>CM021102.1:493913461-494291368 GCA_007115665.2 Sequoiadendron giganteum | reverse complement strand
TACAAGAACTCCCCCTGAGAAATATAAGCATATATATATAAACTAAAAAGAATGTATTGACTCCCCCTGAGTCATATCCCGGAGCGAAAACTCAAGAATGTACTGAAAAAAATTTCTATATGGTCTACATATGTACAAGTAGTTTGAACATAGATACTGAAAATGCATAAAAGAATAAAATTCAATAGGAGGTGGTTGACACCTGCAACTTCTTTAGATGATCTTCTCAAGCTTTACTACCAAGTTCTCATTCTATCTTGGCCTCCGCAAGCAACCTATTTTGCATTTCAAGCTCAAAAAATATCTTTTCTCCTTCTTTCGAAGTAGCAGGTACCAAATTCATCTTCTTAGCTTTTTCACAATGGAGAAGAGCTCTTGAAATAAGTACAAGTTTGGGATCTACCAAATCCCTTACCTCTCCAAATTGTAAGATGATATGTTCTTTTTGATTTTGTAGTTGGAAGAACTTATTTTGCATGTCTTCAATTGTGTTCTTTGTCTCTTCGGTGAGGTCAACAAATGAATCATATGCACTGGAGGTAGCATTGATTTGGGAGTCAATGGATTCCATCTCCTTTCTTATGCTTTGTGTGGCTCTAGGCCACTTCATGCTATACCCGTATAGTGCCTTAGCCTCTTCAACACATGTTTCTACATCCTCTAGCAATTCAGAGAAATTTTATGTGCAATTGCACATTTATCTGTTATCTCCAACATTTTCTTATCACTTAATATTTTCTCCACTTCTTTCTCAGCTTCCTCATTTAGACCAAATGCATAAGTTTTGAAAGAATCAATTAGCAGTTTGAAATTTACAAGTGTGGTGTCAATGTTTGATCTAGGTATGATCTCTTGAAATACCTTAACTTCTTAATCCATTAATTCTCCACTCCTTTAATATGATTCAATGATATCCTTCCTCGTGGATGCATGGAACATGTCTCCTAGTTGCAACTTGTGGATGGGAGATATCTTCTCCATGTCAACATTCCCTTGATGCATCGACAACTGTAGCAATTGGGAAGACACGACTAGTTGGAAATTAGGTTGTACTCTCAATAGATTTTTTAGAGAATCTTTGGAGGAGCCAAAAGATTCACAAGGAGTCTTAGTAATTTCAATAGCCTTTCCCTTGTCCTTAATAGTACCAAAGTCTATTGGTTTGTCTTTTTTTGCATCTCTAGATGCATCCTTATTTTTGTCTTCTTCTTCTTCATGCTGCTCTTATTTTTCTTCATAATTTTTTTCTTATTCATGCTCCACCTTGTTAGTGTTCTCTTCCTCTATAGTATTTTGAGTGTTTGCCAGAGGAGTAACTTCATCATTTTGTACAAGAGGAGTGGTGACATTTACCTTCGCAATGTCTTCTTCGATTATTGCATCTCCATCATTTTATTTTTCCATGTCCTCCACTTATGGAGGAATGTTTTCCTATGTATTTTCCTCATTTTTTTCATGCTCATGTTGAGCATCATTTGTCTTCCCTTCTTGTAAATTTTGTTCTAGAGCAATGGTGTCAGCATTTACTCCTTCAACCACTAGAAGCAAACCTAACGTTTGTACAATTTCCTTAGCTTTATCATTGCTCTCTTTCTAAATAATTTCAAGGTAATATTTGTCTTTACCCATAAGGGTAGTAACCCTTTGCTTGGTTCTCATCTCCTTCCTAAACACAATAGCTAGTGTGGATCTGTCATCTTCTGATAATGGATAATTTACTCCATCCAAAGCCTCTTCCTTAATCTTCTCATGTTCTTGTATTTCCTCTTGTCTTCTCTTCAACAAAATGTTCCATACATCATTAGAAATATCCTTCTTGATATTTTGCACGTCAACTTCAAACACAACAATATACTTGATTATAGCCTCAATGATAGTGACCTTATCCACCTCATCTACATCCTCATACAAAGTTCTAGTCTCTACTAACATTTCATTTTGCACAATACTATTATATGATGCCTCAAGTTTCATTGGGAAGTGAGGTCTTATTGGTTCCTTTTGTTTTTTTTATTTGCCTTTACCCATAGTCTTCTTTTCTTTTGAGTCTTTTTCTTCTTCGAAGAAGCCTTCTTGGCTTCCTTCTTCTTTTTTGTTATGTGTATTTTGAATGCCTCTTTCTCTTTTTATGTCTCCTCTTTGCTCTCAATATCTATTCTATCAAATCTTCTCCTCTTGATGCTAGCTTCACCTTGTGAATCATCACTCCTTCTTTTGTGGACCAAAGGGGATACATCTTCTTCCAATTCTTCTTCATCAGCAACATTGATGCCAATACCCTTTTCTCTTGTAGCCTTTTTTTTAATTCTTCTCTTAGTTGGGGCAACAGGTGGTCCTATAGTGGTGGTCTTCTTCATCTCTACCCTTGTAGCTCTTGCAACCAGAGGGGATTTCTCCCTTATCAGAGGACTAGAAATAGACTTTCTCTTCTCTCTAACAAAGGGCAAAGCCTTGGAGGACTTTTGAATAGATGGTGGTGTGGTAGTTGTTATGTCAAATCTCCTTGAGCTACCTGAAGCTTCACCATTAATCATGTCCACTCTAGTTTTTCTAGCATACTACACTTTTTCCTTATAAATTCCCATTTCTTTTGCACATACATCCACCATAGCATCACCAGTTTTCCTAATCTATGGTTCTTTTATTCCATGTGAACTTCCATGGACTTTTATTCAAAATTCCCATACCTAGGTTTTCTTTCATCCTTTGGACTCTTCAATAGGATATCAACAGCCAATAAGATCTACCTTTGTTACCTCATAACCTAATTCAAGAACCCAAATAGATCTTGCTTCCACTCCCTCCATAATACAATTATCTATAGAAACCAGGAATCTGATATCATTTTTGTACCTTCAAACCATTTTCCTAGGAATCCTTTCTCTCTCATGCATTCTTTTATGAAATATTGCAAAGGAAGCAGTAAGCTCATCATCTTGTGCATTGACATCTCCAAGACTTTTCATATAATCTACAATTTCATGTGCAACAGGTCTTCCACTCACCAAGTTTACATTTCCAATTACGGGTACCTCCTTCAAAAATTAGAAGAGTAGTAAGCACATAACCAAAGTGTCAAACTCAAACACATATTTATTTTCCTTGGTATTCTTTAGATTTCCATTAACTATTTCTTAAGTAGCTCACACAGGTCATAGTCTGCACCATTTTCTATCATTTCATGTGCCACATGGATTGTGGTGGCAGAAACATAGTTATCTTTGTTGGTAAAGTAGATTTTGTAGAAAATAACCATAGCAACATACCTGACAGTTGGATTTTTAATGGGATTTACTGCAAAGGCCCTCTAATCAAATGTAGCACCAATTTTCTCCATCACTGCTTTTTTTTTTAACAAATTTTAGAACAGGCATGGGTCTGATGGAGTATAGACCAATGACCTCTCTTATCACTTCCTTTGTAATCATGTGAGGCATATCAGTCCAAAAAAATTGATCATGAACTCTTCTTAAGGCCATTCTAAACCACTTGACATCATAGAATAAATTGGGGAACCATTACCATACATCTAGTTTCTTCTCAACTAGGCTTTTCTATTCTAGCTTTAGGGTGAATCCTTCACCAATTAACTCATTTTTCCATGCATCACTTAGCTTATTAGGAGAATGTTCTTCCATTTTTCCATGAATTTATGCCCCAATATCCTTAGTCAGTAAAACCCCATATGGAATGTGAGAGAATGTGCCTAGAGGGTCATCTTCTATGGCTTTTACAGGGTATTCTTTGAATTTAGGTTGTGGTTTCTCTATAACCTCTATAAAAAAAATTGTAGCCATTGCAATATATATCCAAACTCATTTCAAACAAATATTTCTAAAAACTAGGGCACACAAGATTCACAAAATACCTTTTTACTTTGTTTTCCAAAATAGGGTTTGGATGCTTTGACTCTCAGATCGCTT
This sequence comes from Sequoiadendron giganteum, assembly GCA_007115665.2. Classification (NCBI taxonomy): domain Eukaryota; kingdom Viridiplantae; phylum Streptophyta; class Pinopsida; order Cupressales; family Cupressaceae; genus Sequoiadendron; species Sequoiadendron giganteum. The sequence goes on along the minus strand of CM021102.1, from coordinate 494,287,445 downwards.
TATGCACTTAAAATTCTCTTCTTATTGCTCTTCTCCTCAAATAATTTTGTGAAATGTATTGTCCTTAGTGAATTTTCTTTTAACCTTTCAATTTGACCTATTTCTACATTGAATTCCAACACAATGTTGGTAACACTTAATCTGTATGCACAATCAACTTCCAAAGCTTGACAAACTTCTACATAGGCATATTTTCTTCCACAATCTTCACCAATAGATCAAGCATGTTGATCTACATCACATATCTTCATGTTGCAACCTCGACACCCCTTTTTTGGTGGGGGATAAAATATATACATTAAAGCTCCCCCTAATCCATAGATCTTGGCTTTGTTTCTAGAGGAAACATCTACACAAGAGGATGGTACAGATTCTCCCTTGTTGTTTATATCTTCCTTCTTTCTCTAGATCTTTTCCATTTGCTTCTTTAATTCAATCGGATCAGCCTTTTTAATTGGTTCATTCCTCTTTACTGGATTATCCTTCCTTGTATTTTTTCTTTGCAAAATTTAGCAATATGTCCAGGTTTATTGCAATTTTGAAATATGACATTCTTCTGAGAAATATTCCTTACATTCATTCTCGATTTGCATTGATTAGCTTTGTGTCCAAATCCATAGCATGTATAACAATAACCATTGAAAGGTTGAATCATTCTACCATTGTTATATGCATTCATCATTTGACTTTTACATTCATTTTCTCTATGTCCAAATCTTTTGCATTCAAAGCATTGACCAATAAAGGATGGAACATTTTGATTCATTATGCTTCTACATTCCATTACTCTATGTCAAAATTTATCGCAAGTAACAAAAATCATTGAAAAATGGGTACCTTTGAGCATTTGGTTGTCTGACCAAAGGTCTTCTAGCTTCACGTATTTGGTTTCAAATCTTGCCATTTTTTTTCTTGTCTTCAATCTTCTCTATTTCATTGATCTTATTTTCTACATTAATTAGGTGTTTGATTTTCTTTTGATCTTTTTCCTTTTTCAAATCCCAAACCACCTTTTGTCTTTGTATGTTTTTTGACCTGCAATCATCTCATCATGCATTATAGAACTCACCTTGAATTTGTCTTCATGACTTCTTTCTTTATCTAGATCTGATCTTAGGTTTACCACTTCTTGTTCAACCCTTATGCACTCATCATATTTTCTTTTCACCATTTCATTCAAGTAATATTCAATTATTTTATTTTTTTCAACTTGTACTTTTAGTCTAGTGATGTTTTCATTTGCTTGTTTCAATTGTTCATTGACTTCCTTATTCATTTCTATATAAAAAAATATTTTCTCTGTCAATTTTTTGATACAGTCATTTGCATCTTTGACATTTTCTTTCAAATCTTTTATTTCACTTTCAATATTTTTAATATCTTCAAGAGAAACTAGTATTTTTCCATCTTTGTCAAGCATGCAATCTTCTTCTATAAAATCAAAAGCAGGAATCTCTTCTAGAGGAATAGGAAACTTTTTATTAGCCATGTGTTCAATCTCCAAGACCTTCCCAAAGCGGTTAAGCTCCTTCCAAGGAACCAAGCTCTGATACCAATTGTTGAACACCCAAAATACTGAGAAGGGGGTGAATTGGTATTCTGTTAAACCATTCAAACATTAAACATCCAATCACTAATGAATATTCAATTACAATAAGGAAAGAAAGCATGAAAACATCACATAGCATATGAACACCAGAATTTTTATGTGGAAAACCCAAAATGGCGAAAACCATGATGAGGGTTAGCTATAATATATTATAACCAATTATATTATATTATAGAAATGCTCATTTTAGGTGGACTCGTTGTCCATGGAGAAAAACATAGAAGAGAGATGGTGGCTCATAGCCTATTTTGAACTGTTACAATTGCTTCTTATGCATGCATGAATTATAGTTCCATTGAAGCACAATAGCAAACTTTATCTGATTTTGATTCAACAATCCGTATCGCTCTTCATTCACACAACTTTAATCTTCATATTTGTACTACTCTCCTCAAATTTTCATTACACACAATACATGTCATATCTATAGCTTCAAAATATTGAAAAAAATCCAAATATATATTGACATCAAGTATAACATCAATTAGGTCAGCCTAATTAGATGTAATACTCAAAATACAACTTTTCAGCTCTAAAACTTATCATCCATAACACACACCACAATTCAAATCTCAAAAAACCTTAAGATAGGTTGGCATGGACCTGTAATAGATCCCACATAAGATAGCAATACATATTTATCCTTTGCATACCTTCAAACATATTAGGTCGGATTCGCATAAGACCTAAATACAAAAAAATCATCGATGTGTCCACATATCAACACATGTGGACCTCAAATCTTGATACCATATGGAATTCATGATCAACTAAAATCTAGAAACTTATATTCAACACTACAGAGAAGTGTGCCACACAAACACTTACTAAAAGCAATCGTAAATTTCTAGGCCGAATTTTGTTACTCATATCTCTCAACCTATTTGTCCAAATAAAATGAAATCTTGGATTTAGGTGCATCTAACATCCACTAAATTAGTTTTAGAATCAAAAATTGATATCTTCATTTGTGAAGTGGCGCGAACCCAAAAATTGATGCATTGTTACACTAAACTGGCAGATTTGACACTTAGTCAAATTTTTGTGCAACTAATCTTTTCGGATAAAATCAAATTTCCCAAATGATTTCCACAACACCTCAAAAACTTGTTAGGATTAATCAAAATAATTTTCAACAATGACAACATTATATCACACTATAACATACCAACCATGCTCATGTTGCCAAGTTGCATCATTTCAATAATTAACATTTTCTAGAGAGATTATTTTAGTTGATATCTGAAATGATGCCTATTGTAGAAAAGATATATTTGAAATAACATATCTTCATTTGCTAGAGAGATTATTTTAGTTGATATTTGAAATGATGCCTATTGTAGGAAAGATATATTCATTAACACAGTCATTGGATATTGATGTTGATTTAGAAGATTTTTTAGGAAATTAACATACCAACCATGCTCATGTTGCCAAGTTGCATCATTTGAAGATTAATCTAAAACAAAGAAGAATAATCAAACAAAAGAGATAAAATAAAGGCAATCAAATAGAAAAACTCCCCATTTTTTGAAGTTGAATAACCTCCTTTGTCTCTCCTCAAACAACCTTTGCAAGTTTCCCTCAAATAATTGTAAGTGTGCAAATACCTACAAACAATAAGCATGAAAGTTGGAGATAACTAGTTGTTTAATCAGAATTGAGAGAAGATCTTCTTCTATAGACAACCATTCAAACGGACGGATGAAATCGAGCTTCTAGAAGGATTCCAAGATCAATGGTTGAGAATACATGCACCACAGAGTATTGGGCTAGGGATGGCTATGACATGGATGATTAAGATTGAAAAGAGCCCAAAAGCAATACATGACCGAGATTCGAAAAATGAGATAGTGGAAGGTAATAATGGAGGAAATAAATAATAAAATTATTGATTTCATGAGAAATGACAAAAGGTAATTAAATAATTTTGATAATTATTTAAGTATAGAACAATTGAAAAGATTAATGAATAGATAAATAATTGATAATAATTATTTAACTATAGATGAATGATGAAAGGTAAATAATTAAATAAATGCTAATTTATTTAATCATTGAAGAAAAGGGAGTTAGTGAAGCTATTAAATATATTTAATTAGAAATAGAAGAATAAAGGTCAACAGATGAATTCATTAAATAATTAAAATTATCTAATTAATAGAAGAACATGATCAAAGAATTAAATAATTAAAATTATTTGATCAGGCGGGAGGGAAGACCAAGATGAAGGAAAAATGACGCTCACAGACCAAGACATTTTTCAGTGTCTACAGTTTCCACCACTACCTCCTATTGACCCTTGTCCTCTACAATAGGGACCTCTTCCTCTACCCTTTTTTCTATGTCAGCAGACTCTACCTCTCGCTGCCTCCTCCCTCCAACCACTCCTCCATCAATGTGTATAAATTAAAGTGGCCTTTGAGGTATCTCCATGCATCAAAATCAACGATCACATCAGGATCCTCTACCCTATCTGCTCGAATCCACTATACAGGGGCCAACTAAATGAACTTAGTCACTATTGTCCAAGATGAGGGCATCGTCCCCCAATTTGCAATATCTCTCAGTCGTACAAGAAAAATCACATGATAGTCTATAGTTGGAACATCTTATGCATCTTCGAACTACTTATGCACCCTAAAATTGTCTAAGCGCATCGCACATTTGTAATTCGCTAGTTTCTATCATTTTCCTCATTATCTCTTGATTCCTCAATTTAATTAAATAATTTCCAATTATTTGATTAAATTCATTATTTTCTCTATTAATTGAATAATTAATATTATTTGGTTAATTCATCAAAATTCATCAATTTCCCTCTTTTCACATTAATTAAATTCAATTTTATATCTCCCCACTTTGATTAAATAATTTCAATTATTTAATTAAATATTAATTTTCCTTCTCACACATGATTAAATAATTTTAAATTATTTAATTAAATCCTAATTTCCTCTCACCTCACAATTAAATAATTTCTTAATTATTTAATTATTTAATTACTAATTTTTCTACCAACTTGCACATGACATTCCATTTTCAAAAAGAGAATATTCCTTTTCAAATTATATTCCCTCCAAAATATCTCAAATTGATTTCCATGAAATAAGGAGATATTTTTATTTAACTAAAGCTCTCATTCATTTTCATCCATTGATCTCTTGATCTAATCTAAACCATTAATTTTTATCTTCAATCTCCACTGTTGATTGAATATCCTAGAATTTTATAAAACAAGTCATGCTCTTCAAAAATGGTTCAAAATTCTCATAAGAAATTCATGACCTGTTTGAGAACATTCTTGAGCATTTGAGCATCATAATTGTAAGTAAAGATCATCATCACAGCTTTTGCAACATGGGTTATGCACAATTTGAGAAATCCACATCCTAAATTGGCATAATTCTCCAATGGAGTGCTAGGTTTGCTTTGTTTTCTTTGAGTAATTGATCTCAATTTGATTTGTAATATTTATTTGTGTTTATTCATTGATTCAGTTGTATTTAACTCCATTTAGTATGAGTTTAATTCATCTTTCCTTTGTGGGTTTTTGACATTTCCTAACCCCAATTATTTTATTACATCTTCTAATGATTATTTAGCCATATCATAGTCGATTTTAAAATTGACTCAACCATAAACAAATTTTTTAACTAGAACTAAACACACAAACTATTTTTTTGAAAAATCAAGTAGAGGTGATATATTAAAAAAAGGATCTACATCTACTTTTACTTCAAAGAGCTCAATGAGTGATTCATTTATAATATAAAAATTACTTGCTAATTTTATTAAAATGATTTGGTAACTATGGGATCACACAAATATCAAAAAACAAAAAGGAAGTTGATGACACATCAAAAAAGTGGAAATATGTGGAGAGGAGGAAAAAAACAAAGAGATATGAGAGATAAGATTTGACAAATGAAGAATGTTAAAGTATCTAATTTGGTTATTATGGAAGAAGATAAAATTGAAGAGACCAACATAGATCACGTGACTATAGAAGATGCAAATGTGGAAGAGAAAAATATGGAAATGGTAATATGAAATGAATCCAAGTAAGTATTTCATTGCACTCAATGATTATGTTATTAGTATCTCAAAGAAAGATAAATATAGCAATGTTGATTTAATTTTTTTAGTTAAAAATAACATAATAGAAAATGATATTATAATTCGTTTAGATGGATGAAAAGGGTTTTTTTTAATTGAAAGAAATGTATTAGATAATCCTCTTAGTAACATATATTTGAACCCATGCAAAAAATTATATAAAACTATTTTTACTAAAAAATTATAGTATTTCAATGTCAACTAATAACAATTAATTAGAATGTTAAAAATATAAAAAGTAATAAAAAATTAGGCATATTCATAGAAACTCAAAACAATGATGAATGAATGAAATAAATTATATCTAGTGTTGTTTTTGATAAAGTAAGTTACATTTATAGGGTACAATACCCTTAGACATTGAGCACAAGGGGCAAAAAAGAGATCAAGTTCACAAATACATCAAAGTCTAGAAAAAACAAAAAACAAAATACACAAGCACAGTAGATCGACAACAAAGAAAGACCCAACAACCCAAAAAATAGGCCCACCCATTACTTAGTTATACCATACCACTTCTCAAGGAGAAGATTTAAGACATCATCACCCACCCAATTAGGTCCATCTCCCTCTTTCTTCTTCTCCACCTCTTCCTTTAGAACCTTTGGGAGTGTGACAACAGACCTATGAATTATCTTTATGGTGAAGCACCCCAATCGAGTAAAATTTTGTTCTAGTATTTTCACCCACACTTGTAACCTATTGAAGTCCTCCACCTTGTCATTAGTCCTCTTAATAGTCTCTTCCTCAATAGCCATGGGGTCTAAAGATTGGGTGGAATCCACATTGATCATTTTTTTCATATCCGAGAAGTGGTTGGGTCCTTCCACAAATTCTACCATGTCCTAAATAGTGTCCTTATTGCAATCCTCTTTACCGCTAGTCTACCTCTCTTTGTCGCTAGTCTACTTCGAGCTGCTAGATATCTCATCTATCCACACCTCTTTCTTAGCCAACCTATGAGACCTTCTAACACTGGTTTTCCCCATTCTAACATCCACAATTTTTGCCACAACAGTATCACCTTTAGAATCCTTGTCCTTGGTTCTCTTTCCCTCGCTATCTGTAGTCGACATCTCCACCTAGCATAGAGTCTCCTTTTTACCTTTAGTCTTTTTCATCAGTTTCTTGTCCTTCTTGGTGAGGGGATTTTTTAACTCACACAACTTGGCTACTGCCTTTGACTAGGCTAACTTTGCCCCTCCCTTTTTTTTTGCAAGGGGTTTTGGTCTAGGTGCATTTTTGGGTTGGCTTTCCACAGGGGGGATTTCCTCTTGGGTTCGATAGAAGCAGTAGGGGAGGGTTTTTTAGGGGAGTGATTGGGCAGTTCTAGTTCTTCAACACGAACAACAAAAATGGGTTTTGGAGGATAGAGGGAAAAATGGAAATGGTAGAGCCGAAGAATAAGGCTCTGGTGTAAAGGCAATGAAGGTGGCTTATTTGTGTTTTACGTAGCAACATCAAGGGTTTCCTTAATTGAGCTTTACAGGGAGGTTAGCAGAAAAAAAGGAAAACTTAAGAGCATTTTGTGCCTAAAGTGATTGAGTAACTGCAGATGATAGAAATAAATGACCTTAAATCTTCCCTCAAGAGTAACATACTTCATGAGAGCTAAGCAAACCTGGTCCCATGGTTTGGGAAGTGCCTCCCTTTCAAAACCTACGTGCTTCTTGACCGGCTTCTCATTCTCTTTGAAGAAAGCATTAAGGCTCTCCAAGTCTTGGACTTTGGTGTGCTTCTTAAGTTTCTTATCAATGCAAGATAGACCTATCACCTTGGCAATAACATCCTCATGAACTTCAAATGAAATTTATCCCATCGTAAATCTCTTGTCACTCTAGAAGCCAACAAATTCTCATCATGACCCACCAAACACTCCACAAGAGGTGCAATCCCACCCTCAACCTAGATATTCCAAACAATAGGTTTTCTATGGAATTCATCAAGGAGTTAGGCTCAGTCCTAACTCTATCACCTCCCATCTCTTTACATTGAATCCAGAAGGTTTATCATACCAAAAAAGTTAGAATTTTTTTGAAATCGTAATCGATGATCTGACTCACCCCTATATCACCTTTTCCAAACCAAAGATGATCATTCCTAATTAAGGCTTCTGGTAGATCACATGAGCTAATGGTCATTTCCAAGAAAATTATCACTGCAGAGCCATAATGGGCCTTGCTTAAGTACAAAAAATTTAAGCTAAAAGCTATGATTATTTTGACCAGATAATTATTAACCAAATTTCTAGAGATAACTTTGGTCTTGCACATAATCCTATAAATTTTGGTTGTGGGGTCATAATTGAATTTCCTTAAGTACAACACATCAAAGCTTAGAGCTATAATAAATGTGAGCGAACAGTAATTAGCCAACAAATTAAAGATGAACATTATAAAACACATGTTCTTGAAAACATGAAGAAATTTGCCTCTGATGTCATAGAAGTTTGTATACCAATACTGCCAACATACCCAACTACAAATTTTCCCTTATAGTCCTTGATAATTCCTCCAATACTAGCCATCCATGGGTTCCTTTTTTTCTCTCTATCAAAATTAAGTTTGCGCCGGCCAATATATAAGGGTTTCTAAACCATATTACGTCTAGCCAAAGATTTGGAGTTATCAAAGGAGTTGATCTCCAACTTTTTGTTCCAGGAGTTTTCCATCTTGATCTCCCACACAATAGAGGATTTTTCTGGGGGTTTCTAAGAGTAAATGGAGACACTCTTTGAAATAAGTCTAAAACCAATGCCAAAGACCTCCTTAGGACTTTTCTCTATATCTTTGAAGATCTGGTTATTCCTCTCTTTCCATAAACACCAGAAAATGATCGGAGGAGTTTTCCCAAAATTCTCAATAGGGAGAGGATGTTGAAAGGGGCACGACCAACCCTCTATTAAAAAAATTATGTCCCCATTCATGGCCCATTAGATCCTCAATTTGTCAAAAATAAAATCCCATACTTCAGCAGCAAACAAACAATGCAGTAAGAGGTGGTCTACCAACTCCTCATTGTTCTTGTATAACATGCATCTGTTCGAGATATTAAATCCCCTTTTCCTTAAGTTTTCTTGAGTTAGAGTCCTATTGTGGCATGCCGTCCACCAAAAGAAATTTATTTTTGGTGTCAAATGTGAGTTCCAAACCTTTTTTCATAATCTTCTTTGGTCACCCTTATCAAACAACAAACTATAAGTTGACCTAATAGAGAGGTTTCCCTTGTGTTCCTAAACCCATAAAAACTCATCCTCCATGTTTGATATGGGAATTCTAGCTAGGGATAGGATGTCTTGTAAGGTTCTAGCCAACAGTATCAAAATTGGAGAAAGGGGGCAGCATAATTCCAAAACTTTCTACTTCCTAGAACCATGAGGACCATAAATGTATTCACAAAATTTTCTACCAAAGAATTATCGTGCAGGCTCCATCAAATTCTTGAAGTCAAATGAGGATAGGGGACATTCAAGCAGCTAGGGTTCTTCCCAAAAGATAATCATGTTGCCATTTCTAAGCTTCCATCTTAGCCCAGAGTGTAGCAGCCTTTTCATTCTAAAAATATTGTTCCAAGCCAAGGAGCCACTGGGGTGTTCCATCGAGAGACACCTAATTAGGGGCCAGTTGTTTAGGTACTTAGCATTCATAATCCTACCCTAGTCCCTTTTTTTCCTTAATTGATCCCATCCAACCTTAGCGAGAAAGGATTTGTTGGTTGGTTGGACTTTCCTTATACCAACCCCTCAACAAAATTTAGGAAGGCACACCTTGTCCCAACTAATCAGTGCCGACTTATTTTTTTCATTTGTACCAGACCAAAGGAAATTCCTTTATATTTTTTCAAATTTTTCCACTATGTATCTAGGTATTTTGAATATAAAGATAAAATAAATCAAAATCCCTTGAAGAGTGGCAATAAGAAGTTTTTTTTTTACCAACATGACTGAGGATTGAGCCTTTCCACCCAGCCAGTTTCCTTTGAATCCTCTCAAGGATAGTATTCTAAAAGGTGGGAGAAACCTCCTTGACAATAAGAGGGAGCCCCAAGTACACCAAAGGTAGGGAGGCACCAACGCAACCCATAATAGTTATCACCCTATCCTAAAAAATAGGATTGTTGTTAAAGAAATAAATCATATTCTAGTTATAGTTTATGCATTAGTCTGAGCTAGCCGCATAGTTGTTAATGCACATTTTCCATTTCCTTGCTTCCATAATTGAATATTTCCCAAACAATATGGTATCATCAACGAACTATTGTATGAAAACATGTTCTAGAGTAGTGGCAAGTTGAACTCCTTTAATAGAACCCTCCAATAGCATTCTAGCCACATTCCTACTCATCACATCAGTGACCATTATGAACAAAAAATGGGATAGAGGATCCCCTTGTCTTATGCCCCTCCATAGTTGTAACACATTCCACAATGAGATTAAGCACCCTCTGATTGAATCCCATCTTAGCCAAGATTCTAGGGAGAAAGCTCTAAAGGACTTTTTCCAAGGATTTTGAAATGTCAATCTTGAAATTCATACTAGCATTGTTGCACCGGTCCATAGAGTGAAAAAAATTGCGAGTGACAATGGTAGCATCGAAGATATGGTGCCTCAGGACAAAGCCCTTTTAGCTTAGACTTATTATTTTTTCCAAAAAAAGTTTCAAGAAATTCACTAGGATTTTAGAGAAAATATTATAAATGGTATTACAAAGGCTAATAGGGAAAAAGTTAGCCATGGTTTGTGGGTCCTCAATTTTGGGAATAAGGGCTAGGAAGGTGTGATTTAGCTGTTTGATTAGTTTTCCATAATTAAACAAATCCTTAGCCGCTAGAGTTAAGTCCTCACCAACTATGTCCTAGAAAACCTAAAAGAAGGTCAGGGGTATCCATCAAGTCTTGGAGCCTTGTAGGCACCCATACTAAAAAAACAACCCTGACTTCCTTGAGAGTGACAACACATAATATTATCGTTATCCTCTCAGGATAGATATATAGGTAGGGGTCCAACAGTGAGTCATCCATAACAGAATTAGGAACCACATTTGGATCTAATAAAGCCCATTGGAAGTAGCCAAAGGCCAATAGACCAATCTGGGTAGGGGTAGTGACTTCATGTCCCACCTCATTTTTCAACTTTTTTATCTAATTCCTTTTCCTATGCTTGAGTGCTGAAACATGGAAGAAAGAAGTATTTTGATCACCCTCCTTTAGCCATTGAACTCTGGATTTTTGTTTCCAGAATGTCTCCTCTTTTTCCAAGATTTTTCCCATTTCAAGCGTCATCTCTTTCTTGCTAACAAGCTTGTACACTGACATCACCCTCCTCCATTCTCCTTTGTGTCATCCTAATATTATTGGCTATCACTCTTTTTTGATGGAAGACATCATCAAAAACCCTATTATTTCACCCCTTAAGCATGTTCTTGATATACTTGAGTTTATGGAAAACTCTAAACATGGGGGAATCCATGTACGAGGATGTTCCACCAAGAGAAAAATTTATTCTTGAGATATGGGTGGGTATTCCACATGATCTCAAATTGGAAGGGAAAAGGACCCACACTGGAGTGTTCAATCATGACCAGAAGCAGTGGAATATGATCTGACAGTGTCTAGGGTAAAGCTAGTGGATTAGCATTAAGTTATACAATTGGGAGAGAAGAGGTATCTATCAAGTAAAACTTGGATAAGGCCATCCCCAACTGCCTATTAGACTAGGTAAAAGTTTGTCCTTATAAGTCAATGTCCAGTAGACCAATATTACTTAAGAAATCAACAAGATCAGTCATGTTATCAGAATAGTGGACCAGACGCCCACTCTTCTTCGAAGGGTACAACAAATTGTTGAAGCCTCCAACCACTAACTAGTGAGCCCCCTATTATTCTTTATCTATTCAGTGAGATCTTTCCAAAGGGTTTTCCTTACATCCCTTAAATTGGGGGCATATATGTTGATTAGGAACCAAGTACCATGAAAATGATAGAACTAGATTCTCACATTGCTCCTACTTTGGAAAATTTTAGACCCAATTAACCTATTGGTGTTCCACATAATGAACATCCCACCCGAAGCCCCATCTACATCGCTACAGGAAAAGGAAGAATTCAACCAAATATACTTGGCTATGTACTCAAAACTTGTTTTTTTAATTTTAATTTCTTGTTACAACAAAACATCTATCTTGTGTTCCATAACATAATTATTTAGAGTCGACTATTTATGGGGCTATTTATCCCTCTCACATTCCATTACAGGGCTTGTTGGAAACAAGCTACACTAAGAGGGGGGGAATGAATCATTGTCAAAAATTTAACTTTATTAACCTTTAACTTTAAAGCACTTGTAACATTCAACCAAAATGCATGAACATGAAGAAAAAAATCACAACACCATAACACAAGAATTTTTATGTGGAAACTCTGTTAGGGGAAAAACCACAGTGGATGGCCAATCCACAATATGATCTGAGTATACTCAAATGAAGTTTACAATATGGGGAATGCTATTGCATTCAAGCGCACTACCCAGAGCTCACTGCTCAAAGAAGACTCACTAATTTACAAAGAAAATCATATTAAAACCATATGAGAATTTGAACTAAGAGAATAGCATCTACATATGATTGATTACAGATTTGGTTAGGCTCAATACTCGATCATCTGTCCTTCAGAATGATTTTGCACTTCTACTCTATTTTGCTCAAACTCGCATCACAAAATCCTTAATGCACAAGTGAAACTATGCATAATCTCTCTTCTTGTCTTCTGATATTCATAATTTGCATCAACACACCTTCTTCATATCTGAAAATGATATGGTCAATCACTTATATATCTGCAACCAATAATTTAATCGTAATATGTTGGCATCAATAGAACACAAAAATATTTACAATTGTCAGCTCAAATCATGAGTAATGTATAATGTGCATCCAAAAAAGTCAGCCAGAACTTAGCTAGGACCCAAAAAATTATGTTCGAACACAAACATACTTGAACAATTACTTCCCAAACATCTATGACATGTTATATCCACGAAATTGGCCTCCATGCACTGATAAACAGGAAAATATTAAACCAGGTCTTCTAACTCGCACACAGATCAATACGAGCCACTAAGATTCAATAGTAATAGAGATAATATACCAAAAAACATTCCCTGAGATATGCAATACAAAATAATAACATGAAATCTTCATAAGGATCGATGAACACAAAATTGTCAAATGCTCTGTTCTTCCTTGACTGTCTTCAATATGTCTATCGGTCTGATCAAATGATGAAGTGTGTATCCAATCATTGATTGGGGTTGTCATCAATGATAAAACCAAATGATATTAGTAATATCTCTTTCCAACAATCTCCCCCTTTGGCATTGATGGTAACACTTAGTGAAAAATGACCCAAGTGTCGGATTAGTACCAACATGAATTGCACTACCATCTTCAAAATTGCAAAAAGAGAACTCTCCCCCTAAGATGATTATACATTTTTCACTCTACTATTCTCCCCCTTTGACATCAATGGAAAAGACATGGATCCGCATACCAAAAAAAGATCAAACAAAATTGTTATGAACAAACTGCATATATACAAAAATGATTCTTAAACTTACATAAACTAGAAAATATCTAGAAAATATTTCTTCAACTGGATCATATTTGTGTCCCAAACCCTTTTGAGACTCTCCAATATTGTTATGTGACCACATACTAGGTAGTATTGTGTCTCTACATACTCCAAGTTTGTTGGATCACTAACTGCCATAGCATCTTTACCTTCCTTTAGTGTACTTGACATTATTTCTATCTTTGGACCAACTAAGCCTCTAAGTTCACATGCTTTCTCCACAAATATTTCATTTTCATGCTTCAAGCTTCTTATCTTGTCAAGTAGAGATATTACCTAACCTTCTTGTTTTGCAACACCACCAGCTAAAGGATCAAAATCTTCAGAAATAGTAGTTAACTGTTTTTCCAGATCCTTAACCTTCTTTTCATTGGCCTCAGTAAATTTTGACAAAGACAAACATGATTTATAAATATTTCCACCTTTAGACAAATAATTTTGAACATTCTTCACACATGTGGCTAATATATTTTTACCCTTAGCAATCATTTCTTTGAGCCCATTGAATCCTTTGGCATTAAATTCTTTTTGCACTTTAATCATCGTTGATTTCCCAAGTGACTCGAAATGAGTACTTACAGATTTGATGAGCTTTTTCAATTCAGCGGAGGAGGAACCAAATGGATCTTTGACATGTGTAGGAATTATTTTCTCCAAAACTCCACATGCAAGGTTTAAAATTTTACAGTCCTCAATGTGGTACTTTAGCAGTTCTTCTCTAGCCTTCACTTGGGTGAATGATGCTACCTTCATTTTTTGGATTGGAGATAAAGTGGATAGGTCAATAGAACCTTCAATCAGTTCAGGATCAAATTATCTTGTTGTACTATAAATTTCTTCACTACCTCTACAATGTATCTTGCTTCCTTTACCTCAACTTTCTTTTCCTTAACCATTATTTCTTTAGCTGCAGGTTCTTGCTTAACTTCTGGAAATTCAATTCTCTCATCCTTCTCAACGGATGCAATTTCAAGAGTCTCAATCTCCATAGGTATTTATGTTTGTCCATATCAAGAGGAATCTGAGTATCCTCAATTGTATCAAGTTTTTATTTTTCTTCTTCTCCTTTCGGGCAAGATGGAACATCTTTATCATGATTTTCTTTAGTGACAATGTCAATTCTATCATTTAACAAAATATTTCTCAAGATTTGCTCAGTTTATTTTGTAACCTCATCATTCAAACCAATCATGAGATTATTCACCCTTTTCTTGCTCTTTAATTCCTTTTTGGCTTTATTCAGGAGTGCTTGCATATCTTCCATAGACATTACCAGACATAATTTTGCAATAATTCTTTCTCTCATTTGTTCTTCTTTTTTTCTAGCATTGACTCTCCTCATTTCCAAAATCTCATATAAGCTTTTAGGTAAGTTGGGCATTACTTCAATAAGAACTTTATTGAAAATATTCAAATACTTTATTGTTGCCTCCTCAAGAGTTCTTTGACCAGATTCATCAAAATTTTCATACCATTTACAAAGTGGCTTAAGATTTCCATCTTTTACTAGAGATTTTTCAACTTCTTCTAACGACATACTTGGTTTGTCAGCTTTTTCTTTCTTATGTGCTTTGACTTCTTCACCAGAGGATTTGCCTTTGCAAAATGTTGTTGCCTTAGCACCTTGATGCCACATAAAATCTTTTTATTTTATACTTCTTTATTTTTCCATCCTTACCGAATGTCTTCACAGGAATTATCTTGGCTATAGGAGTGGATAGGGGTGCAGAGCTCCTTTTTGAACTAGTTATGGCAGAGGGTGCTACCGGACTAGCTGATTTAGTTTTTGTTGCCTCTTTTGCTACTTCAACATCTTTTATTTTCCTTCTAGCTTCTCTTACTTTTTCTACTGATATGCCCACACTCTCTACAAATATTTCTACTTCTTTCTAACTCTTTTGAATAATATAGGTTTTTTGAGTTCATTGTGTACTTGTATATTCTCTTCTGCATAAGTATCGAATCTCTCTTCTGCTAGATCCAGAGTCATATTTAGTAAATGTTATGCATACATTTCCATAATTTTCTCTTCAACTTCATAGCCCCTTAGCATGATCCAAACTATTCTGGGATCAACAACTTCCATCATGCATTGATCATTATCTACCATAAAACAAATTGTATCCTTATACTTCTCCACAATAGAAGTAGGAATTCTTTCTCTTGCCTACGTCATACTTTGAAAACTTTCAAAATATCCCTAGATAGTGGCATTATTTGTCTTAATGTCTGCAAATCTATGAAAGAGATCTTTGATCTGAGAAGCTACTGGTTTATCTTTTTTCCAATGAACCTTTTTGAATCTCGGAACCTCATTCATGAAGTGAAAGAGTAAGCATAATAGCAAGTTACCATACTTAAAGGAATTTTTCTTATCCGTCTTCATCTTCCCAAGATTTTTCATTAGCTGACTTCTTAGCAACTCACATAGATCATAGTTTTCATTTTCCTTTACCATCTGATAGGTTGCATAAATGGTTGTACCAGACACAAAGTTGTCCCGATTGGAATGATAGATTGTGTACCCAATAACCATAGATGCAAATTTGACATCTATATCAACAATGTCATCAATTTTTATTGCTCTTTTGTCATACTCGGAACTGATTGCATAAGTGATCCTTTGATTCTTCACTGATTTAAGAACTGGTAATCCACCGGAGGAACTCAAACCTATAACAACACTTATAGCCTCTTTTGTTTTCTTGAAGGGTATACTTAACCACATGAATTCATCATGAACTCGACTCAATATGTAATGAACCCATTCGATCTCTTCAAACACATGGAATTTAACAATCTATCTAAAAAAAATTCTTCTAGGGTTTTAAATTTTGGCTTCACATAGAAATCTTCTCCTATAATATGATTATTATACAAATTTAGCAGCTGCGAGCTTCCTAGATCTTCAATGTTAGCGTGATTATATGCCCTAACATCTTCAATGTGTAAGACACCATACATACCAGATGAAAAAGCACCTAACGCGCCGGTCTCAACAGACTTGAAGGGATGCCATTTGAATTTGGGGTGAGTTTTTTCATTGACTTCGACTACCAAAGGAGTAGCCATTTACACCAATTCACAAATTCGCAGGGTTTTCTGATAAATACCTTTTCGTCATATCAGATTTTGTTTGTTGAATCGCCTTCACACTTGAATTTCACCTCAATTCACCAAAGTTTTCTTTAGAGCTCTCCAGCTTCTTTTCTTCAAAATGAAAAGTGACAAATGAAAGATAGAAATGACTTTTTATCACTTGCATACCTAACCCTTTTTATCGCAATAAATTATTTTTACCCTAACTCATCTGAATACCCTATTTTCATACACTGTGAAAGATAATTCTTTTGCGGGCCTCTAATATATGTACTATTTTCTCCAATGAGTTCAACAACACCTGTAGAGGATATGTGCACTTACTGAACTTATCCACATCTAGTGTCGGTTATCGGTTAGGGGGTTAAGAGATTTTCTCGACAACTCCCCTAGGCCAAAGGCCTGAAGCTAATTCCTGGAAGAATTACCAGAAGCAGATTCTAGTGCTGGCTCATTTCCTTCAACAAAGGGATTTTTATTCACCCATTTCTTCTACATCTGCTTCCTGATCACATCTATAGTGACTTTTCCTTTTCCCTTAATATCCTTTTGCATGTTCCTTCTTTTATTTACCAGACCTCTTTTGTTCCAACAAAATTTAGCAATGTGACCAAATTTGTTGTAGTTATCTAGTACATAATATTTTTCTGTTCAAACCAGTTGTTCCACTAATTTTCTCTTGATCTACATTGGTTAGCAATGTGGCCATGTCTGTTGCATGTATAGCATCTGACATTTCTATAAAAAAAATTCATCATAGTTCTGCATTAATTTGACTTATGACCAAACTTATGGAAATTAAAGCACTGACCTGAGAATGATGGAACACTTGAATTCATCTTGCTTCTACATTGAGTAGCCATGTGTCCAAATTTATTGCAACTGATACAGTATCCATTAAATATCTAAGCATTAGGTTGCCTTACCGGATACCTTCCATATTTTTTCATTTGATTTCCTTGCCTGAATCTCCTTTGTCCTGATCTGGAACTTTCTTCTTCTTCATATCCAAGACCCCTCTTTTCACCTTCTATCCTTTGTCCTTTAATCATTTCATCAAGCTTGGTTGAGCTAACTTTGAACTTCTCCTTGTACTCATTGTATTAGCAAGTTCATCTCTGAGTTCATCAATCTATTTTTCAAGCACTTCCTCATTGTTTTTAGATTGCTCCAGCTCATTATCTAATCGGTTGCATACTTCAGATTTTTCTTTCAAGGACTATGCTAGGTTCTCTTCATTCTTATTTCTATCTTCAAGCTCCTTGGTCATCATGATAGATTTCATCTCATGCTTTAGGACAACATTATCTCTGGTAATATTTTCACATTCTTTTGTCTTTTCCTTCAAGGCTTGACTGAGTTGTTCATCTTCAATGCTCTTACTGTCATTCTGCTTAATCTGGTCACAAAGTTCTTTTTCTCTTCTCTCTGGACTTATTGATTGTGTCTTTCAAAGACTCAATGAATTTCTCAGCATCCATGAGGTTTTCTTGTAATTTTTGAACTTCAGACTTTCATTGATCAAGATCATCTAGGGCCACCAAAAGTTGTTGAAAACTGCTTGAATCCATTGAAACACTTTCCAAGATCTCCCCAAGTTGTTAGAATTCTTTCAAGGAACTAGCTCTGATACCAATTGTTGGAAACAAGCTACACTGAGAGGGGGAGGTGAATCAGTGTTGTGCAAAAATTTACTTTATTAACCTTTAACTTCAAAACACTTGTAACATTCAACCAAAATGCATGAACATGAAGAAAACAATCACAACACCATAGCAAAATATTTTTTACGTGGAAACCCTGTTAGGGGAAAAACCACAATGGATGGCCAATCCACAATATGATCTAAGTATACATAAATGAATTCTACAATATAGGGAATGCACTTGCATTTAGGTGCACTACCTAGAGCTCACTCCTCAATGAAGACTCACTGTCTTACAAAGAAAATCAGATTAAAACCATGATATTGCTATCAGGATTCAACTGTGTAGTTTTCGAGTCAAAATCATTGACCCATGATTCATGAGTAGTGGTTCACAAGAACCCATCTCTCATGATAATGAATGGTCCACTTACACTCATTGCATCTAGGTGATGCTCACAGAGGTGAAACATTGGTCCATCTCAGGAGGTCACCCATCCTAGTACTGCTCCAACTCATGCGCGCTTAACCATGGAGTTTCCCCCAAGTACTGGGATGGGTGACCTCCCGAGACGGACCAATGTTTCACCTCTATGAGCATCACCTAGATGCAATGAGTGCTAAGTGGACCATTCATTATCATGAGAGATGGGTTCTTGTGAACCACTACTCATGAATCATGGGTCAATGAGTTTGACTCGAAAACTACACAGTTGAATCCTGATAGCAATATCATAATTTGACATGCTGTGGAAGAAACCTCCTACTTATCAGATTAAAACCATCTAAGAATTTGAACTAAGAGAATAGCATCTACACATGCTTGATTACAGTTTCGGTTAGGCTCAATACTCAATCTTCTATCCTTCAAACTGATTATGCACTTTCGCTCTGGTATGCTCAAACTCGCATCACAAAATCCTTAATGCACAAGTGAAACTATGCATAATCGCTCTTCTTCTCTTTTGACTTTTGCAATTAGCATTGACACACCTTCTTCATATCTCAAAATGATATGGTCAATCACTTATATATCTGTAACCAAGAATTTAATCGCAATATGTCGACATCAATAGAACACAAAAATATTTACAACAGTCGGTTCAAATGATGAGTAATGTATAATGCGCATCCACAACAGTCTACCACAGCTTAGCTAGGACCCAAACAAAGATGTTCAAACACAAACATACTTGAAAAATTACTTAACATCTGCGACATATTATATCCACGAAGTTGGCCTCCATGCACTGATAAACAGGAAATTATTAAACCAGAGCTTCTAACTTGCACACAGATCAATAAGAGCCACTAAGATTCAATATTAACAGAGATAATATACCAAAAAACATTCCCTGAGATACACAATAGAAAATAATAACAGGAAATCTTCATAAGGATCGATGAACACAAAATTGTTGAATGCTCTGTTCTTCCTTGATTGTCTTCAATTTGTCTATTGATATGATCAAATGATGAAGTGTGTATCCAATCATCAATTAGGGTTTCCATCAATGACAACACCAAATGATATTATCATTGTCTCTTGCCAACAGGGATTTCATTTAAAACCTTTCCTTGATGGCACTTCTAATGTCCTTTATTTACCAATGGAAATCTCTTTTGTTGCCTTCCTATTCCTATTTTTTCTTTGGTTGGATCTTCTAAGTTTGGAATCCCCACCCACATCATCTTTCTTTTGTTTACCTTTCTTCTTTGGAGTTGTCCAAAACTTCTCTTCATTGGCTTGTGATGAGGGAAAAATGTGCCATTCTTTTACCTCTTATTTGTGACAAACCTTGTCATCTTTCTTAGTGTCTCCTATCATTCCTGTCACTTTTCATTAATGAATAGAAGGTATTTTATAAAATAGAAGAAAAGGTTAAAACTAGTGAAAATACCGATTTTGTTGACTGTTGCTAACTATCTTTTTGATTCTGGTAACAGGAAGTGTTTAATGGTTGATAGCACACATGGAGGATATCGGTGGAAGGAGGACTAAACTGTTGAAGTTATATTGTCATTTTGGCTTTACTCGTCGAATATTAGTCATTATGTTTTAGGTTGTTACGTTGTTCTTGGAAAAATTTCAAAAGACTTTAAAACTATTTTTGATTATCCTTTAGAGGTCGTTGGCTGAAATCCACTAACAACCAAAGCATTTATCAATTACATCTAAAACACTATTAGATGTATCGGTAGCTACAATATGTATATATATGTGTGTACGGTTAAACTGGATATAGATATACGTAATTAAAAAGCAAAACCGTGGTGATTTTCTATATACTTTGTTTATGTTGTTTGGATGAATGGAAGCGATAGTAGAATAATTATGTGAACGTGAGTTTTATCATCCAATAATCGGAAAAGGCAGGGCCCACTTCCTCGGTTGATTGGTGATTATTGCATTAAGATAATGTGTGTGGTAATGTATGCTTTGAATTTATAAGTTGTTTAATTATTTCATTATTGTATTGTTGTTTAAATCTTTTGTTGTATGATTCATTTCCACAAAGGTATTAATCGGTATTGAGTTGTCAAATTCTTACTACTACAATCTGTATTTATTCAATAGCTATTTGCTAGTATATGTAGATCATTAAACATTCATTACAGAGCAGTTTGATATCATTTAATGGGATTGTTCTGAATTCAAAGATTTATTGGGTAGTGTTGAAGGTTTGTTTTCAGTAGTTCAACTTTAACTTTGATAATGTTATTTTTAGTTAGATTTCTATTTTTTCATAGATAACTTTACTACTCTTTTGTTATGTGCCAGTAACCCATTTTTTGTGCAGAACTATGTCTTCACAAGTTCCTGTCACACTTTTTATAAGATGTTTGTTAGTTTGAATTCTGCCCATAAGCAAATTATATTAGGTTGCATCCATAAGTCCTTGGTTTATTAATTGCAGCTCTTCGGCATATTGACACAACACAGTTCAAAAGCCTGCGTTCCCGGATTGACACTTAGGATGAACTGGTGTTTTCTTATTCCCTTATCACCATGCACTGTTAATTCTCTTTTACTTATTGAGAAATATCATCAAGCATTGTTCACCATTCTCACACTCACCTTGTGCAGTGGCAAAGTAAGTCTACTTTTCTCTTTGTTGCCCCACCTAAGTGAGATTTTTTAATAACATAACAACAACAATCATGATATATAGAAGCAATAGAAGATGTAAAACTATTATGATAACACCTTTTAATGAAACAAAACCATTACAACATAAGAACTTTGTATGCAAACAACTACTTTGTGAATTACTCCTTCAATTGGAAATGCTTTGATTTGAGCAATATGAATGTGTGTTTCCTATCTCATTCCCCTCTTGAGACTTAAGGGGCAACATTCTGGGCTCAACCCTTGTGGGAGCCCATTTTTTCACCATATGCTATGATGTCAACATAAAAGAATCAACAACAAGATTTCACATATACCTGCACAGTGAACAAACATGTTAGATAAAAACAATGAAGCTGAATGCTCTTGTGATGTTTGATTTTCAGGCTCTCTTGCATACATTTGATAGTTTTTCAACTGACTTAAAGAATCATAAGCATATGCTATATTTCTATTGATAGGGCACATAATGAGATTCATATTTAGATCTCTAACCAACTCATTTATCATTATGCGAGTTCATTTGAAGATCAGGTGTGAGGAGGAGCAGGCAACAATGAAGACCAACACCAAAATTCAATAGGAAATGATGGACATGTTTTTTCTTATATGCTCCTTCCATTATTTTTATCTTCAGATGTATAGTGTATTTTTGTGTTGCTTTAGTTCAGCTACTCCCATGGCTTGTGGGGACATTTGATTATTCTCTTTTTTCCAATGTATAGAAAAGCAACTTTTATGCAATCTTGTATATATTCCATTACCAAATAAATGAAACATTATAGAAATGAATGAAAGCAATATCTTTCTATTTAATGTAGTCTCCTTTATGTTGCAAAGTACTGAATATTAAAATTGAATTCTATCCTTTTTAAGCATCTTTAAATATGCAATGGTTTAGCATAGAAAAAATGTTTGGAATACTTTTCACCTTTTAAAATTAATCAACCGCTTCAGCTCTACCAAATTGAGTTGTAGGTAAAAATTTATTAACAAAAGGCACTTTTTCTAAATGGGTTGAGGCTTCCTCTTGGTTACCTCCATCACATGATACAACCTTAGATGACTTCCCACTCAATGTTGTTGACCTATTTGAGAATAACTCCCTTTTCATGATATCCATTACATCATTTTCTTCAAGCAATCACCCAACTAAAATATGCTTAGTATACCCACAAATCATTGACATGGACCAACAAGGACCATCAATTCTATATTTATTTGAAAACGATGAAGCAATCTTATATTTCATGGGACTCTGTGACAATCTATCATGGGCAGATCATAAAAAAGGTTTTGACATAGAGCTAGATATAGGGGCATACTATGGAGAGACGATTGAATCCTTTAGTCACAAAATTGATGAAATGCAAGTAACATGCAGATCTTTGAATGAAAACAACATTGCGACACTCTCTGATCCAAAAATAGTAAAAATAAAGGGCATATCTAATGGTGAAAACCTCTCTGAGGCACTCAAGGATGAGGGATTTAATCCCCCCTTAGTGTAACGCATCCTAAAAATTCAATAGAGCTAGCAAAAAATGCCACTCCATTCAATGTGGGAATAAATGAAGCATTTAAGATCACCTTCTATGCCGAATCCTTACTGGATGAAAAACAAAAGAACCTAGCAGTGTTCCTAAAAGAGTGAAGAGCTAAATTTGCATGGTCATACAGATATATGACAAGGCTCAATTCAGAAGTGGTTGTGCATCACTTAGCAGTCTATCTTGAAGCCAAGCCAATGAAGAAAAAATTAAGGAAGATGCACCCTCAGATAGCAATCTTGGTAAAACTAGAGTTGTAAAAGTTTTTGGATGTTGGATTCATTCGACCAATACATTATCCTCAATGGGTTTCAAACCTGGTACCAGTCTCAAAATCCACTGGGGGCATCAAAATTTGCATTGATTTTAGAGACTTAAACAAGGCATGCCCAAAAGAATGATTTCCCTCTTCCAAACATCTACTTCATTGTGGACTTAATAGTTGGGCATGAAACTCTATCACTTATAGATGGTTTTTAGGCTATAATCAAATAATGATCGCCAAGAAGGATCAACATAATACTGCATTCACTTGTTTGTGAGAAACCTATTACAGGAACGTGATGCCATTTAGGTTAAAGAATATAGGAGCAACCTATCAAAGAGAAATGACCCTCATCTTTCATGACATGAACCACAAAATAGTCGAAGATCATGTGGATGATATTTTGGAAAAATCAAAGAAAATAAGTGAGCACATAGGAGTCCTAGGACCCATCTTTGATAGGCTTGGAGAATACAAGGTACAAATGAATCCAAAAAAGTGTGTCTTTGGGGTTACATCAAGGAAACTTCTTGGACTATCTATTGACACCTCTAGTGCTGATACCGCCAATACCAAACAAACCATTGATCCTATCTATCTCAACAACACTAGCAACACTAGGAGCTCTTTTAGCACAACATGATTAAAACAAAAAAGGAAATAGCTATCTGTTACATAAATAGGACCTTAGTGGGCTATAAATAAAATATTCAACCATTAAGAAAGCATGCTTAGCAGTAATTTTTTCTTCACAAAATTTCAGATACTACATGATGTCACATCAAATCAAACTTACTGCAAAGATTGACCTCCTCAAATACATGTTATTGAAAGAAACTCTCACTGGGCGAATGACCAAATGGGTGATGATCTTAACTGATTTTAACATAGATTATGTGGAGCACAAGACAATCAAAGGACAAGTGATCACATACCAACTAGAAGACGTACCCATCTATGAAAATAACCCTTTGATATTTGAGTTCACTGATGAATCAATGTTCCTAGTCAATCTTATAGGTCAGTGGAAGATGTACTTTGATGGATCATTCACCCAAAATGGATCAAGAATGGGTATTATTTTCATCACCCCTCAAGGTGATTTCATTCCAAATTCATACAAGCTATCATTTCCCTATACTAACAACATTGCTTAGTATGAATCCCTAATCATAGGCTTAAGGATAGCGGCTCAGTGGCAGATACAAGAGATGAAAGTCTATGGAGACTTACAACTAGTTATCAACTAGGTCAATGATGACTATCAAACCAAGGGTGGCAAGCTCACTCCTTACAAGAAGATTGTGGATAATATCAAAGACCTTTTCATAGACATAACTTTTGACCAAATTCCTCGCATGAATAATAAAGCAGCAGATGCCATGACAACAATTGGATCATTGCTAGATATGTTGGATAACGTCCTCCAATGCGAATTCTTAGTAGAACAACTTCTTGTACCAACTTTTGAAATCCATGAATTTAAATTCGCATGTGTCATTTTTGGTCCTAGATCCCCATGGTATCATGACATATTTATCTACCTTAGTAGAGCAACCCTCCCATTTGATATCACCTCCATTTTTAAAAAGACCTTTGACAAAAAGACATCTCGATTTGTGATCCTAGGTGATGCCCTTTATTCTCAAAGCATCGAAGGAACATTACTACAATGTCTTAACCAAGAGGAAACCTTAACCACTTTAATAGAAGTACATGATGGCATATGTGGTTCCCATTCTAGTGATATGACTTTAGCTAAGAAACTGTCAAGGATGGGGTACTACTAGCCAACTATGAAAAGAGAAGCTCATTAGTATGTGTTAAAATTGTTAGAGTAAAGGTTTTAACTTAATTATGTTGATTAAGTTACCTTTACTCCCTTCTTAAGATTTCACGTTAGTTTGCATAAAGTGACATTTAATAATTATATTAATTATTAAATGTTATCCTATTAGGGCTTCTATTAGGGTTTTTCCTATTAGAGTTTTATTAGGGTTTTCATGATCTCCTTTTTATAAGGATTGATCCCATTGTATTTCATATCAATTTATTCTCTCATTCTCTCTGATACATACATTTTCAGTTTTCAGAGAACCCTTGCTTGTTTGTCTCCATCTCTTCTTTTGTGATAGGTTATTTGCATGCAGGTGATCTTTGGGGTTTGTGGTGTTGTATTTTCTCAACTCCTACATGGTATCAGAGCTCCACACCTGCTGCTTTCTGTTCTTGTTTTGAAGAATTTTGGAGCTTCAAGGGTTTGGGGCTTGTTTTCTTGATCTAGGGCATACCTGCAATGTTGAAGCATTTTCAGCTCAAACGAACCTCACCATTGTGTCTACAGCGGTCCAAAACCCCTAAATCGACTATTCATTCGTCCATTTTGGACAAAGTCAAAATTTGAGACAAATTTTTTTTTACAATACGATCGTACGGCCGTCCCTGCTTGGTAAATTTTTTCTGCCTATCTATTTTTTGGAAATTTTCGTCATAAATTTATTTATGCAAAAAAAATTGTAAAAATATTTTGATCTTTCAAAAATTAAAAAAAGAAGGGCCAAAATTTTTAAGCCTTTGTACGGCTTGCTTAGGCCGGCTGCGGGTACCCTTGCGCAGACAGGGACGGTACCCAAGGGAACCGCCGCCTGTCCTTACGGCAGGCGATGGCCCCTTGGGCACCGCCCCCACCCTGCAGTGGACGGTACTGCATGGGTACCGCCCTGCCACATTGGCAGGCCGCGGCCCATGCAGGACCAGCCCTTTGTTTTGTTTTTTTTTTTTTTTTACAAATAAAAAAAATGTATTTTTAATTTTTTTTTTTTAAATCAAAATCTTTTTTTTATTGTTTTTTTATATAAAAAACAATTTTTTTTTTAATAAGTCCAATTGTGCATTTATGGTGACGACCGTTTGGCCGTCAAATTTAACCTAGTGTTTTTGCTGCGACGGTCATATGACCATCAAATTTAACCCAGCACTGATTTTTTCCCTCTTTGGAGTTGTTTTATTCCAAAGGCCGTAACTTGGGCATACGATATCATTTTTTGGAAAACAAGATATCGTCGGAAAGCTAGTTTTCTCATCTTTCTAGTGGTGTGGGTCTCATCACTTCATTTTTTTGTTGGTACATTCTACAACCAGTTGAAGACAAAGGGGCTATTTTCAGTCTCAAGCTCATAACTTTTGATCAGTTTCTCCGTTTTTTGCAATCTCAATGGCGTTGGAACCATATTTCAGAGCTCTTCAATTTCATCCATGCCATTTTTCCAGATTTCACTCCAGGTATATTTTATTCAATTATTTTTATTTTCACACTCTGGTGGATTACCTGGACATATTTGCTCTTGGAAACTTTTTGTTCACATGGGATGCTTTGTTTTTGGCTATTCTTCGTGTATTTCCAGCATTCGGTCCTTTTAGGACATTTTGAGCATCATTTGTAAGCTATCTTTTATGTAAACGCACTGAGATAAAGTGCCACACTATTGTACATGCATCTTTTGGGGATTTTGCCATAAGGTTGTGCCATATTTTGTACTCTCACTGTTATTATAAAGTGCCATGAGGGGTTGTGTAGTTTTCCTTTGTTTTTCCATCACATCTTTGTCCGGTGAGTATCCTTCCACGATGACATTGAATCTATACCATGGGGGGTTGTGTAGTTTGCCTTTATTTGCCATCACACCTTTGTTCGGTGAGTGTCCCTCCACGACGACCATGGATCTATATGATTCCAACCTCATGCATGTGTACTTTGTTTTGCACACCACTTTTTCAGTTGCAGGTGCTATCTTGCGCACTTTCAAATGTTTCTTCTCCTTCATGCACTACAAGGTGTTTCACATCATTTCAGTGGATCTGTTAGGCTCTCCCAGCTCAGCATTATGGGGGGGTATTATATTGTTCATGCTAATTCTTCCTTGGTTTCACCTTGGAAGGGGTCTTCCATTCTCAGTTGATCAATGTTTCAAACTATTGGTTCTTGTGCCATCTATATCTTCATTCCAGGTGTTTGCCTTTGTTTGCCATCTGATTCGAGTAGTGTCGTATGGGCACTTATGCAGATTGTTGTCTTCTTGTTCCTGATCATCCTATCTTCAACGGAGGTTCTTCAGCACCATAGCAGTCATCTTTCGACAGTTGTTTACAGCTTCTTTTGCTTCAGTGATGTTCTTCTTTTTTGGCCTTCTGCATCTCTTTTTGGAGTAGAGCTTTTCCCCATGAGGTTTTCTCTATTTCTCCTCTTTACAGAGATTTGGTTGTATTTGGGTACCTGATCTGGCCTAGTTGCCAGGACCCATGTTTGCCTTCTTGCATTGTAGTTACCTTTGCTTTTCTGCATTTGTTTGTAGCTGCACTATTGCTCATCTTAAGGGGGGGTGTTAGAGTAAAGGTTTTAACTTAATTATGTTGATTAAGTTACCTTTATTCCCTTCTTAATATTTCACGTTAGTTTGCATAAAGTGACATTTAATAATTATATTAATTATTAAATGTTATTAGGGCTTCTATTTTTTTCCTATTAGGGTTTTATTAGGGTTTGCATGATCTCCTTTTTATAAGGATTGATCCCATTGTATTTCATATCAATTCATTCTCTCATTCTCTCTGATATATACATTTTCAATTTTCAGAGAACCCTTGCTTGTTTGTCTCCATCTCTTCTTTTGTGACAGGTTATTTGCACGCAGGTGATCTTCGGGGTTTGTGGTGTTGTATTTTCTCAACTCCTACAAAGATGTGCCTAGTGTCAATAGCATGGAGATATGATTCATGCTTCAACTCAAGAATTACAATCGATGATTACACCTTGGCCTTTTTCATAGTGGGGGCTCGACCTCATAGGTAAAATCACTCCAACCTCATTGAATGGCCACAAGTTTATCATAATAGCCACTAAATTCCTTACCAAGTGGGTTGAAGCCATTCCTATGACCTACATAACAGGGAAGCAAATTTCCAAGTTTATCTTGAATTACCTAATCTGCCATTACTGTGTTCCACACACACTTATCTCCAACAACAGAACACCCTTCAAGAATCAGGATGTAAAAGAGTTGTGCCAGAGATTCAACATCCAACACCAATTATATACCCTATATTATCCCCAAGGCAATATTTATGATGAGGCTACAAACAAGACCATCCTTAAAATATTAAAGAAAATGATCAATGAAGTTGGTCGTGACTGGCATCTATAGTTAAATCCTACCCTTTAGGCCTATCAAGTTGGTTATGACTGGCATTTGCAGTTAAATCTCACTCTCTAGGCCTATTAAACTAGTATTTGCATGCCAATAGGTTCAATCCCTTTCTCCTTGATCTACAAATCAAAAGCCATTTTGCCTATTGAGGTTGAACTCCCATCACTATGAGTGTCACTGCAGAACTTGATCACTCATGAAGAATACAAAGTCTCTTGGTTGAATGAGTTAGAATTCCTAAACAAGCGTCATCTTGATGCCCTTAATCACTTGCAAGTATATCAAAACCAAATAAAATAGAGGTATAACAAGAAGATCAAATTTCAATCTTTCCAAGTAGGGGATCTAGTCCTAAAACAAAATCGGAAGAATCTACTAGATCAGGACAGTAAAGGAAAGTTTGAACCTAACTGGTTGGATTCCTTTGTCATCACAACAAGCTATGGATTAGGAGCATACCAATTTTCAACCCCTAAATGTGAACCCTTGCAAGAACCAACCAACAACTTGCATCTTAAAAAGTTTTATGCCTAGTCTTAAAGGGTATAAATTGGAAAATACAAAAAAATCAAAAAATGATCAAAATCCAAAAAAAAAAGGAAAAAGGATTGAAAATAGTGAAGAATAAAAAAATCGTCCGCTAGTGAAAACTACTTCAGTGGTGCTTTGGGCAAGTACCTTGGTGAAAACCTAGCAAACAGATGCCTTGCATAAATAAAGAACCTCCATCTATTCTTTGGCTCTTTATCCTATCATTCTTTGCCTCACCAACCATCCATCACCTCATCATTCAACCTATTTATTCCATCACCCATCTGCATCTTTATCATGAATTGAGGTTGTGAAGTATCACATCCCCTTAGCACTACTTGGCATATTCCTAAGGTTAGCTTGTCCCGCCTACATCAAGGTAGTCTATTGCGTCATGCTGAGGGAAATTCATTATGGATCATATCAGGTTCTTTTATATCTTGAGGTTATCGAAAATCTCACTAAAAATCCAAAAATATTCATAAAACTTCATCAAAAAATCAATCTAGAGATACTCAAAAAAAATATCAATAAAATTTTATACTTGTTTTTTGCCTTTTGTATTTTTTAGTGATATCTCTAGATTGATTTTGACACTTAGGTTCTCACTTCATGACTTGTTATACTTGATTTCATTTTAGTATAAAATCCTCACTAAAAAATCCTCACTTTTTTCCGCCTATTTTATTTCATGGCTTGGTGCTTTGTTATATAAAATCCTCTCTTTTTTTTTCCTATTTTATTTTTCATAAACTTTTCATAAAATTTTCCTAGCTCTACTAAATTCCCATGCAACATCTTATGTTTTCTTTTCCTATCCACCTCTCGTACCCCATGTCCCCACTTTTTTGTTATTTTTATTGTTTCATAAAATTCTAAAAAATGGGGCGGTTACTGACCCCATTTCCCATGCCCACTACCTCCAATTTTGACATGGATATTCTCTGCACATCCAACCAATTATTTTTCATTATGCTGCTAGAAAACTTGTCTTCAAATTTTACTAATTTGCATTTTTTTAAAACTAAAATTGATCACGTGGGAAAGCCTTCAATTAGCCTCTAACAGGAAATTTAAATAGGTATAATTTGAATGACTTGGACTATGGAAAAACCAAATTACTTGCGTCAAATAATGCAATTACATTATTGGAAATAATGCCTTAATTTTTCAATGATAATCTGGAAAATAAATAAATGGAAAAATTACAACAAGAGTGTCAAGTGGATCCGAGTTCCAACAGGTGAAAAAAATTAATTCTTCGTTTTGCTCAAAATTTTCCCCAAAGGTGTATTATGACTTCCTCAGGTCCCCTACAGAAGGATTTTTCCCAAACCTTCAAGGATTTCAAATTTTAATCTTTTGCCAAATCACAAGCATAAATGAAAATTTTTAAATTCTCCAAAACCACGAGGAATTAGAACCTTAAACCTTCACCATCGAATCAAGGATAGAATAAAAAATATGCTTGTAAGACAGATTTTTCCTAGCCCTCATAGTTTTCTAGAAACAATTGTTTCATAAAACTGTCTATGACACGCTAAAACCACACTCCAATGAGAAACTTAAATTTGCACTTATGATCAAATGAGAGCTCACAAGATGTAGAGAGACACCTTGAACAACCACAACACACCAAAAATGAGAAAAATAAAAATAAATTATTTTTCGGCGATGCAAGATTTCCCTTGGACCCGGATGCTCCTACATCACTCTATATGTTGAAAATAAGGTACCTAAACCTACAAATGAAGATAAAAAGATAAACTGCATGAATTGAAATACTAAATCTCTTCGATCATGTGAGAATTCTCATGACGCTTGGGACAAATTGAAAACAACATATGGTTCTACAAATGAGGTAAGAGGCTATCAAATTGATAATGAACTGATGAGCCTTGATCCCAAGAACTTTGATAACATCCAAGACTACATCAATAATGTTACTAATCTAAAAGAGCAATGTAAATATGTGGAATTGATAAGAAGGATATTCAGTTGGTCTATAATACTTTGAACAAAATTGGTATTGATTATGCTACTTTTGTTTCTAGATTCCATACTCATAGGTTGACTATGGGGTCTACATATACTACACCTTCATTTCCATCATTTTTTGATATGTTAATACATGAGCAATAAAAGCTTATCTTGATGGGTCTCATCAAGTTTTCTAATCTCAGGCATTGTTGGCTAGTCAAGTGAAAGAATATAAAAAAAATCAAAGAAAAATCCACATTCAGATCAACCAAAGAATAAGTCATCTTCCATATATAAATCATCTAAGAAGGAGAAGTATAATTGTTCATATTGCAATAATCTTTGGCATGATGCAAATTCTTGTTATAAGAAGGATCTTGATGAGTTGAAATATCTTCTCAAAAAGAATTAGATTGATTTTCCTTCTAGAATGTTCAAGTCACGTTCTTCTTCTTCAAAATAAGCTAATAAGGGAAAAGGTTATTCTAATTTTTCTTCTACATTAGGAAATAAGGGAACAACTCTTCATGCTTTTTTAGGTCATGGATCAAGGATATGACTTCTAGATTTAGGAGCATCTCATCATATGACATCTTCATAGTCTATATTCTCTTCTTTTGAGCCTTGGCCTATGTCTTCTATTTTGATGGGAAACAATACATATATGAGTGTACTTGGGAAGGGATCTATTGCTTTTGGGGAGGGAATTTTCAAAAAAAAAATACGTGTACCTCATTTGACAAACTTTTTCTTTCCATATATCAGATAACATGCGGTGGAGATGGGAGAACTATGGAGTTCACAATTGATTCAGTCATCATTCAAGACTTAGAGAGTAGATAGATTATTTCTACTGAGATGGTTGATCATTCATCTCATTTGTACACATTTGTAATTTTTTCCTCTAATGATGACATTGTTCCTTTGGTTGCTCATCACACTTCTAAGGTGAACCATGATTTAGAGGAGACATTTGGCTTTTTGAACTCGGGTGTTCTCACATCCGATCCCATTCTTGATCCTTGCATTTCATCTCCTTCATATTCTATTACATTTCATGATGATCATGTTGGTATAGTGTTGGCCTCTTATGATTCAATGCAACAGGATCTACATAGTCTTCCAACTACATCTACTTGGGATGTGTACTTGATATACATTGGTGGATTGTTTGTTGAGTCCCACATTTCAAATTTTTGAGACATCATTTAGTGCATACATCTTCTCTTTGATGAAGATGATTCTTTTTCAGTTATTGTGAGGGAATACTTTGACCCTCTTGTCCATTCTCTACATGATCACTCTTTGCATCTTGACATGAGTGTGGATAATTTTGGACAACATTTGGTGGAGAATTCTTTGTCTTCAAAGGAGGAATATTTGTCTTTGGAGTGTGTTTTGCATTCTTCTCTAGGATATTCTAGGTTGACATCTTTAGTTGTGCGGGTTAAAATGTATGTTTGGAGTTTTTCAGCTTTTGACATTGACATGGAGACACTTGAGTGTAGTTCAGAGATATCACATATCATTCTTCTTCCTGCATCTTCCTTTTATGAATGGGAAGACATCTTGCATATCATCTTGATTTCTTTTCTTCGTAAGGTGAGGAATTTTGTTCGACGAGATTGGATCATCTTCAACATTCAATGTTGAGCTTCTACCATTGCAAGAGACTCACCATTGAGGGGGTTGCATGGTCTCTCTTCTTTTCTTATGGTGGTACTTTTCCTTGCATGGGTTTTTGTCCCTTTCATGCATTATTGATAGTATTTTGTATTTCATCTCTTTTTTGGGGAGGAGTTTTTTCCCACTGGGTTTTCTCCTTTTCTCCATTTTGGAGAGATCGCATTGCATTTGTAAATGGGTACCTAACATAGTCTCATAGCTGAGATCTATCTTTGTATATTTTCATAATAATAGACCCTAATTTGTACTTAAGGGGGTATTGGTGTAGTGTTTTACCTATCTAGGTACTATTTACATGTTAAGTCCACTTAGGTCCTAGGAGGGAATCTTTCTAGTTAGCATTAGTTGTCACTAGATCTTATCTTATATTTTAGGATATAATGCATGTGTCCTAAGTCACTTAATGTTTGTTGGGGTAGCTATCTCATTATACAAGATTAAGACACATATCAATATATTTTCTAATCATATCCCATATTTTTCCTTTATAAGCAAGACATCATTTGTACATACTAGACAATTCAATTCAGTGTAATTTTAATATATCACTACAATCTTGAGTATTGCATATTGGCCATATCTTGCATCCACTATAAAAAATTTGTGTTTTTATTTTTCCCTCTTGTAGAAGGTTGTTGTTGGTTTTTGCATGTGATCTTGGAGGCTTGAGTCCTTGAGTGACTCTAACATGATGTAGTACATAAACCTTAGCATGTAATGTCATCGCCTCATGAAATAATAATAAAAATGATATTCCTATATGGCATGCTTTCAAGATTCTAATATGAAAAAGAAACTTACTAGAGGAAGGAGATTATAAGATAATACCAAAATATAATGGTGAAATTCTACCAAAATAAAACATACAAATATGTATAACAACATGGAAAGGTAGAAGATAATCCGATACAAGGAATTACATACACATGTTCTATTATACTCTAATGCTAGTTGTACACACTAGTACATCAATTGAGAAAGGAGAGTGAAAACAAAGAATAGGATGAGCTTCAGGATGATTTTATACATGCCTTTTCTTTGTATGATACACACATGGGATTTCATAATGAATTATTAAAGATGAAGGAAATAATATTTAAACCAACATAAAATATAAAAATAAATAGTTATGAATATAATCCACCACCACCAAAGATAGGAGTATGGAAGCTTATAGATTGGATGGAAAAAGAAAAGCAATATTCTAGAAAGATATGTACATCACACATCAAGAAAATAATGAGGATAAACCTAAATTTGGCATACAAGTTAATCAAGGAGAAAGGGAAATAAAAAGTAACAAGGAACCTAAAGATAAGTATTATAATAAACCTTTAAACTAAGAGAGGAAAATATAGCTACCGTAGGTGACCCAAAACTATCCAAGATCGAAGATTATTGGGATGGAAAGCTAGTAACACGGGTAGCAAAATATTATCTAAGTATGAAGATATATTTCCTCATACATTTACTGAGTTGAAAGGTATTAAAGAAGTAGGGCGCATGAGAATTCAATTAAAATAAGGGGTCAAGTCACAAAAGAAAAGAACATATAGATGAAACCCTAATATGAAAAAGAGGGGGAAAGAAGAATTGGATGTAGGAATCATTAAACCAATGGAGGATGTAGAATGGATTAGTCCAATGATAGAAAAAAATAAGAAAATAGGAGAAATAAGGATTTGTGTAGAGTTTAGAGAGCTTAATAAATAATGCATCCATGATCCATTTTCTACACCATTCATATAAGAAATACTTAAATCAAGAGCATAGAGAGAGATATAATCCTTTATAGATGGGTTCTTTGATTACCACCAAGTGAAAATTTAAAAAAAAGGATCAACCAAAAACCACTTTTTCTACTAAATGGGGGTCATTCATGTACATAGTTATTCCCTTTGGGTTAACTAATGCATTGGCAATTTGTAGTCACATAATGTTAAATGTATTCAAAAGTTTCATACATGACTTCCTAGAAGTATATTTGGATTATTGGACTATATATAGACTAGTCAAAGACCATATAAAAACACTCCACACCATGTTAGAATGATGTAGAAGTATACAAATCTCACTCAATATAAAGAAATGCATTTTTGGCATCCTTCAACACATTGTTAGGAAATATAATTTTTAAATAAGGATTAATGGTAGGTCCCCATAAATGTCCCCTAATTATGACATCACCACCATGAAAGTTAGCTCCTAAAGTAAAAAAAAAGTCATATAATACACTAGACGCCAATATAAATTTATCAAAGGATATGCAAAAATAGTAGCACCATTTGAAGAATTGTTGAAAAGTAAGTCAAATAGATATATTGAGTGGACAAACCAATGTCAACAATCATATGACATGTTAGAACAAAATATTTCCAAAGAACCAATACTTATTTTCATAGAATGGACAACTCCTTTTCATGTTCATGTGGATGCTTTTGGAATATTTATAGGGGAAATGTTGGAACAACCAAAGGGAAATAAGGGCTATCTGATTACTTTTTCCAATGAGAAATTATAACAGGTTGATAAAAACTATATAACCACATAAAGGGAGGCATTGGTGATGATACACACACTTTAAATTTTATACACTACCTTCTATCAACACCATTTACGTTTCACACTGACCATGAGCCATTAAATTAACTTTTGAATATACCAATTACTTAAGGGAGAATATGTATATGGTTTCTTCTATTTCAAGAATTTGATTTTAGAATTGTGGTAAAATTGAGGAGAAACAACCAAGGGCTTGAATTCCTCTCTCAAATTGAGACAAGTGAAGAATTGAATGACCAGAAAGAAGATCTTCCTTGCACAAAATTATTTATGGTGATTGTGACACCTCAATAGTTGCATATCATCACATCACTTCTATCAACATGAGAATATCCATAGGACATATCACCACAAGATAAATAAAGGATAATTATACAATATAGAAAGACACGAAATTATCTAAAGAGTATTATATGAGCATGAAAGGGAGGAAATACTTAGAGAATCTAATGAAGGTATTTCAAGTGGTCGCAATTCATGGGAAACCATTGAAAAGAAGGTAAATCTAGCAATACTATGGTGGCCAACCTTGTAGAAGGATTAAAATTAGTATGTCAAACAATGTGACATATTCCAAAGAGTTAGAAGACTCGCCTTATTAGCCCAAGTCCCATTTGAAAAATTATGAGCTATATATTTCACAGGGCCAATCAATCTAACAACAAGGAATTCAAAAGTGAGATTTATCATAATATGGGTGGAATATATAACTAAATGGGTTGACGCAGAACCCACAAGAAATTTACCAACAAAAATTGCTATAGAGTTCATATATGAAAATAGAATTACTAGGTTTGGTTTCCCAATAAGCATCACTAGTGACCAATGATTTTTTTTTGTGAATGAAGTAGTTTTGGATTTTATAATCAATTTTATGATAACACATAATAAAATTACTCCTTACTGCCCTTAGGAAAACGGTGCAAGTGAAGCCCTGAATAAGATGATAGGGACTAATCTAACTAAAATGTGCAACAGTAACAAGACAAATTAACATATAAATATTCCAACAATATTATGGGAAGATAGAACTTCTTAGAAAATATCTACAAATTTTACTCCATTCCAACTCGTATATGGGTTAGATATTGCAATCCTACCACTCAATTTCATAATTTCCACTTTTTGCGCCATACTCAATTTGCATATCATAGAAGAAGAATCTATAAAGAACATGATTGAAGAATTAGAGAAACAAGATGAAAAACTATTTTTGACATACCATTAGCATGTGGAGAAAAACAAACAAAAAACATGGCATGATAAAAATATGAAACACAAAACATTCCATGAAAATGATATGGTATTGTTGTATGATAGTAAATTAGAACAATAACCAAAATTGAAAGTTAGATGGTTAGATCCCTAATATATCAACGACATCCTAGAATCCATAGTAGTTAGACTAAGAGCACTTGATAATGAACTATTCTAATGTTATGTTAATGGTGCATGATTAAAGCACTACCATTAGTCAAATGAATGAAACAAAAAGAATTTATAAAGAATTTTTATTATATGTACTTAATAAATGTATAATACATGTAACATAGGTAGACACAACTTAACCTACCAAAAAGAATCCATAGAAGATGTAACGGCTAGAAAAGAGAGAAGGTGAAAAACTAATACAAAAATAAATATACTTCCCACCATTAGGTTCCTATAAATCAACACAATCACACATACTATTCCTCACTTATGTTTCCAATCTTGCTTATATTCTTTCCTCCTACATAGCTCAAAGTTGATTTTGTAAATCTGATGCAAAGTGGATCAACCAAGATATGATTTTGACATAACTTCTCTCAAATATGCCTACTAAGACACCAAACCTCACTTGACTCCGCAGAGCAACCCAACTACTAACATGGAATCTGTTAGATCAAACATGATCAAAGGATGTAAATTGACATGACACACTTTGAACTTACCAAGTTAAGCCCACGCATTTCATTTCTATGCCTGAGAACACCCAACTACTCAACAAAACAACACTAGGCCTATTTCCCTTGGAGCCCTATCTATTAAGACAGTCGGTATAAAACCCCTATAAAGACAAGAACCAAAAAAGTGGCCCCTAACTTATACTCCTCAAACAGACCGCTAAAAACCCCCAAAGCATCAGGGTATGACATTTATCTGCACAAGCACAAAGGATCAATTTTGTAACATTATAAGGGAGCCTATTTGACTATCCCAAACAAGAACCAGGTTATCTAGGCACACCCCAACTCCCATAAGCCAATAATATGGTTCTCACAACATCAACACACACATTTCAACCCCTTTTAGTCATTCTACACCACAATTTTCACTCACAAATCCACAAAATCATACTTTTGCACCACAATTAGGCTTGTCACATGAGGATGCCAAGCCTAGAATCTCCACAAAGTCACTCCAAAACCTTTTTCATTCTCCAAGACCATTTCAACCATAAAATACATGATGCATTGTGCCATTCCACCAATAATTAATCTTTGACTAAGAAGGAATGGTGAGTTGCATGCATTTTTGTGATCAAAACCTTGGTTTTGAGGGTTTTTGACCAATTTCAGAAAATTGGTAAGAACTCCAATCCTTTATTTTTTTGCACTAGAACACTACCAAAATGAATCCAAATCAGTCATATTTCAATCCATATCAGCCTTGGCAATGTACAAGAACGCTACAGGTCATACCAAATATGGGATCAACAATTTTACACAGGAAATTAGAGAAAAACAGAGTTCTTTGCATTCAATCTTCTTCCCAACTTAACAATCAAACTTTCCTCAATCAAGAGAGGAATATTTAATCATTTCCAACCTCCTCCCAACATCCCTCAACTATATTTTGAATTAGATGGCCGTTGGGAACTAACAAAATCCATTTTAACCCCTAAGTTGCCTAGTTAAGACAACTTAACACTACACCCAAGAATCCGACTTCACTACAAACTCAAAAGATGTAAAGATACCTCAAAACATATTAAAATCATCAAGGTTAATCCCCTCTATTACCTGATTGCAACATGGCACCTTGATTCTTTACTTGGCCTAGATGCACCAAGTTTACATGGTGAGGAGGAGACCTACTTAAACCATTGAAAACCCATTAAAAAGAATGAAAACCCATTCCAAACCATTAAGAATGGTCATTTGGACCTTATTACACCACACACAACTTTAAAGAAAAAACAAGATTCACCAAAGCCTCATGGATGCATGTAGACCCCAAGCTGCCCCTACACCATACACCCGGGGTGGAAGAGATCTCAAGTACCACCTGAGATTAGTTGCTATAGAGTAATGCCATGTTGTTTGATATCTTATTCAATCATCCAAGTTGCATCTTCAGGTGTAAGACCCTGCCACTTAACAAAAAATTCATTGTATACCTTCTTTCTTGTCCTTTTTACCTCCTTAGTGTCTAGGATAGCCTCAATTTTCAAAGGTTTAAATGGTGGAAGGTCCTGCACCCAATCCTCATCATCTTCAACACCTACACCTACATCCAAAGATCCCTTAAAGGGTTACAAGTCAGCAACATTAAAAAATGGGGGAGATAGCCACTTCAGGAGGGAGTGCAATCTCATAGGCATTTTTCCCAAACTTGTGAATGATCTTGCAAGGGCCTATTTTCTTCATTTGTAACTTTGTGTATTTTCCCTTAGGCAACCTCTCCTTCTTCAAGTGTGCAAAAACTAGATCTCCCACCTTATATTGAACATTCCTTCTTTTCAAATCTGCCCTCTCTTTGTATTTATCTACACTCTTCTTGAGATTCTCCTTCACTTAATTATGAATGGATTTCATTTCAATGGAAAACTCCTCTCCTTCTTCTCATCTCTTCTCCATATCCTTCAAATATCTCAACTCAAAGATTCCCCTTAGATTCATTCCATACACCACCTCAAAGGGACTTTTTCCTAGGCTTCTGTTTAGGGAATCATTATAAGCATATTTTTCTTGGGGCAACACCAAATCCCATTGAAGACCATGCTCTTTTGTCAAGCACCTTAAAAAATTACCAAGTGATCTATTGACCACCTTTGTTTTTCCATTCGTTTGAGGATGCTAGGAAGAACTATATTGCAAATTTTTCCCTAACTTCTTCCATAGGGTCCTCCAAAAGTGACCAATGAATTTGGAATCCCTATCTGACACAATGCTCAAAGGAACCCCATGGATCCTCACAATTTATTTGAAGAATAGTCCTACAATATTAGTGGTATCATTAGTACTTCTACAAGGAATAAAGTGTGCCATTTTACTGAACCTATCCACAACTACAAAATTACTATCAACTCCCCTTTGAGTCTTAGGCAATCCTGAGACAAAATCCATACTTATGCTCTCCTAAGGTCTATTTGGGATTGGTAGAGGTTGGTATAGGCCAGCATTTGAAGTACTTCCCTTTGCTCTTTGGCATATAGTTCAATTCTCCACAAAATTTCTTACATTAACCTGCATTTTAGGCCAAAAGTAAAACCTCTTAACTTGCTCCAAAGTTTTGTCAAGTCCAAAGTCCCCTCCAAGAATTCCACTATGCTTTTGTCTTATCAAATTTACCCTCATAGGGCACTTGGGTATGCACAATTGAGCCCCTTTACAATAGGCCATCTTGCAAAACATAATTAGCATAATCATTGTGAAAAGAATCTAACAATTGAGAACAAACATCAAAAGCAGCCTTGAAATCTTCATCCTCCTTATACATACCTTTAAGAGATTTTATGCCCACTTTGCAACTGAACCTTTTTGAACCAACATGACCCTTCTACTAAGGGAATTTTCAAATTTGTTTGATTGTACCTTATTGTGATTTATGGAGAAGGTGTATGCTTGTAGGTATTTAACCCACTTCATGTGCTTTTGGTTCAACGTTTCATGTCCATTCAAGAAACTAAGTGCATGGTTGTCAGTGAATACAACAAAATCATTTGGTAACAAGTAGTGCTTCCATTTCTTTAAGGCTTGGACCATAGCATACAATTCAAGATCATATCAAGAATATTTTCTCTTAGCCTCATTTAGTTTTTCACTAAAGAATACAATCGGTCTACCCTCTTGACTCTTAGGACAACACCTATTGCTTGACCACTTGCATCACATTCAATAGTAAAAATTTATTAAAATCAAGAAGAGCAAGGATAGGCTGATGTGATACCTTTCTTTTCAAATATCCAAACCTTTCATTTGCTTCATTGGTCCATTTGAACTTTCTCTTCTTATCTCCCTTGATTTTGTTTATGGTTGGTGCACAAATGTGAATGAAATTCTTTATGAATTTTTTGTAGAAGTTTGCAAGGCCATGAAATACATCACCCACTGACCTGCGTGTTGGCCAATTGAGAATGGCCTCAACCTTTGATGGATCCATTTTTAAACTTCCTTTTGCTATGAAAAACCCAAGATAGACCAATTCTTCTTTCATAAACTCACACTCCTGCATGTTGATCAACAAACCCTATTCATGAAACCTCCTTATCACCATATCAAGATGCTTCAAATTATCCTCCTTGGACCTGCTAAACACAAGAATTTCATCCAAATAAACCACAAAAAATTTTCCAATAAACAGTTTCAATACCTCATTCATTAATCTCTTGAAGGTACTAGGGGCATTGGACAAGACAAAAGGCATCACCATCCACTCATAGAGACCCTCATTGGTCTTGAATGTTGTTTTCCATTCATCCTTCTCTCTGATCCTAATCTAATGGTACCCACTTTTCAAGTCAATCTTTGAAAAATAGCAAGCCCCTCCTAGACAATTTATAAGATCCTCCATTCTTGGCATATGCAACCTATATCTGATGGTTATCCTATTTATGGCTCTTGAATCAGTGCATAACCTCCATTTACCATATTTCCTAGGAGCCAACATGGTTGGAACAACACAAGGGCTCAAACTCTCCCTCACTAGACCTTTGTCCAATCGTTCTTGCACTTGTTTTGCTATCTCTTCATTTTGAGCAGGGGTCATTTTATAGGCAGCCTTATTAGGAAATGTGACACTTGGTATCATATCAATATGGTGATTGATATCTCTTATTGGAGGTAGGGAACTAGGTAATTCATCCTCCACAATCTCCTTATGTCTATCCAACAAGGTTTGGACTTCACTAGGGATGGATCCTCCTTTGTTTGTAGATAAAAAAGACCTGCACTTTGGCATAACAATCAAGGAAAACCCAAGACCTCCCTCATCCCTTAAGGTTTGAAAAAAATCCTTCTCTCCTACCATCATGATGTTAGACTCAAGTTGCTTATCCATGCCTTCATTTGGTAAAGGATTCAAGGTGAAATATTCCCCATCTTTGTTGATCCTATAGGTGTTTTTTTTCCCATCATGTTGGGATTTCCTATCATACTACCAAGGACATCCTAAGAGTAGGTGACAAGCGTCCATGGGGGTAACATCAA
Organism: Sequoiadendron giganteum; assembly: GCA_007115665.2. Lineage (NCBI taxonomy): Eukaryota > Viridiplantae > Streptophyta > Pinopsida > Cupressales > Cupressaceae > Sequoiadendron > Sequoiadendron giganteum. Next base: position 494,246,025 of record CM021102.1, on the reverse strand, counting down.
AAAGGATTTATTATTTATAATCCCTCATTTTAAATTCCACCCAAACTTGCTCATTGACAAGCACTTGTTGATTCTTATTTAGCCATGACACCTTTTAAGGATTAGGATAAGGAATTTTTTTCAATTTCAATTTTTCTATGATCTCTAAGGACACTAGATTATCAGTAGAGCTTGAGTCTATAATTACCTTGCATACCTTTCTATGGAATTTTCATGTGGTCTTGAACATGTACTTCCTTTGTGGTGGCTCCTTCGTACTTGGTACCTTCAAAAGTATCCTCATCATCAAGTTCTCTCCAATATTAGGATCAATAGGTCTGGAAGGTGAAGTCACACTTTGAGAATCCTCTTCTTGCACCAATGATTTCTCCTATCCCCACCATAAGAGGTTGAAGCTTGTTTCTCAGGACTCTTGAAGGATGTGTATCCAAATTGGTCACAAGTGTAGCATCTTCCAGAGAATGAGCTAGATCCTCTCCCATTAGATCTTCCCCTTCCATTAGATCTCCTACCTCTGAATCCTCCTCTTTTCCACTTGACTCCCCTTGTTGTCTTTGTGACTGATTGCTACCTCCAAAAATTCCTCTTCCTTGCTACTCTTGCTTTCTTTTCAAATTCTCTTCAGCCCTACATGCCACTTGAAAACATTCTTCCACTATCTTAGGGGTCATTGGGCTGATCTCATCTTGAATAAAAAACCTTAGGCCATTCAAATACCTGGCCACTTTCTCTTTCTCATTCTCCACATGGTCACACCTCATATAGAGCTTATGAAACTCTTCAGTGTAGGTTGCCACATCCATGTCCTTTTGCTTTAAGTTTTGTAACTTCTTGAACACTTGTACTTCATGATCTACAGGGAGAAATTGTTCTTTCAATATGCTCACCATTCTCTCCCATGAAGTAATCATGTTTTTACCTGCCTTCACTCTTTCTCCTTGGTGGTAATTCCACCAAATCAAGGCTGATCCACACAACTTGGTCTTGGAAAACTTAACCTTATTGTTATCTGCCATTTCCTTGTACTCAAAATAATTTTTTAAGACATCTACCCACTGTAGTAGTGGCTCAGCATTCATCTTACCCCATACATTGGTATGTCCATCTTAGGTTCAAAACACTCTACTTTTATGGTTTGCAAAGCACCCAAAAATATCCTTTCCATAGGAGCCATCTATTCAACAGGTGGAGTCTCTTCCTCATCACCTTCTACCTATTCCTCTGAGGTACCTTCTTCATCAGTAGCCACTCTTCTCCTCTCTCTGGCTTCTAATGCTTCTACCTTCTCTTTCAGGGCTTTCAACTCCTTTGCAACCACAAATCCACCTTTTGGAGGCATTTTTATTCACTCTCTACTTAATCACAATCCTTTTGCAACTTCCCATAATCAAACTTATCTCTCATACAACATTGATGTAGAGTGGATCAACCAAGATGTGATTTTGACACAACTTCTCTCAAATATGCCCACTAAGACACCAAATCTCACTTGACTCCATAGAGCAACCCAACTACTAACATGGAATATATTAGATCAAACATGATCATAGGATATAAATTGGCATGAGATAATTTGAAATTACCAATTTAAGCCCACACATCACATTTCTATGCTTGAGAACACCCAACTACTCAACAAAACAACACTAGGCCTATTTCCCTTACAACCCTATCAATTAGGACAATCAATATAAAACCCCTATAAATAAAAGAACCAGAGAAGTGACCCCTAACTTAGACTCCTCAAAAAGACCACTACAAACCCCCAAATCATTAGGTTATGACATTTATCTGCATAAGCATAAAGGATCAGTTTTGTATTGCTACAAGGGAACCTATTTGACTATCCCAAACAAGAACTAGGCTATCTAGGCACACCCCAACTCCCTAAGAAAATAATATGGTTCTCATAGAATCAACACACACATTTCAACCCCTTTTAGGCATTCTACACCACAAATTTCACTCACAAATCCACAAACTCATACGTTTCCACCATAATTAGGCTTGTCACATGAGGATACCAAGCCTAGAATCTCCACAAAGTCAATCCAAACCCACTGTCATTCTCCAAGACCATTTCTACCATAAAATACATGATGCACTCTGCCATTCCACCAATAATTAAGCTTTGACCAAGAAGGAATGGCCAGTTGCATGCATTTTTGTGATTAGGGTTTTGAGGGTTTTTGACCAGTTTCAGAAAATCGATAAAAACTCCTCCAATACTTTACATTTTTGGACCATACCACTGCCAAAATGAAGCCAACTTAGTCCTCTTTCAATCCATATCAGCCTTGGAAATGTATAAGAATTCTACAGGTCATACCAAGTACGAGATCAACAAGTTTACATAGAAAATTAGAGAAAAACAGAGTTCTTTGCATTCAATCTTCTTTCCAACTTAAAAATCAACATTGCCTTGACCAAGAGAGGACTATTTAATCATTTCCAACCTCCTCCCAATTTCCCTCAACTATATTTTGAATTGGAGGGTCGATGGGAACTAACAAACTCTATTTTAACCCCCAAGTTGTCTAGTTAAGACAACTTAACACTACACCCAAGAACGCGACTTCACTACAAACTCAAAAGATGTAAAGACAACTCAAAAAATATTAAAATCATCAAGGTGACTCCCCTATATTACCTGGTTGCATCATGGCACCTTGATTCTTTACTTGGCCTAGATGCACCAAGCTTACATGGTGAGGAGGAGACCTAGTTCAACCATTGAAAACCCATTACAAAGAATGAAAATCATTCCAAACCACTAAGAATGGTCCTTTGGACCTTATTACACCACATACAACTCAAAAGACAAAACAAGATTCACCAAATCCTCATGGAAGCATGTAGACCCCAAGGTGCCCCTGCACCAAAAGCCCTAGTTGGCATTGCACTACTGAGCAATCACCACATCATTTCAAAAATGGATGCACCAATGCTAGTCAATATATCCTAGAAGCCCAAACCAAAATGTAGAAATTCTTTATATAACGCAATGGAGGTGGACCTAGATGGGCCCTTTTCAAAATTTCCCACAAATGTAATTTCTAGTGAAGACATACACAAATATATCCATGCACCCTTGAAAAAAATTGATCGCACATAGTTTGAGGATCTTTAGAAAACATTACTTCAACTAGGAAAAGAAGATTATTTACCATAATATATCTGAGTATAAGAAAAAAAATTGCATGTGTGGGAAAAATTGATATTCGCAAAGGAGGAAGGATAGGTAAGGATAATCCTAAGTTGGTTCCACGATGCATAATTATACGTAGAGAAAACCTACCATATCACAAATCAAGAAATCTAATCGATAATTGGGCTCGGTGAACATGGAGAGATTCCACTGAAGAAGGACATTCAAATTAGCAAGGTCATGAATCTTAACGAGACAACATATGATGACCAAAGCTTAGACGTGAAAATATATCACCAACCTAGCTATGAGATATGCAACCATGAGGATTGTATATTGAAAGGGAAAGATGAACCCATAAATACCTCCAAGAACCAATATGCACCTTCAGTATCTTATTTTTATTTTTAAAACAAATTTCAACTACTTGATACTAGAACATACTAGTATGTTGTTAAAGTGGAAATTGACATAGTTTATTTTCGATCACATTAACCCTTAGAGGAAAGATAATCTAGTTTACAAATCTAAGTAACTTTTAGCAGCATAACAACATGTAAATTAACACTTTAAGAACATTAAAGAAGAATGTTATAATACAAAAGATAAGAAACACTAATATACGTAGGGAAAATCCTTTTGGATAAAAAACCCCACATTGCAAAGGATCGAACCATGTATTAATCTACAATAAACAAGTTACAATACACTTGTAGGCTCACAACCTTAACATGGTGTGAACCCCAATCCTATTCCTGCACAAAAACAACAAACAAACACATTAGTGAGTTCATATGCAAGATAAAAGAGGGATTCCCCATGATATCTATTTATAATAATTAAAATAGGAAAATAAAGAACAAAACATGTAAATATAAATGAAATCCTAATTAAGCATGCAAACTCTTGATCCCATGGGGGAGTTGGTGCCAATTGGTGTGTCGAAATTAGCCCTTTCCCAACTCCTTTATAAGCTTGATGATGATTTGATGATGATTGAAGCTTCTTGATGGAAATTTGGCATAACCTACTTGTGAAATGGACAAAATTAGCTCTCAATGTGAAGAGAGTAACTTTTCTCTAAGTGTGGATGAGGATGAAGTTTAGTATAGTAAGTTTACTCAAATTGTGGATGTTAGAATGAGAGGAAGAGTCTCTCATTTATAGATTTCCAAAATGGAAAAGAGAGAGAGATTGAACAATGTGGGATCATTCCACATCCAATGGCCAAGTGCCACTTTTCAAGATGTGAATGGTTGAAGGTCGTGCACATTTTGGTCAATCTGCATGATAAATGTCATGAGATTCAAATTTGAAATTTGAATGTGACATGTTGGAAGGAGAAGGAAATGGAGTTAATATCACTTGGCTCAAGGCCAAGGACATGTAAGAGGCCTTAAATTCCTTGTTGGAAGTACCCATCCCTTTTGGAGGGATTTTTGAATTTGGAAGAATATTGCCTTTTTATGCCATGTGAGGGAAAATAGGAGATTTAATAAATCAAAGTAATTGATTTATTGTGCAAGTTGCATTCTCTAGAGGATGTGACATAGATTAAGATTAAATTAATCAAAGACTAATTAATTTAAAAAGAGATTAGGGGATGTGACAACTTTGACTTGAATTTATGAGTTAAATTTAAATCAAGAATTGTGAAGAAAGATTTAATTAAATAAATGATTTGATTTATTTAACTAAAGGGGACAATGTTAGATTAAACTAAATAAGGTTTAATTTATTCAATTTAATAAGAAGACTTTAAGGATTTAATCAAATAAGATGAATTATTTAATTAGAGAGGGATATGAGGGTTAATTAAATAAAATGATTTGTTTAATTAATAGAGGAGAATGACTTAATCAGATAAATTTGATTTATTTAATTAAGAGAGGGAAAATGATGAATTTAATCAAATAAAGATTATTTAATTAAATTGATTAGTAAAGGAGATGATTTAGGACAAATTGATGTTAGTAAGATAAAGATCAGGTGCATGTATATTTTACGTGTCTACATTTTTCCCCTCTTTAAAGTAATGTACTTGTTGCATTGATTGAAAGAATAAACTGATTGATCAAAGTTCAATTTATTTTTTTCAAATGCCCCAGTGTTGCCCCAGTGGAAGGATTATGCTGGTATGTTGCCCCCTTGAGAGATCGAACGAAAATGCTAATTTTCCAATCGATATCGCGATAAAAATGCGAGAGAAGTGGTTCTATTGATTAGAGGATGAAAGATAATTCTTTGATGTAGACAATTCTGATGATGTATAGACAGTCGTCGGCCGTGGGTAGCCTTGTGTATATTTTGAGATCTCACACCTAATTAAAATAAAAATGTTAGTAAAGATAGAAGAATAAGATGAATAAGATGGATGGAAGGAGGATCCAACAAGCCTACATTATGGTGATGATGATGATTTTCTTACCAGGAGTTGGGATTTTCAAAGGGCCAATTACTTTATGTTTGATAACACGCATAGGTATGATGCATCAAGGTATAAAGGAACAGGATGGGGTTGTACCTATTGTGATGGACTTTGACTCGATGATAAGATAGGAGTATCCATGTTCACACTTGACATACAAAAACCTTGCAAGGACGGACCTAAGAAAGCAAGTATTCGCCAAGTTATTTTATAAGAATATCCAACAAGCACAACAGACAAAAAGATAATGATCATTGCCCCATTCCTTTCTCTCTAAACCTATTTTGTTTAGGCATCATCGAGAGGTCCTTGGAATGAGCACAAAATAAGATAAGTCACAAAGACCGAAGAGAAAGTAAACAAACAAGCTAATGTTCTTCATACTGCTAGCCAAGGCTAAACTACTGCGAGATACCTGATGCTTATGTTCATCATGGGAAGGATACATCCTAGGACATGTTGTGATCAGGGTTTGGTGAGACTGATTGGGTGATAAGCTATTGATACTCCGAGTTGATTTACTTGCATGCTTACTGATAATATCTCAAGCGTAACATATCCATTGATTAACTTTGACTGCAAAAATTTCAACTTAGGGACATCTTTCATCAAACAACTTGAGAGGACATCCTTAAATAACATGTGCAGAATATAGAAAAACTAGAAGGAATCATAAGTAACCTACAAAATAGGTTTCCACATTTTCAAGGGGATACATCACAGCTTTTGGGCCAGCATATAAAATTAATAGTAGATGACCTTATTATAGACATGGATAAGCAAGCAACCACACTCCAAAAAAGCATCACTACATAACTTACAAATATTAGAATGGATGAAGAAAGAAAGACGTGCGCCAAATCACACTTTCTAAGAATTGAACATTAACATAATAAAGAATATTGAGAGTGATGTTAATTCTCTCTATCAATTCTACTTGCAGTGACCAAGATTGACTAAAAATATCAAAGGCCAAATATAGAAGATTGAATAATAGATCCTCCAAGTGGCTACCACTTATGATTCTTTATAAGAGATGGATGGAAAATTAAGGGCATAAAAATCTGAGATCGTACGCTTGAGATATTGTCAGTCAAAGTTAGCTTGCACAATGGTTGACCAGATGGGAAGTGAAAAAATTGACTGTCTCAAAAATCAACAGAAATGACATCAACGCAAAGAGCTCGATGAGACGAACCTAATGATGTTCATTTCATCGAAATCCGATATCGTACACTTAAGATATTGTCAGTCAAAGTTTGCTTGTACAATGGTTCACTAGATGGGAAGCGAAAAAATTGACTGTCTCAGAAATCGATGAAAACAATGTCAACATGAAGAGCTTGATGAGCCGAACCCAACGATGTTCGTTTCATCGAAATCCGAGATCGTACGCTTGAGATATTGTCAGTCAAAGTTCGCTTGCACAATGGTTGACTAGATGGGAAGTGAAAAAATTAACTGTCTTAAAAATCAACAGAAATGACGTCAACGCGAAGAGCTCGATGAGATGAACTCAATGATGTTTGTTTCATGAAAATTCGAGATCGTAAACTTGAGATATTATAAGTCAAAGTTTTTGCTTGTACAATGGTTGACCAGATGGGAAGTGAAAAAATTGACCATCTCAAAAATTGATGGAAATGACATGAATGCAAAGAGCTCAACGAGAAGAACCTAATGATGCTCATTTCATCGAAATCCAAGCTTGTACGCTTGAGATATTGTTAGTCAAAGTTCGCTTGTACAATGGTTGACCCGATGGGAAGCGAAAAAATTGACCATCTCAGAAATCAATGGAAATGACATGAATGTGAAGAGCTTGACGAGATGAACCCAATGATGTTCGTTTCATCAAAATCCGAGATCTTACGCTTAAGATATTGTCAGTCAAAGTTCGCTTGTACAATGGTTGACCAAATGGGAAGCAAAAAAATTGACTGTCTTGGAAATCGACTAAAATGTCGTCAATGCGAAGCTCGACGAGACAAACCTAATGATGTTCATTTCATAAAAATTCGGGATCGTACGCTTGAGATATTGTCAGTCAAAGTTCCCTTGTACAATGGTTGACCAGATGGGAAGCAAAAAAAATTGACCATCTCGGAAATCGACGGAAATGACCTCAACACGAAGAGCTCGACGAAATGAACCCAACATGTTTGTTTCATCGAAATCCGAGATTGTACGCTTGAGGTATTGTCAGTCAAAGTTCGCTTTTACAATGGTTGACCAAATTGGAAGCGAAAAGATTGACCCTCTCAGAAATCGACGAAAATGACATCAATGCAAAGAGCTTGATGAGAAGAACCCAACAATGTTTGTTTCATCGAAATCTGAGATCGTACACTTGAGATATTGTTAGTCAAAGCTCGCTTCTACATTTCCCATCACATTGCATCACATCATGGTAGATTTTACACATTGCATTTCACATCACATTGCATCAATAATATCATGGCATCTCATATTACGCATCACATTGTGCATTTATATTATACATTCTCCATCATCACATTTTGCATTATCATATAAGCATTCCATTACATTAACATTAAATTGCATTTGCATATTACATTCACAACATTAGGACATTTCTATTGCATCCATTATTCATACATATCATGATAATATAAACATCCATAATCATAAGTTCATCACATCATCATATCATATTGCATTTCTCAAACTAGGTCATCCATATTGAATTTATCATCCATACATTTCATGAGAAGCATAAAAACATTCATAACATGATCATAAACACATAATCATAAAGCATGTTAAACCATCACATCATCATATAAAATGCATTAGTAGACATCATAAGCACAACATGAACATCATAAGCATAACATCATCATAAACATAAAGCATAATCATATATCAATGCATGTCATCAACCACCGCCAAAAATCATATCATATAATCACTCAATAATGTGCCATAGGTACAATTTCATGATGTACCGTATCCAATAAAGATGGAGCTTGCAAGCTTGATAATCAAAAATATAAGTGTCCATTTAGCATAACACATAAATAAAAAAATGATCCATCTTGAGTTGCCCCAATCTCCTATCCCTGGGGCCCCCTTATCCTCCCTGTGCGGTGACTCTTTGAGCCTCTGCTCCATGGTGGATGGCCTATTATAGGGGGTCACCCATCTGGAATCTGATGTCTCACCCTTTGACCTATTGTGGGTGCACCTATTGTGTGTCCTACCCAAGAACCATTGTTAACCTCTAAAAATGAGGGATCCCTCCTCTCTGGTGGTACCACTCTCTCGTAGAGATCTCTATAGTACTGCATGGCCCTACTGGCCCTAGCATACTCTCTAGAAACATCCATGATAGGTCCACTACATTTAGCTATAAACTCAATCATCCACCAATCTATATGTTGTTAGCTAATCATGGCTAAGTCTCTCTCAACCTAGAAGGCATCCCTCTTAGCCTTAAGGTCATCCCTCTTTGTAGTCACAATATGTAGCTCTACCTCTAAAGCCTGCACACATGCCTACAAGGTGACTATCCTCTTATATTCACTACCCTCATCTACTTGGCCCTCCTCTAGCCCCACCTCCTCGATCCCCATGATAATCCTCTCACGAAGGACCCTCTCTGCATCATCCATATCCTCCTCTCCTGTAGCCTCCTCCTCGGCCTGCTTCTCTTGTCCCCCCTCTCCCCTACCTCAACCTCTATAGCCTCTGCCTCTGGTTGTGCCACCTCTAAAGCATGTATCTCAACATGTTTCTCCCCCTCCTAAACTGCCACCTTCGCCGCTACCCTCACCTTGGGTCGGTCCTCCTCCATCTTCGCCTCCTCTTTAATCACCAGTAACTGCCTCTTCGGCAATCATCCCCCATCCCTCCTCCTATGATGATCTCCTCCCCATCCTCCTCACCTGTCTCCCCATCATCTCCTCGTCCTCCTCCATCCCCCCATCCTCCATCTCCTCTACCTCCACCCCTTCTGACCCTTGTCACCTCATTGGCCCCTTGCCTCGGCACTCTACTGGGACTAGTTGTTGTGGATCTATCAATGGAATAGGTATGCGAATCAACTACCAAGCATCATACTCTGGTGTACTACCTTCATCAGCGTCCCCTCCTCTCCACTCACAATCTAATGCCTGCATGGCATCAATCTCCTACTCTGATGTGGTAACAACAATTTAAGGCCCCCAAGGATGCACCTCTCGAGAGGACCGTGCAAACTCTGCAGTGCCCACTAGAACACCCTGCCTCTCCTCAAACTACCTTTGAACCCTCTCTAGCAAATACATCTCGATAATATGTTGGCTTTGCACTATACATCTGATTAGTTATCTAGGTTGTCAACACCATGGCATGTGATCATCCTCATTGATCCACAAATTACAAGTCTTGTATGGCCTCTAAATAAAACTGACTAGTGTGTCTAAAGCATGCCTCCAGTAACCAACATCCCCACATGTGTCTGTGTAAGGGCTCCCTGACAAATATATGCATATGGAGCACTGGCTAGTATTTTTTGTACCATCGGAGATCAGAACACTGTTATGTGCTCCCAAGCCCATACTATCAGCAAAGTGGCCCCATAGCTCAAACTCTGCCCTCCCCTATAAGCAATATAGTGGATCTAAAAATAGAGCATCGCCAATAAGCATGGCCCCACGCTTACACTGTGCCAAAATAAGCCATCGATCCAAGAACTTCTCCCCAGCCTACTAGGAAACCATGACCCCTACGGTCGGGAATCATCACTCTTGCTGTCAATGTGCATAAGACCCAATCATATCTATCATACGTCTCTACTAGGGTCTCCCATCTAATCTTGTATCCCTGAATCCCAAGCTTTGTATCATCCTCACACTCATAGTACTCATGCAATGCCTCTAGTCCTCGAGCAGGGTCATATTGTACCCGCTCACTGTGAATTGGAAGCGTAATATCCTATACACATCCTCCAAGGTTACTGTCACCTCCCCCGTCAGCAAGTGGAAGTTTCTCATCTCAGAGTATCATCACTCTGCCAATGTTGTCAACATGCCCCTATTTGCCTTGATCACGAGCATATAAGTGACGCAAAACAACCCCAGGTCTAGTAATGCATGTCTCTCCTCCTCACCCAGCTGGTCCTAGAGTCATAAAACATTTGGTCTCGACTCCCACGTGTAGATAGGAGGTAGACACTCCTAAAATCATCAAGCAAACCATTATGTCAATCTCATACCTTCAGTTGACCTATTAGACCTAAGTTGACTAAGTCAAAATTCCCTAATCTAGGGAAAAAATTTAACCAGGTGATTGCGTCATTGTTTATCAAATGCATCACATATAGTTTTAACCGGCTTGCAACTGCAATTGTGTCGCTCTCCTTTCAAATACATCATATCGTGTAATGCTTACATCACAACCTTTCGATTGCATCATTCTCAATCACATCTACGACTCGAAAAGTTAGTTGTGTCACACCATTTTGTGTGTCACAATGCAATCACCCCTCCCCTCACCTTGATTCAATTGCATCACACCGAGGTGATTACAATGAACTTCTTATCACCTGTGTCGAGCATGCATGCAATTGCATCATAAAATTATGTGATCCAATTGCCTGCTAATTGGTTTCCCTATCTTAATGCGCAAAAACCAAAAAAAATAAAAGGTAGACTAGTAGTACATACCGGGGCGAGCGCTCCCTCAAGACGGCAGTACTTTCGAACGTGATATGCATAGTGGGAAGCCTCTGGAATAGGTGATATCTCTGCGGCTAAATCACTCAGAGCTCTAGGAATTTTTAATTTGGGAATGCACAAATGACACTTTTTCTCACTCCAATTTCTATTTATAGGTTCAAAATTAGGGTTTATGTCTGCCTTGTCTATTGGAGGGTCCTCTTGCTAACCTTGAACTTGAATTTGAAACCCTTCTCGACCTCAACACTCAATTTTGTCCTCACCATTGGATTCTTAGCCGTCAAAATATCTTATCAGGATTATTTTTGAAAAATTTGTAAAATTTTCCCCAGGGGGCATAGGTCTATCCCACCTTCATCGAGGCATGCTAGGACATGAACTAAACTTGATTTTCTTCTTTATTCTTTGACACAATGCTTAAATCACATTATGTCAAAGAGGGGCAAAATGTAGACACTGAAAAATGTCCTAAGTCTGCGACATCATTTTTCTTAGTCTTCATCTTCCGATAATTAAATAATTTTAATTATTCGATTATCCTTGATCATATTCCTCTATTAATTAAATATTTTTTAATTATTTAATTAATTCACTTTCTAACCTTTATTCTATCTTGAAGAATTAAATTAATTAATTATGTTGCTAATATCCCCCCTTTCTTCAATAATTAAATAAATTACTATTTATTTAATTATTTTCTTGTCATCTTTCGTCTATGGTTAAATAATAATAATTTATTTATTTAACTATTCACTCCCTCTTTTAATTCTTACATTGTTAAATAATTATAAAAATTATTTAATTGTCCTCCATGTGCCTCTTGTATTAAATAATAATTTAATTTAATTATTTAATACCTCTTTTCACATTTCCTCTTGTTTAATTAAAATCATTATGTAAATTGTTTTAACTAGATGCCCATTTTCATTTTTCTCTAAATAAATAATTCAAATAAATTTTTTATCCTCCACTTAGCCAAATATTCCTTTCTCATGAATTAATTATTTCTTGATTTTTAATTCATCCATTATCCCTCCACTTGCTCATTAATCTCAGTCGTCTATATCATAGTCATCGACTTCATAGACGTCCCTAGCCCACCACTTTCTGGTGCATAAATCTTCCACCATTGATCTTGGAATCTTTCTAGAAGATCAGTCTCGTTCGTTCGTTTGAATGTTTGTCTATAAAAGAAGCCATTCTCTTCCATTTTTTCCTTAATAGCCATTTTATCTCCAAATTTCTACTTACTATTTGTAGGTTATTGCACAAGTTCTACTTCAAATCTAAGGGAAAAGTTTGCAAAAGGAGAAATAGGAGAGACAAAAGAAGTGAAGCAACTTCAATATGGGGAGTGTTTTGTTTGAATGCTTTTAGTTTATTCCTCGTTTCTTGATTGTATTCTCTTGTTTGGATTGAGATATTAGCTTAGATTTGTGTTGTTGTGGTTGTCACTTAGTCTTTGCTAGCCAAATTTTCCCAGTCTTACAAACCCCACAAAAGGACTGAAGCCACTAAAAGTGAATAAATCATCAAAAAATGAATTAGTTGAACCTGATCTTGAAAAGTGTGTAATTGAGTCCACTACTATTGAGTCTAATTTTGAGTCACCTTCTAGCACACAATAAGAATTCCTTGAGACCACAAAATATTTATCTAAGGAGCTTGCTAAATTATTTCAAGAATCTTACAAACTTCGAAGTGGTAAACCTTTAATAAAAAAATATCCTAAGTTGTTCTCATCTTTTTACACCCCTTGGGCATTCAAAACCATGTTTGACAACAATAATAACAATAACGAAAGATATTTTATCAATACAAATCATATTACTTTCGAATTCCCCATTTCTCATCCAACAAAAGAAGCCCCCATGAAAAACATACCACATTTTTCTTTGCCAATTTTTAGGGGACTAGATCTATGGAAGATCATGACATGTTTCTATTTGAGTTTGATGTTTTTTGTCATAGCTATGACTACCAGAATGATTCTTAGAAGCTCAAGTTGTTTCCAACCACGTTAAAGGATGCAACATTACGACAGTTCATGAGCTTAGGACCACAAACCATTCGAACATGGGAAGACATGAAGGAGAAGTTATTAAAAAAGCATCAAGAATATTTCAAGAATAAAGAAGTTCGGGATGAGTTTTTTGAATTATGCAATGAGACGAGGAAACTTTGAAGGATTATCTTGAAAGATTTTCATATAGTCTTCAAAGGACAAGACAAACAGGGTTGAATAATGATACTATAAAAATAATTTTTCTTAGGGGTATTCTTGATGGATGTGTGTATGTTTTAAATCTTATAGGGGGTGGGGATATTTCAAAATTAATATTTGATGATATTGTGATGTTTGCAAGAATTTCTCAAGATCCACCTAATCTATAAGACGATACCCTAGGAAGCATGTCTCTTTTGGAAGCACATCAGGTATTACAAAATAAGAGCTAGGTACGTTACTCGATGATATCAAAATTGATCTTTAAGAAATATGGGTAAACACATTGACACTTTGTATACATGTAAGAAACAAGAAGAATTTGAGAAAGCATTTGCTCTATTTTGTCCAAATTTTTGTAAGAAAACATATTGATGAAAAATGTCCTTATAGAGAAACATAAATTTATTCTTTAGAGGATGAAGAGTGTCTTAATTATTTAATTACTAATTTTTCCTCTAACTTGCACATGGCATATTCCATTTTCAAAAAGGGAATACTCCTTTTTCAAAATATCTTCCCTCCAAAATATCTTAAACTAATTTCCATGAAATAAGGAGATATTTTCAGTTAACTGAAGCTCTCATTTATTTTCATCCATTGATCTCTTGATCTAATCTGAACCGTTGATTTTCATCTTCAATCTCTACCATTGATCAAATATCCTGGAATTCTATAAAACAAGCCATCATCTTCATAAAAATGATTCACAATTCTCATAAGGAATTCATGACCTTTTTTAGAGCATTCTTGAACATTTAAGGATCATAATTGTGAGTCAAGATCATCATCGAAGCTTTTGCAACATGGGTTATGCACAATTTGAGCAATCCACATCCTAAATTGGCATAATTCTCAAATGGAGTACTAAGTTTTCTTTTTTTTATTTGAGTAATTGATCTTAATTTGATTTGTAATATTGATTTATGTTTATTCATTGATTCAATTGCATTTAACTTCATTAAGTATGAGTTTAATTGATCTTTCTTTTGTGGGTTTTTTACATTTCCTAAACCCAATCGTTTTATTGCATCTTTTAATTAATTCCCATTATTCTCCTATGACATTTTGGCATGCCCAATGGGACCCACATCCTTGATCTAACATTTCTTGAATTTTTTGATGACTTAAAGATTATAGTGATGTTTTTACAATAAATTGACGCTTCTTATTTTTTGCAATGACACTTTTGTCACACATTGACACTACTAATTTGTACAGTGGTCCTTTTTCTATATATCAATGTTTATGTTCTGACACTTATGTGTTTGATGCCACTACAGGTTACAATGACGCTTCTATTTATTACAATGACACTTTGATTGTGACTCAATGCTTCTATTACAATTTGACGCTTTTTCATAGAAACAACAACGTGTTTGAGGTATATCAATGCTTTTTTTCTAGTTACGATGCTTTTGGTTGTTATAGTAGCATACCTGATTCTATTTTCTTGAATTTTATTTCAAACTAACCCTAAAATTTTGTGAAGTTTTCTTGGAACTAACACACTTGTGCAACTTTTGGCATACATTGGGAGAAGAAAACAAACAAACAAACTACTAATAATTCTTCTTGCAAGATTTCTTTCAAATAAATTTCACATTTCTATTTGGGTTTTAAAATTGAACAATAGAACTTTCACTTTTGAATTTGGGTATTAAAAATAACTTGTTTGTCATGTTTGGTAGGCTAGTGGTATGTATGCTCTCTCCTTGCAATACGTGCAATCTTGGTTATCAAAAACACCATAGTTTGCAATCTATTTGTATACTCAAGGAGTGATTATTTATGTATTTTCTTCCCTCACGACTCTTAAGAATGATCTTGGGAATCAGAAACAAGATCATTTCCATTTAATCTATTAGGAGGCCTTCTTGGGGATTTCATCACCTCAAGGTCAATCTCAACCATGTTTTAAGGCAGGGTATATTAAGGGGGGAGAATGAAAGATTTACACTAAGGTGTGACCAATGTCCTATATGACAAGCCTCACGACCCTCAATTTGTTGAGATATTTGTAGGTGACGAGGAGAGGGGAGACCCCCCTTGACTTGGGCATCCTCAAATGGGTTCACTACTCACTGATCCCCCACTATGAACCTTGTTTATTTGTAGCCTTTAAGACCATCAGCCATTAACTAGGATATTACAATATACAATATCATGCATGAAGTAACTCATCATGTATTTCCCCTTGTTGAGGTGATTGATATTCCTCGATTAGGACCTTGTCCTTTCGAGATGAGAGGTGTAGAGGTGGTACATGGCCTTTGCATACTCTATTCACCCACTCATTATGGAGGTATTTTCTTTGGCAGATTGTCTTATCCTAAGTTGACACACCTTTTTACTATTAGCTAGGTTGTGTATTTTGGCATGTATTCATTGTTCAATACCGTTGACACCAAATAACATGCTCTTATTGAAGAAGGCTCATGAATTTATCCTCAAACCCTTGGAGTCATTCCTAAATGTTATTCTCTATTGTATTTTATCTCTTTCTCTATCAAACAATTTAAAATTAATCCTCAAAACAGTTTAAAAAGTCCAAAACCCAAGACAGATTTAGGTTGAACTTGCAGAACATTGCCTTTGTGTCATAGTAACGCTTCTAAAGTGTTAAAATGACAATTTTGTAAATTTCTTGTGATTTTAGTTGTAAATCTATATTTTTTATTTTGTAACTTGGTGCTTTTTTATCTATTCATCTCGACACTTCTAAGAAACTTATGCTTTTGATCAAAAACCTTCTCTGATAGTCCAAAACCCTAAAACTAGCACAATGACACTTTTGACTGTCACACAATAGTGCTTCTGAAAATCTCTGACACTTTTGCAAAATTTAGTCACTTTTGTTAGGGGCAATGCCACATTTTTGTATAATTAAAATGACACTTTTGTAAGTGATGATTTTGACTGTCAATTAAATTTTTCTAGGTTTCCTAAAATCTTAGATTCCAAAAATTCAACCGTCAATTACTAGGATCAGATACTTGTATCAACCAAACCTATAGTCATCATCAGTTATCCCAAACAACAAGCAAATATTTTTCGTCCTCATCCCACATCATCCTTTTGTATTGGGCTTCTAAAAATGCATCCTCTTAGTTTGAACCAAATATCAACCTTATCAACAACGGTAAAACGACTCATCCCACAACAACCAAAATTAGACATAAGTCTTCTTAGATCTCTTATCATGGCTTTTAGTTTAGCCTTTGCTTGGAAAAAAATCATTTCTAAGTAAATTATTAAATTAGCATCAAATCCTTGTGAATTAGCTTTCTTAGAAGTCATTTTCTACTCCTAAGTTTATAAAACTCATTATCATTTTCCTTTGCGTGGACTCGTCAATCTTGGAAAATCAAGGATTATCCTCAACACCAATAAAAATGAGATCTAGTTAACTTTTGTCTTTTAGAGGTTTTCATATCCACCACCCATCCAATCAAAATCAACATCAAACTCAGGTTCAAATCTACTTATAGTGTCTTTTTCCAAGTCTATTTTGAAATAAAATATTCATCCAAAAAGCATCTCTCAAATTCATGTCTTACAAGGTCATCACAAGCTTTATTCCTATAACAAGATCCTAACACACACAAAAAAACAAGAAATACAACCCTAGTAGTTTTAGTGGCCCCACACCCACTAGTACTACCAAAAAAACCATCAGAATGTCCAGTGTTGAGTATAACCATAGAGAGTATAAAACCCCCAACAAAAACAACAAGATCAAACTGTCACTATAGAGGATATCACAAATGAACATAAGGGATTTATAGAATTTAGTAATGAACAAATTCTATAGATGCAACAAGATTTTTCTTTGGCTAGAGCAATCGATGCCTTACTAGTTGCAAACCCTAACTTGTACTTATTGAAACTTGCACAAGGTGGTGCTAAACTACCCTTAAAGAATGATGTTTTCATGCTTAGGGAATAAACCATGACAAATGCCATAAAATCTAGAGTGTCTCTATCAGAGAATGTTCCTATGGTCCATACCATTGTTCAACAAATATCACTACCTTGCATACAAAACATGTCAAGTCAACCTACAATCCCTCCATTTGACACAAATTTGTTTCCTTTTTCTAAACAATACGTGAATTTTCTATACCACAACCAACTCATGGTTAATCAAACATATCTAAATCTCCCAAATATGAACATCCCACCATACTCAAACACAAACCCAAACATACCAAACCCCCAAGATACAAACATGATTAATTTTATGAACAAGCCATTCACAACACCAACTCCTCCACCTCACATCCTGACATCACAAACATTATGCATACATTTAACATACCAAACCCCATTAACAATCCCGAAATCTCAAATTGCATTCCCAACCAACAATAAAACCCTCAAAAAAAATACCTCAAACTCCCTAACAACACATTTCACAACAATACCCCCAAAAACAACAATTTATCCATCATCAACAATAAAACCCCCAGCAACAACAATACATCCATCATCAACAACCAAATCCCCAACAACAACAATACATCAACCATTAACACCAAATTCCACAACACCAAACTCTACAACATAAAATCCCACAACATAAAAATCCACCACAACACCAATACAATCCATATGACCCTACCCATACACAACAACATGGTCCTCAACATCAAATCAACCCACAAAAAATCTCATCATAAAAAATGTATGGTAACCTTCACAATATCCCACAAAACTAAAATCCCTTATATAATTGATAAGCTCCACCAAAAAACCCTCCTAATAACATGGCTTCACAAATCCAAAATTTGACTCAAAAAATCAATGGCATACAATTGGGACACATAAAGAATTCACAAACTCTTGAAGACATGTCCTTATCCATTTGACAAGAACATAACATTGACACCTTTTCCTCCAAATTTTGAGATGCCAGTGTTTGATAAATACAAAGGACACAATGACCCACGTGAGCATATAAGGGAATTCTATGTAGCTTTCCTAGAGGCTTCATTTGTAGGAATTTATGGTGAACTCCTCAAACACACCAGAATCACCTGCAAGACAAAATAACTTCCACAAGAGAAAAATGGAAAAAATATTATCCTCTCATTAAGATGCAAGAATTCCAAATTGAATATGGAAAATTACATATGAAGCCTTGCTTATATAGCAAGGTTGAGATGAAGTAGTTAATATGATGTTCAAATGTGGCATAATATTATGGCATGTGACAACTAACTAACTACCTAGGAAATGATTCTAGATAAGATAAGACTTCTAGAAAAGACAACGCATCCTTCTAGAAGGAATCTTATATCCTAAGCAAACATGTAAACCTATCACCTAGTAAATGATACCTAGGAATATAATTAAATTCCTAAGTAAACTTATGTAAGTGTAATTAAATAATTAATTACACCAACATAATTTAATGATACATATCTAATGTTCCCCTTTCCATGAAGCTTAGGTGGACAAGTGATTGAGTGGTTCTCTCACTTACTCCTAGGTATTAAAACATTCCAAGACATTATGGACAAAATTGTAGCTCATTTCTTCTATAATATAGAACACGGGGTTACTTTAACCAACTTATACATCATTAAACAAAACCAAGGAGAAAATTTTGCATCCTTTTTGCAACAATGGAGACACAAAGCAAGTAAATGTAAATGGCCTCTACCAAAAATAACTTGTCGACATCATAGTTCAAAACCTCAACACAAAAATTGGCTTCCACTATGTATACAATGTGCCAATAAATTTCAAGAATTCATAGAAAAGGGTTTAACGATCAAAAGAGCCCTCATTTCTAAAGGATTAGTAAAAATATACAAAGAAAACAAGGATTACCCTTTGATCTCTAATAAGAACATAACAAATGATGGTTTTGTAGATGTGAAAGTTGTGAAAAACATATAGACCCAATAAAGAAAACAAAAAAAATGTCCAAAACACCAATCCTTCAAGAGGATGACAACCAAGACCTAACAATGCTCCATGAAACAAATTCACTCCCTTAGGGGAACCCATCAAAACGGTCCTAAAGAAATTGATTCAATCAAACCATATCCATCTTCCTGAGCTAAGGAATTACAAAGAACCACAAATCAAACCAGCATGGTATAATAACAATGAATTTTTCCAATACCATAGAACAAAAGGTCACAAGACACAAAATTATGTAAAACCCAAAGATCTTATATAAGACCGTATCGACCAAGGAGAAGTTAGCGTAGATCAACGTCTTGGCAATTCTAGAAACCAAGATCTAGGAATTTATAAATATCTAATTCTAGACCATAGAAAAGGAAATGATTTTGGTAAAACAGGGAATTACAACAAAGTTAATAATTCCAATGAAAATGTAGTAGGACACATCTAGGGATATGATGATTACATCAACAATATTCATTGGTCACATCATGAGAAATTAGACATTTATCAAGATGTTTTCCTAACATGTGATCAAAACCATCCACCATTGTCTAGTAATGACTCACATCAAAATAATCGCATTAAGGGTGTATCTCATCATCTAAATCCATTGAGACCACTCAATATTCTTCCATTCATATTACATCACCAAACCCAGATCCATGTCAAGAACATAATCCCAAGCACAACAAAGAAAACTCTAAAATAAGTCAAGATAAAGATTCCATCATTATGTTTCATCCCATTCATGACCCAATAATTGATCCTAACCATATGTCGATATCTTCCACTTCTGTAAATGAGATACTCACTTGCATTGGACACATATATGATCTATCCCTTATTCCTCCAGAACAAGATTCTACCACTCTAGACATGTTTGCAAATGATGAAGCTATTGTTGAGATCATAGGATTTAATGGTGACATTCCAATAAATGACCATGAAGAGGGTTTTTATATCAACTTTGAAACATCATCATCTTTCGAATAACAATCAAAATTCAATGATCCTCAAACTTGGGTTGAAGATCTTGATTGGGAAGCTATCTCACATACTAATAAGCACCTATAAACTATAAACTTGGATCACTTACGTTCATTAGAGAAAGCTCTCCTACTAATGAGAATAGTACCACCTTTGAAGGTTTTCACCAGTGCAGAGAAGTATTAGCACCTTGTTTCCAAGACAAATCATATTCAGATTCCAACAAAATTTATCAATGGGTGCAATACCAAGGAAAAGGATTAAGCCTACAATGAATAGGGTATTTTAGAACCAGTGTAGTTTGTCTCCCATGGCATGGGGGAAACTTTATCTAATGAAAAAATAAACATGGAAGTCATAAAGAGTCCTTATAATGAAATTTCTTCCAACACTCCAACTATCCATATCATAAATCGTCATCCTTGAATATTTTCACCCACTAACTAGGGCCAACAAAAGGAAAATCCTTACAAATAAAAATATCAAATCATTGAAGCTAAAAAATAAAAAATTTAAGTAAACACATGAAATTAAAAAGGACCCCGAAGAAAAATAAAGAAACTATTCCATATAAAACTCCATTAATCAATGAAACTATGGAGAAACATCAAAAAGGGACTTCCATCCATCAAAGGATCAAAGGTGTCGACCAATTCAAAAGAAGTCTTCAAAATCAACATACAAAGTGTATGAAAAGTTGGTCCTAAAATCGCTCAAAATTCCATATCCACATTTCATTGCTCATGTTCCCAAGTTTGGAAAATAAAAGATCTACAATCTAATCTATTGAATAATTCATCTCCATGTCATATCATCCATCAAATTCCACCATCCAACTTAAGATCCATAATATCAAGATCCCACATTAACCATGTCCTAGCGGAAACTATTTGTCATAAGGACTCTAATGGCACTCTATTGTAATGTGCACATTTAGATAAGGCCAACTCTGGTATTGATAAATATTACAAGAATATTTAGGGGTTATAAACAAGTGCATGTATCTTGGCAGAGTAACTCCTCCAAACAAGATGTCATTGGAACATCATGACAACAACATCTACATTGACACCACCAACTGGTGCTACATATTCAATGATCACATCAAAAATTCAAAAATTCAAAAAAAATAGTAAAGATTAAAAAACCATCCTCTAGTGAAAACCATTCTTATGCCATTGTGGAAAAGTACCATAATGAAAACCTAGCAAACAGGCATCATGCAAAAAATTGAGCATCTCTGTGCACCATTTCAGTTGGAGTAACTTATCTTATCCATAATAAATCCAACATTCCATCCATTCTATCCATAATAAATCTACAATATATTCCATTTTTATCCAACCTTTATAATTCATCTTTACATGGTTAATTTCATTGACCATATAATATTCCATGTCATACTATCACCTACATCTAGCACTATCCAAAAAAGCATGCTCAATCCTAACATGTTATCCTATCATAGGATAGTCCTTTGAAGAAAAATCTTTCACTCTTACCGTTCCTCCACCTTCACATATCCATCCATTATACTAATCCACTCATAGAATTCCATACATGCTAGACACTGGGGGTAGGTACTAAAATCCTACTTCAAAATAAATCTTGATATATGTCTTCTAGCTCACATAGAGATCTACACATCTTTTAGAAAATCCAAAAACATTCAAATAACGCAAAATCCAAAAACATCCAGATAATAAAAAATCCAAAAAAATCCAAATAGTTGAAAAGTCCTAAAAACATCCAAATAATTAAAAAATCCAAAAACATCCTGATAATCAAAAATCCAAAAATATTCAAATAACGTAAAATCCAAGAACATCTAGATATTCCAAAAAATCAAAAACAACCTCAAATTTTTTACAAAAATCTAAAAAACAAAATCACCCCAACTTACCCTTTCCATCCATTATAAATCTATTGTCACTCTGATATTTGGAAAAATAAACAAAAGATAATACAACAATCATCAAAACATAAAACTTTCATAAAAAATTGTAGGTCTTGATCTATTAAACACCCAACATACTGAGAGGGGGTGAATCAGTATTCTATTAAACCATTCAAAACATTAAAAATCCAATCACTAATGTATATTCAACTGCATTAAGGAAAGAAAGCATGAAAACATCACATAACACATGACCACCAAGATTTTTATGTGGAAAACCAAAAATGGGAAAAACCACGATGAGGGTAAGCTCACAATATATTATAACTAGTTAAACTATATAACATAAATGCTCACTACAAGTGGACTCATTGTCCACAAAAAAAATACAGAAGAGAGATGGTGGCTCACCACCTATTTTGAACTATTACAATTGCATCTTATGCATGCATGAATTATAGTTCCATTGAAGCACAATAGCAAACTTTATCTGATTTTGATTCAACACTCTGCCTTGATCTTCATTCGTACAATTTTGATCTTCAACTTTGCACTGCTCTCCTCAAATTCTCATTACACACAATATATGTCACATCTATATCTTCAAAATACCGAAAATAATCCAACATATATATTGGCATCAAGTATAACATCAATTAGGTCAACCTAATTAGATGTAATACTCAAAATACAACTTGTCATCTCCAAACATTATCATCCATAACACACGCCACAATTAAAATCTCAAAACACCTTAAGATAGGTCCGCATGGACCTATAATAGATCCCACATAAGATAGAAATACATATTTATTCTTTGTATACCTTCAAACATATTAGGTCAGCTTCGCATAAGACCTAAATACAAAAACCTTCGTCTATGTATCCACATCTCAAAACGTGGACCTCAAATCTCGATACCATCTGGAATTCATGCTCAATTGACATGTGGAAACTTATCTTCAATACCGCAAGGCTAAAAACACATCCACGAAGAAGTTTGGATTCTCCCACACAAACACACTATACTAAAAGCAACTATAAATTGTCAAGCCAAAATTTGTTACTCATATCTCTCAACCTATTTGTCCAAACAAGATAAACTCTTGGTTTTAGGTGCATCTAACATCCATCAAATTAATTTTATAAGCACAAAGCAATATCTTCATTTGCAAAGTGGTGCAGATCCAAAAACTGACACACTGTTACAGTACTGAACTGGCAGAGTTGACACTTAGTCAAATTTCTATGCAACTGATATTTTTGGACCAAATAAACTTGCCCAAATGAACTCTACAACACCTCAAAAACCTGTTAGGATTAATCAAAATGGTCCACAACAATGTTGACATCAATTAACATTGTATCATACTATAACATACCGACCATGCTCATGTTACCAGGAAGCATCATCAATGAAAAACTTCAACAAACTCTCCAAACTTCCAAGTATATCCCCCTTTTTCATTGATGGCAACATATGCCAAAAATTCCAAAAAATACACTCTAATACTTTCCCCCTTTGACATCAAGGGCAAAGGGCACCTATACAAAATTGTTTTGACTCTTACAAGAACTCCCCCTGAGAAATATAATCATATGTATATAAACTAAAAAGAATGTATTGACTCCCCCTGAGTCATATCCCGGAGCGAAAACTCAAGAATGTACTGAAAAAAAATTATATATGGTCTACATATGTACAAGTAGTTTGAACATAGATACTGAAAATGCATAAAAGAATAAAATTCAATAGGAGGTGGTTGACACCTGCAACTTCTTCAGATGATCTTCTCAAGCTTTCCTACCAAGTTCTCATTCTATCTTGGCCTTTGCAAGCAACCTATTTTGCATTTCAAGCTCAAAAAATATCTTTTCTCCTTCTTTCGAAGTAGCAGGTACCAGATTCATCTTCTTAGCTTTTTCACAATGGAGAAGAGCTCTTGAAATAATTACAAGTTTGGGATTGACCAAATCCCTTACCTCTCCAAACTATAAGATGATATGTTCTTTCTGATTTTGTAGTTGGAAGAACTTATTTTGCATGTCTTCAATTGTGTTCTTTGTCTCTTCGGTGAGGTCAACAAATGAATCATATGCACTAGAGGTATTGATTTGGGACTCAATGGATTCCATCTCCTTTCTTATGCTTTGTGTGGCTCTGGGCCACTTCATGCTATACCGATATAGTGCCTTAGCCTCTTCAACACATGTTTCTACATCCTCTAGCAATTCAGAGAAATTTTATGTGCAATTGCACATTTATCTGTTATCTCCAACATTTTTTTATCACTTAATATTTTCTCCACTTCTTTCTCAGCTTCCTCATTTAGACCAAATGCATAAGTTTTGAAAGAATCAATTAGTAGTTTGAAATTTACAAGTGTGGTGTCAATGTTTGATCTAGGTATGATCTCTTGAAATACCTTAACTTCTTAATCCATTAATTCTCCACTCCTTTAATATGATTCAATGATATCCTTCCTCATGGATGCATGGAACATGTCTCCTAGTTGCAGCTTGTGGATGGGAGATATCTTCTCCATGTCAACATTCCCTTGATGCATCGACAACTGTAGCAATTGGGAAGACACGACTAGTTGGAAATTAGGTTGTACTCTCAATAGATTTTTTAGATAATCTCTAGAGGAGCCAAAAGATTCACCAGGAGTCTTAGTAACTTCAATAGCCTTTCCCTTGTCCTTAATAGTACCAGAGTCTATTGGTTTGTCTTTTTTTGCATCTCTAGATGCATCCTTATTTTTGTCTTCTTCTTCTTCATGCTCTTCTTCTTTTTCTTCATAATTTTTTTCTTATTCATGCTCCACCTTGTTAGTGTTCTCTTCCTCTATAGTATTTTTAGTGTTTTCCAGAGGAGTAACTTCATCATTTTGCACAAGAGGAGTGGTGACATTTTCCTTTGCAATGTCTTCTTTGATCATTGCATCTCCATCATTTTATTTTTCCATGTCCTCCACTTATGGAGGAATGTTTTCCTATGTATTTTCCTCATTTTTTTCATGCTCATGTTGAGCATCATTTGTCTTCCCTTCTTGTAAATTTTTTTCTGGAGCAGTGGTGTCAGCATTTACTCCTTCAACCATTGGAAGCAAACCTAACTTTTGTACAATTTCCTCAGCTTTATCATTGCTCTCTTTCTAAATCATTTCAAGTTAATCTTTGTCTTTACCCATAAGGGTAGTAACCCTTTTCTTGGTTCTCATCTCCTTGCTAAACACAATAGCCAATGTGGCTCTGTCATCTTCTGATAATGGATAATTTACTCCATACAAAGCCTCTTCCTTAATATTCTCATGTTCTTTTATTGCCTCTTGTCTTCTCTTCAACAAAATGTTCCATACATCATTAGGAATATCCTTCTTGATATTTTGCACGTCAACTTCAAACACAACAATATACTTGATTATAGCCTCAATGATGGTGACCTTATCCACCTCATCTACATCCTCATACAAAGTTCTAGTCTCTACTAACATTTCATTTTGCACAATACTATTATACGATGCCTCAAGTTTCATTGGGAAGTGAGGTCTTATTGGTTCCTTTTGTTTTTTTTATTTGCCTTTACCCATAGTCTTCTTTTCTTTTGAGTCTTTTTCTTCTTCGGAGAAGCCTTCTTGGCTTCCTTCTTCCTTTTCCTTATGCAGCATGAAACAGGTTAGGGTATGCCCCAGTGAAAGGGAGAATGATGAGGAGGTAGTGGTATGCCCCCTCGAGAGGATAGGCGGGTTTGAAGAAGATGAGTGTGCTCTCGAAACAGATAGATAATGGTGGTGAAGATGCAAAAAAGAAGGAATGTTAGCGTGGATAATTCAAAATTTTAGTAAAACAAGGAGGTTGATTTGGAAAAAGAAAACAAATGATCTTCGATATTTTTCCATGTACATTATGCTTGCAATTTTATCATCACTAGGCGAGACATGACACAAATGGATAGTACACACCATGATATGAGATAGACCATAGTGTACAAAACCATCCATCTATGAAAAACAGACAGTTGTAGACAAGGAGTGTCATAACGCAAACTAAGGACAAGATTGCCCCAGTCATTGTTGTCTAGACAAACCACAGACAACAGACAAAAAAAAGACGGATCATGATACGTCAGTGCTCCTCTAAAGCCTCCAAGGGACATCCTTGAGAAAGCTAGTACCATGATTCAAAATTCAAAGTTTAAAAAGATAGTTGACAGATAGTAGCCAAAGAAAAACAGTCCTGAGACATCCTTGCATCTCTAAATCCTTCAAGGGACATCCTTGAGAAATCTAGTAACCGTACTTTTGCACAAATCGATAAAAAGATAAGAAAAAACAAGATATAAAGTCATAAAGCCAAATAAAAGTATTCGCCAAAACTTGATCTTGTGGGATTGTTTGATTGTTTGATGTTTGACATAGCGTAATGTGAGGGATGACACATACCGCATAAGACATTGAGTCTGGTTTCGACTTGGTGACTATCTATATAAGGCATGACAAAGCCATGTTTCAGAAAGACACGTGTCGCATAAGATGTTGAAGCCTGATGACGTTGATGTGACAAGCTACATGAGATTATGACAATTTGACGATGTCCATAGACAAGAAAGACATATCTTTCTAAGACATAGGTTGATCATTTTGACAATGTAATTGATATTGACTTGATGACTTTGAGATGTTGCCTTGTTGATGCATGACTTGTTTTAATTCCTTGAGTGATTAAAAGTGTGTGTGTGTGTATTGACAGTGTGTGACAGAGAATGCGATAAACCCTATTGGACTGACCTAGTGTGATCTCAGGGACTCATCGATTGATTAGCCTTGCCTAAATTATACACGCAGAGACCTCGTAGTTCAACACGACCAATGACTTTGAATATACAAAGAGTCATGATTTTAATGTGTGTGATACATGACAAACCTAGACAGACGGACCTAATGCCTCAGGGGCACATCGATTGATGGCCTTGCCTACGTCCCAGTCGCAGAGGCAACGTAGTTCGACTATGTCTATGATTGACTTAACATGACTGATTTGACACTATTTTTGGGATTTTCTGACATGTTTTGATTTTTTTCGGATTTTTCCAAGACATTTTCCGATGTTTCTGATCTTTTTTCAGGACATTTTATGATGATCATGACAAATGCATGTAAATGATGCCTATACATAAGAATCTAATAACAAACATGATCTTGCTCCTAGTCAAGCTGAATACCAATTGACAGGTGATGATGATGACAATGTTGTTTGGCGTGGGAAGGACACATCCTGAAACAATGTGAAGCTGACAATGATATGACAAGAGGATAAAAGTCTGCAGCCCAGCCAGGGACAAAGTCAAGGAATGTTTTGGATGATGCACCAGGTTGCCATATTGTTGCATTTGCAATAACGTGATGAGGATTGGATGGGATGACGAGGGATCTTCAGACCATAGACAAGGAAAACCAATGATGGATGATAGGTATAAAAGGACAATGGATGGTTTGGAATAGAGAATTATCATATGGTATCCAAGGATGATGTCGCATAGTGAAAAGGAGGCTATGAAGGTAATGACATGATATTCAATGAATAAGGTATGACCAAAAGATATACATGTCAAAAAAAAAATTCAAAGCATGACCTGTTTTTGTATTGTAGTCCTTATCAAGATCAAAGTCGGTGGGAAAATGGATGGAAAGTGATAGGGTTTAGATGGATAGATGGAAATGTCATTGGAAATTTCATGTGAAGGGCATGGGAGATGAGACGACTTGACCCCAAGTGTAATGGTCCACATAGATAATTTATTTTACGCATGACGCTTGTTTTTCAGGTTTTCATCATGGTACGTATCCAAAGCACCTGTTTGCCAGGTTTTCACCATTGGACGAAAAAAAAATTCTTTACTATTTTTATCATTTTTTTTATTTTTTTCGTGTCACCATGATGCCTATTTCCCAATTTTTTATCAAGGTGACGATTGTTTTTGAATTTTTAGGTTTTTTCGGATAGCCTTGATGCTTTAGATGACTACTGATTGTGTTGAAGCTTTTGATGGCATTGATGTAGAGACTGGAGCCATGATATGCCAATAATGACCTTTATGAAGTAGTTGTCTTGTTAGGATCATAGCACTTGCATACAATTGATCGATGTCATTGTGATCCTTGGTGATACTAGTGTTGGCCTTATCAGAATACGCACATCGCGATAGAGTGCCATGAGAGTCCTTACAATAAAGAGTTGTTGCCAAGATGCGTTGGATTTGTGACATGGTATTTTTGGACTTTAGACGAGATGTTGGATTATGATGGATAATGGTAGATGTGGGGGGATTGTTCAAAAGTTTAGATGAATCACTTTTTATTTTCCAAACTTGGGATGTTGGATGGCAGAGTTTGGAATTTTGATCGGGATAGCGTTTGGAACCGACACTTTTATATGCCTTTCTTGATGACCATTGTGAAGGATGTGGACATTTATTATATGTGGGAGTCCTCTTTTCTTATGGCTCCACATTTTGATTGACTCTTGGATTTGAAATATTTTCTTTTCTTGATCCATTTTTCTTTGGGATCCATTTTAACTTCATTTGTCCACTCAGATTTTTGATTGCTTTGATGGTATTTGACATTTGATTTTGAACTTTGGATTTCTAATAAATTTATTTTTGTTGGTTCCAAATAGAAGGTTTATTCATGTTGGAATGACGGTTTATGGTGTGGATGGAAGGAGTGTTGGCAGCAATCTTATGGTAAGAACTACTCATGGCCCCCATTTTGATGTTTGTATTGGATAAAGTTGCCCCCAATATCAAGGAGGTACCACTAACATCATTAGATTCTTTGACTGGTGAATAACCAAGACTCTGATGTCTAGGATTTTCTTGAAGCTGTATGAGTTCTAGAATTCCTTGCTCATGTAGGCCTAGTCCTTTTCCCTGATAATGCATGTTCTAACAAATTTTGTTTGCGATGGGGTACTTATTATTGTGGAAGAAAGATGCTAACCCATCTTATTGTGGAAATCAATGCTCGAAATATTCTCATCTGTAAGAAATCCTTCTCTAAAAAAGATAGATGATCCTAATTGATAGGATGTTGTACCTTTACTGACATGTTGCATAGATTTCTAATTGATATCTTTGGTCTAATTTTATGACATATTAGATTCTGATGATATTGTTGATGCTTCGAAGTTGATGTCAAAACCGTCTTCATGGTCATTGTCATAGAGCCCACTGAATTCAACTACAGCTTGATCATTTGCAAATATGTCCATGTGAGAAGACTCTTGTGCTAGTGGTAGGTCATCTATGTGTCCCATGGAGGCAAGTGTCTCACTTTTGGAAGTGTCAATACTTGAAGTTTGGATGGAATCGTCTACAAGTGTTTCACCATGAATGGCATAGAGGTCAAGGAGTGGATTGTTTTGGACTTCTAGATCAATGGTAGGGTCTTGGTCAAAGATGGGGTTGTCCTGGATGACATGGTTGTAGATGGACTCTTGACCAAGGATTGGTGTATTTGGTATGCCATGATTTTCCAGGAGGACTTCTTGAATGGACTTAAATATGGGGTCCAATGGACTACTTTGATCTAGACAAGATGGTGATGTTATGATATCATTCTTTGGACTACTTTGATAATGAGGGTAGATGGATGGAAGACTAGATTTTATGGGTTTTTGATAAGAGGGATATGTGGGTAGTTGACCATGGGTTGAAGTTGATTGGCATTTGGATTGGATAAATTGTCTTTTGAAGTCTATGGCTTGTTGGTATTGACCCATGCGGAGTAATTGGTATTCAACTTGACTAGCAAGCATATCAAGGTGAACGAAAGACATGGTGGTGGATGGTAATGCAAATGATATGGAATTATGTCTATAAATGATATGATTTCTAGTCTATATTTTTCTTTGGATTTTCTGACAATAAAGGATGTTGCTAAAATGATTTCTAAAATGACATATACTAAGATGACGTATGGTAGGAGGGACAATATGCAAAATTGTGAGTTGAATATGATGGCAAATAATTCTAAGATGGGTATAACCTACCGCCTATGGAATAAATCCAAGCAATGATTTGAGTTGACCAAGGAACCTGATTGTAGGACAAAGACAGTTGACAAGGTAAATTTTCTAAACTAGACTGTTCAGCTGAAAAGATTCACTAATAGGACCAAAGTGACTAGGTTCAATGATGAGGACAAATCAGAACATGAATGTATCCAATGATGCGGAAAGTTATCTATTCTATGATATGCAATTTCCTAGGAAGTGTCTATATGCATGCAACTTAGGATGACTATGTCTAAGACGTGGATTGTAACTAAGACGTATATGAAACCTAATGATGCAAGGTTTTTGAGCAAAAATTTTCCAGTTTCTGTCCAAGGTTGATCTTAAGAAACAAAAATGAAAATGACAGTGATGTTTCGGACTCAGTTTATGGTTTTTGAAGTTTTATGTTGACAGGCAAATGCGGTTCACCTAACAGTTGCGGTTCAAATGTTGACAGATGTGGTTTTCGACAGTGCATGCGGTGTTTCTAACAGTTGCGGCTTTTCCTATGACAAATGTGGTTTACCAATGCACATGCGGTTCTAATTATGGACTCTATAAACCTAACTTTTCTGATAGACACTTTATGGCGCGATAATGGATAGATGCGGTTTGCATGAACACATGCGACTCAAAATATGACAGTTGTGGCTCGTAATATCTAGACCGTGAATGATGAATGTTTTGACAGACACATGTGGCATTTCACCTAATAGATTCGACTCGCTAGGATAGATGCGGCGTTTAAACTGACAAATGCGACTCAAGTTTTTGACAGTTGAAATTTTTCTCGAAAGTTGTTTTGACTGACTCTGTTTTTTTTATCAAGATTTTGGCGAATACAGCAAACATAGCAATCAATGTATTTTCAATTTTATGATGGTAGAACTATTGAGACTCGAAAAACATTCACAACCTAGGATTTTTGGACAATACTTGTTGAGTTCTTACTTAGATTTCTCCAGCTACGCATATTCACGATGGATGATTAGTAGCTTGACCCCACTGGCTCCCCTCCACAGCACTCACTTATACGGGGCATCCAAGCTACTGTACCCATGAAACTCCCATGGCATACATTTCAACTCTACACGTGAATCATAAAAATGTAAGACGACTTCACAAGACCGACCCTGTTGCGCCAACAAGTAGGTAGGGTTTTGGTAACTCTACAACAAGGTGTTTAATAAGGGCATTTCATTCATGGGACACTATCCAATGTCGGCGAGAGTCCATTTATGTCCATCTTGTCAGAATAGTGCGCATGATTCTTGGGCTTTCCCCAAGAATCCACTTTTATATACCAGCTAGAAGTCGCTTGGCTTTAGTGTGCTACCAGTCTGAGTCATCTTGGGGTGAGTACTTTTTCCCACCAAAACAGGCCCAAGTTCTAGAGTTAGTAATCGTTTCTCTTACACCCAGGATCGCATGAATGCGCAAGGGGAGAGGATAATTCAGTATACCAAATCGGGTACCCTACATGAGTTAGAACATGAGTTCAGGATAAGACTGCAGGATAAAGACTAAGTTAGAATGTGAGTTAGAACACAAGTTCAATATCTTAATCTTCAAAAATAGAAGAAATAGACTTTGTATGTAAAAGATAAAACTTTAGAAGTTGAAGAATAATGCATTCAAATGCAAACAAGAGTTAGAACTAGTTAATCGACTAGTTGTGACGGAGAGTCCTCTCGTAGAGATAAATAGGTGTTGAATCTGGAGATAACTGGAGAACTAAAAATAGATCTTGAGTCAGAAGGTGCGGATGCGTTTCACGAATTTTCTGACAGGCGGATGCGGTTCAGGACTTTGCGGATGTAGTTCGGGATAACAGATGCGACTCTATTTTTAGCAGATGCGGTTCGTAATTCAGATGCGTTGATTTGTGGAACAAATGCGGTGCGCCGTATTTTCCTACCTACAAAAAATGAAAAATAGAAAACGGAAAGACGGAAAGATGTGCAAATTTGAAGCATGTTCATGTCAGGTTCACCAAATGTAACTCAGATTTCGGAATTGGATTAATGCTACTGCTACACAAGATTACAAACATCAATTCTAATCTAAATAAAATAACAAAGAACGAATACAAGTAAGCATAATTAATCTAAACTAATAAAACTAGAATGATCTCACCGAGTATGCGATCACTTCCTCGATTTATCTCGATTGCCCTTCTCCATCTTGTTGCATTATCATTCTTTCCCTTAGATTTATGTGTTTGATGCAAGCATAACTTCATCGAGTGTCTCAAAAAAATATCGAAGATTGTTTCTACTCAAAAGTAATGATTTCGGGAGAGTAATAATGATAATGACAGGTCATTTTATAGATTTTGGGTTTTCGAACGATCGGCTCAGATTGAAAGAGAGATCGACAGATGAGATTGATGAATGTCATGCAATGTGAGTTATGTGTCAGATAGAACGTGAGTTAGAACATGAGTTAGAACACGAGTCCAGAAAAGACTGCAGGATAAAGACTAAGTTAGAACGTGAGTTAGAACACGAGTTCAATATCTTAATCTTCAAAAATAGAAGAAATAGACTTTGTATGTAAAAGACAAATTTAGAAGTTGAAGAATAATGCATTTGAATGTAAACAGGAGTTAGAACTAGTTAATCGACTAGTTGTGATAGAGAGTCCTCTCACAGAGATAACCAGATGTTGAATCCAGAGGTAACTAGAAAACTAAAAATAGATCTTGAGTCAAAAGGTGAGTGAATGACTTAGTCAACTGATTGATAGAAGAATGTGACATAAACAATTAAATAAATGAATTAAATGTTAATTTAATTCAACATTCAAAAATGAAAAGACTTTAATTAAATAAATAAAGTAATTTATTTAATTTGACTGTTTGAAAAGGATAATATGAATAATTAAATAATAAATATTTAATTATAGATAAACGGGGTTGAATGAATAATTAAATAATAAATATTTAATTATAGTTGGAAAAGTATGATAAAGGGGTAATTAAATAATAAATTATTTAATTGATAGATAAAGGGGGAAGAATTAATTAGTTCGCAACCTAATTAAATAAATATGATTTACTTAATTAATCAAGTTGAATAAAGGGTGATAATGAATTAATGAATTAATTAAAAAGGGGTATTTAATTAATAGAGGAAATATGTGTTAGAAAGGTTAATTAAATAATAAACATTATTTAATCATGACCACGGACTATAGAAAATTATGTCGAATGTGGTGTTCGCAGGCCTAGACCAATTTTCGGTGTCTACAATTATTATGACATGCATACGCTTTTTTAATTGACTATTTTCTCTTTATGTGATGGATAACCTTAGGATACTGGCATGCATTCAATTCCTTCTTAAGTTATCACACATACATATGTTTATTTCTTGTTTCAAACTAATATCATTTTAAAGTAAGGCATTGTGCAATTTTTCAATGCAATGAAAGTTTTCCTTTCAAGCATTAGTTCTACTTAAATTTGGCCTTGAAGACCAAACTCTTGGCTTTAATAACCATAAAAATTGCATGTGGTTTTCAATATGCCTTCTACTTAAAGGGAAATGTCACAATACAAGAATCTATTAACATTTCTTATGATGTGTTCAAATTTTGTATTAAGGATAATCTTAGAAATATTTCAAGACATCATTCATGATACCTTCCCTTATATGCTCTTCAGAGTACACAAGTAACGTGGTTAATGGGTCCTATCATCTAGGAGGACCAAAACTTGTAGTAATAGAGCTTATCCAGAGGGCTTAACAGATAGGTGGAAACAACGATCAATCATGTCAAGGAATAAGAGAATCATACATGCAAGTCCAACATATGGATAAGGTACACAATCATTTATCAAAATTGCCCAAGTGGTGCCTTCTAAGATATACAAGGACTTAGGTCCTGGACACAAAAAATTTAGGATGTCACCAACTTATAGATTGATCAAAACTAATCTTTCCAATGACAATTCTATGTGCCAAAGGCACTACCCTAAGAGCAACTAACTTTGCTTCCAAGAACTCTAAGATAAGGGACATCATCTTTTTCTTGTCAGGTGGAAAAAGTCTAAAAGACTCTTTACATGAATAAACTTACTGACTTGCTTATG
Organism: Sequoiadendron giganteum; assembly: GCA_007115665.2. NCBI lineage: Eukaryota > Viridiplantae > Streptophyta > Pinopsida > Cupressales > Cupressaceae > Sequoiadendron > Sequoiadendron giganteum. The sequence continues at coordinate 494,211,581 of CM021102.1, read as the reverse complement.
CATCATTCACTAAGCACTCCTTAGAAGGTTCATGTGATCAAGAGTCGCAACTAAGCAAAGTGAACTCAAGGCCCTAGCATTGAACCTTAAGCTCTGATACCAAATGTAATGACCTCCAAAAGATTAAACACAATAAAAATTCACAAATTACATATCATCACACATACAAATGGCACATTCTCATCATATAAGAATATAAATAAGAAATTATATTAAAGAAATTAAGATGGATTACATGTATCATTTACAAGGTAAAAACATATGGGAAAATTTCCCTTACAATAGACCTTTTGGTCGATAGAAAAACTATACAAAATATAGAAACTTGAGCCTTCCTAACAGGATCTTTGTGACCTTTGCAACTCCTTCGACTATCTCAAGGGTGAGAAAATTGTGGGAGCATGTTTCCACCATACCACGAAGTGAATCACTTCCCCAAAATTCTTCTATCCCTCGAAGAATACCTGACCCAGCACGAGGAAAACTAGCAATACAATACAAAATAGGAGTAATGGAATATGTGTAGAAAGACATATCAACAACTAATCATATCATGATTAATCAATACAAATATTTCACCAAAAACATCATCATGCTTGACACTTGTGCACATACATAGTTAGTCATGTAGGCTACACTTCAATTCATCTATAGTGTACTTGGACCATCATTTATTAAAAATAATAAGGTGAATCCATGCAAGTATAGGTACGTTAGCATGATAACACATCTATATGCATGAAACCCTTTCAATAATCCTTTTATAAGTGCATGTGAAGAAACAAAGTGGATCCATTGCAAATAATGGCATGGAAGTAATTAAAATGCAATATTAAAATAAGAAGGTATAGCTCATCTATGTATGTATATACATATATATGGGTATATATATGAGTATACATTCTTAAGCAAAGAAATTCTATTACCACATTACCTCCTATCTGATTATCATGAGGAAACATGTTCAATGGATTTACGAGCAAGCATTACCTTTCTTACATAGAAAACGTAATCAAAATTTCATCAAGCAAACATTCTATTTTAGAATGAATCTTCTTAGACATCAAATCATGCAACCAACAATATCAACATGTATGATGGTTCATAAAGCAGAATATCTTCATGGGTAGATGCCCCTTGACATATAGCAATATGTATCAATTTGCTTCTATCCATTATTCTATGTTTTTATCATACCAAGATTGACTAGAAGAGCGAGAGAGAGATAGAGGTCTCATATATACCTTGCAACATAACTTTCAAAATAGCCCCTTGATTTAGATGATATAAGGGTACAACTTTACATATGTACTTAGGCAATTTATACATGATTTTAAGAAGGTGGTAACCATTAGACCCTCCCTACTTATCAAGTTTTCAACATTCAACTTTAAAAATCCTTATCCATAAATTAATAAGTAAAAACCAATGCATTGTCAATTGATAAAAGATTGCCCCTTTATTGAAGGTTTTTAATATCTACAACATTCTATGAAATAGTTAAAGTCTTAATCAACCTATTAAGACCTACCTTCCAACCAACCCCATTCGATAAATATATATATATATATAATCGTCCTCCCAAAACAACATGAACAATTTAAAATGTTATTTCTCCTATAAGTTGCACTGAATAGAGTTTTTGCAGCAATTTCCGAAAGAGGAAAGAACTAGACACTAATATTAAGATTGAACATCGATCCCAAATTCTATCAAGCTAGGCAAGAGGCTTTCCAAATTCATAAGTTGAAAACACTGGAGTCTTGCAAGGGTGATACAAAACGTGGTCAAGGGCCATCTCCGGCTCACCCACGGCCTGTTAAAGTCTCACCTGAACCCACCAATGATCTGAGGCATCCTAATAAGGATGGTTTGAGCCTTGATCCATTATACTAAGCCAACCATTACCTATAAGTCTAGCTATTTTCCACAATGATTAAATATTTAAAGTTCAAGTGTAGAAGGAAAGAGACCCTTGAAGAGTCGGTCTGGCAAAATAAATATTTCAATCATCGGAGTATTGAAAAAGGTGGAGCACTCGAGCTTCCTGAACGAGGCTTCCAAGGCAAGCCAAATAAACATAGACACTTTCGAACACTGAAAGGAAAAGGAGGAGATAGACCACGCCTACATTCATAGAAAGATGAAAAGTTTGAGAAATCGACTTGATGGGGAATTAGCTAAATAACTGCAATATTTCCCAGTATCCATTATGCACGCACCTAAGAGAGAGCTTAGAATATGGTATGGGCATCTCTCAAAGCATAAAGGACAGAGGAATTTTGACGGACATCAAAGCTATGAGTGTCTTCGCATCAAGAGTGCAAGTATGGAAGTGTGTAGCGCCTCCCTTGGCATATTGATGTGAGGATAAGATGATTAATAATAGAGGTGAATCATTTTATAATTGTAACCGGAATATGGTTAAATGTGCAGATTTTGAATTCTAGCAAACTAAACAGCTCTTCAAAGAGGGCGGAGACAAGAGAATTAGAGTAATCAGAGTGATCGAATTCATGTCCTATATGGCTTGCATAGAAGGAGATATGGGTCATACGCAATATGATGGTAAACCAGATCCTTCATTATCGTAGAGGAATACCAACATTATTAGCAAATCCCTTCTTAGATGAGATCTTCCCCACAAATTGAACACGATTAATTCGAATGAAGGAATTTAAGAGTTTAAAAAATAGGGTCATGTAGAGGTATATCATTCTAAGGAATTGAGCGAAGGTAGAGGCAATGTTAACTCTACATGCTCGAGACTTAGATAACTCCGTTTTAGACATGCAAAGACCCATCTGCGACCCACGCCAATATCCTCCCTGCTTCGGCCAATATGAAAGCTTGGAACCGGTTGTGGTTACTCAACAAAAGAGTGAGGAGGTTATATGCTCAAAAGGGCTTGCATGTTGTATGTAGGTAACATCACAATCTTCATCATGCATCCTGAGAAGAGGAAGGGGCATGAACTACACTTATCACGCCCATCACTTGCGTGGGGTTGTTGGGAATATCACGAGAAAGGAAAAACAAAAAGGATACGGCACACACACAAACAAATCCGATAACAAAAGAATACAGAGGCACTACCATGGATAGGATCTACATCGTGCTTCTTAATCCACTTTAACACAGAGATTATGCATTCCTATTTGCATTTCAAGATGCTACTTCCCCACAGTAATATCGAAATAATCAAATTTTGGGTTGATAATTAAAACATTAGGATCAATGAGATCATACCTTACTTCCGAGTTCTATTCACCTTCTCTGAGAAGAAGGTCCACCTGAATTCCTGGTAGAAATCCTATTTAATCTGGAGATTGCTGATCCTTTCTTTGTTGACCATGTGTGAAGTCGGTTTCCAAAGGAAATTCGACCTGAAAGCTTGTGGATCGGGTCAACTCCAACCCCCCAGTAGAAGAAACAAAAATGAGTATTATTTGAACACCCAAAAAAATCATGTGGAATGGCGAAGGCAGGGAAAAAACATGAATATCCGACTCAAAATATATCCCTCCCAAACATTACTACCACCACGACACTCAGAGCAGAGTGGAGGAAAGTTATGACCGGCGTGCAAATGCATATGTCTATACATAAATGCTTACATGCAAGCCATTAACGCATTCATGCAAAATTGAAAGTTGTAATCGAAATGCAATTAAATGTAAATTTATAACACATTCTTGTAGTGAACGTATTTTATTATCATCTTGATTTTGTATATATTTATATTAAATAGGTATTTATAAACAAAACATAGTGTTAATTGTATTAGCCATCAGGCGAACTTTTAAAACTATTTATACAATAATTTAGCATTTAAGTCTTTAGAAATGGGATATGGCAGTGGCTAAGTGGAACCCTCATATCCATCAATATTAAAACTCCTGCACACTCACAAAATGTGTCAATACGATAGGAATATGTATATACATGTACATAATAATAAAAATTATACATTTCATAATAATGGCATGATCGAATAAGCTACATAAAACACCATCCCATCATGATAAAGTGCATTAATCAAAATCACATCCAAATTATCATAACGTACTAAAACATGGCATTCATTAACATCACATCTAAAACATAATCGATCATCATCATCATCAGCAGTAGCAGCAGCAGCATGAGTATCAAGAATGTATCAAAATGAAATGTGCTAGGTACATCATCCAATATAAGCAAACAAGTAAGCACAAGTAGGGGGGTCTCACATTATGCATGATCATACATAGTTTTAAGGGAGGAAAGATGGCATAACCCTCTTTTTTCTCTATTTGCATCTAATGATTTCATAAATGAATGATAATTGTTTATTTTATTGTTAGTGCATGATAATTTTTAAGGTGTCTATTAGGTGTGGATGAAAGAAGATGGAGAGGTCTAGTATAATTTTAAAAACCTATTTCTTATTCTTCTGAAAATTTATCTAGGTGTTAATGTCCTTTTAATAATTAATTTTATTTGGATTACTTTATGAAGTTTATGAGCCTTCCTTTTTTGTTGACAATAATATATGAATTGGTGTACAAGATTTAATAAAATTTTGGTTATTTATTCTTAAGTAATGTTACTAATGTTACACCTCAATTGTGTAATTACTATTTACTATTACTATGTAGGGTAAATATAAATGTAATTATGTGAATTCTAGAGATCAATAAATTATGCTTGCAATTTGTTATCAATGTATTATGAATGTATGTTATCTCATTTAATATTATATGAAGGAATGCATTTATATGATTGGATGAATATTGAATTAATATTCTAACTTTAGAGATGTATTACGTATACTGCATATTTTGTGAACATTTGACTGTCGTGGGCATGTGTTAGTGGTTGCAGATATATGTTTAATTCCTCCAGGTGGAGGGGAAGTATCACTCAGGAGAAGAACTTGGTCGAGTAATCGGTAACAAAAAATATCTGAGCATTCACACACCATAGTAGAATAAATGATTTGAGTCATTTAGTTGGAAGTTGGTAAGTCATCCTTAATTGATGTGTCTGCATTAGTAGAGTCTTGTTTACTTTTGAGTGCATTATTGGGTGATGTTTATCTATTTGAGCTTTGCAGTTCTTTCTTTTTATATTATGGTTATATTAATAATAAGGACATATGTGGAGTACATGTATATATATACACATGCATGTCAAAGGCATCTAATGATGTGTATATGTGTTGAATAAATCGGATACTGAGAGGAGGGGTGAATCAGTATCCACACAAATTTATTGAAAAAATAATTAAAACTTTATTGCAGCACATAACAAATTAAAGCATTAAACAAACACCAAGTTCCACAACACATGAACACCATATTTTACATGGAAAACCCAATGAAGAAAAAACCATAGTGAGGATTAACTCATAGTATATAAAGTTATATCAATACCGGCTCACCGCTAGATACAAAAGCTCACTACTTGCAAGAACTTATTGTCCAAAAATGGAGGCTCACTTCCTATAGAAATAAGTAAACAAAAATGGCTAACCACCAGAGTTGAACTGAGGAGTTACACCACATGTGCAGGTTTAGTTCCTTTGATGCTCAGAGTATTCGTTCACATGACCTGATCTTCAACCACTGTTCGGAAACTTCACTCATACACACACTTCTTCTTCTCTTCGCGTTCGCATTCACTTGTATCACCTATCCTTCATCTACACCATTCCACTCATCTCCTTCTCATCTTCTAACCATCTTGTATATATACCTAATATATTCATATTCATTGATTAGGTCAGCTTGGTCGATGCAAATCATATTTTCAAGATGATAACTTGTCGGATTCATATCAAGAGTAATGCATCCATGTCATGCAACATCATGTCATCCAGGACTAACTTAATACCGAAATGCAATTTCAAAAATCGATGCCAGCACATCACCCAATTCATATGAACATCTAAAAATACATACATACGTGCTTCCAATCGTTGTCTTTTTCCAAAACCTCATATTATACTGATTACTGGAGGAGATATCCAAACCAACAAACCAGAGATACCAGATCACATACTGGATGAGATAAGCATCATTTGCACACCGGTACAAGGTACCAAACCAAAATGGTGACATCAATGACAATATATGACAAACTTCCAATAATCTCCCCCTTTGTCATTGATGGCAACATGTGCAAAAATTCCAATTCAAAAATTCTCCTTATTCTCCTTCTCTTTCAAAACTTTTCCAAAACTCTCCAAATCTCTCTCCAAAACTCCAAATCTCTCCCCCTTTCACATCAATGGCAAAGGGCACCAAAAAAAATGAAAAACATGGTGACATTTAATATTCAAGATTTCAAAACTTTTAAAAACTTTCTAGCACCCAATTTCTCAAACCAGAAAGATTGTTTTCACCTAGAATACCTTTTTGTGCCTTTCTTCGATCATAGGAAGCAATTTCTTCCATTCCAGTACTGCAAAATCCATTCTTGCACACAAACTATCCAATATAGCCAATAGAGTGAAGGAGGATGACCAATCTGTGGATGAGCATTCATTCTCACAATCTTCTGCATCAGAGAGTATTTCGAAAAGATGATCTAATCGGACCTCAACAATCTCCTTAAGAAGCCAGAAGGTCTTCATAACATCATCCCTTTTCCTTTGCACAATGATCATTTCAGCCTGAAGTTCACCAATTCTTAGCCTTTGATTTCCTTCTTTGTCTTCAAAAATATCAAATTTCTTTCCAATATTGTTCACTTCAGATTTTATTGCTTCAATTCTACTTCGAAAATTATCTACTACAGTAGGCCACTAGAGACAATATTTATATATTTCTGACATTTCTTTGTCTCTACGATCAATTCAGATAACCTTTGCTTTGCTTTAGAACATCTCTTTTCAACCAGAGCTTCCAACTTACGTCCTCCTGGACCTTCAAGTAACATTCTCTCTTCAACTATTTCAACTAAGTTTCCAGGCAAAGAATCAGAAATAGCAGAGACATCAATACCTTGAGGAAGTAGATATTCAACTAAAGCATCATCAATTTTAAGTCTATCAACAGCTGAGGCCGTACTCCGGACATCACCAACTTTCTTCATTTTTCCTTTTATTATCATGGACCGGATTTCTTCTGGATCGGAGGAGTCTAATTCAACTAAAGATTCTTCTTCTTCTTTCTTTTCTTTAGGGATAACGATGACATTTTCAGAGATAACTTTTCTTTTCTTCGATTCCGGAGGGGAATCACCAGTAACTACTTCCAATTCCATTGTCCCGAAGGAAGAGCCTTTTTCAGATCGACTTAACCTAGTTTCGTCGAAGCTCATTACATTCTACAATGATAAGAAAAATTATGTGCATGCACTTTCTTTATCATTCAAACTTTCCAAGTGCCTGAATATTTGTCTTGCAACGGGAATCCTGGATTCCCATTCAACATCTTTCTTTCTCAATAGGGATTTCAGAAAATAAAATACCAAATATGTAAGAAAAGACCCAAAACAAAATGGGTATCCTTCTCCCAGTGTCATTTGTATGTTCCCAGTAAGATTTTCAAGAATTAGCTTACACAGATCAAATTGATTGTTCTCTTTAACCATTTTATGTGCCAAATAAACTGCAATGGCCGAAGTAGAGCCTTCATGATTTCTAAAAAATATTTTATAAGAAATTTTGTATGCAACATACCTAACCAAGGCATCACCAATAGTATCAATCAACAATGCTTGGGGGTCCTTGTCAACTCTCGTCATTTCCTCCACTTCCTTTGTATTTTATAGTTTTTCATCTAGAAAGTTTTCCAACGTTGCACAGTCTGCTAACCGCTTTGATTCCTTCCTTCGAAATGAGATAAGGTTTGTCCAATTCAATGCTACCATCCTTGAATTTTCACAGAAGGAATAAGATAAACTCTTTCTCAACAAACCAAGGAAATTCTCCCCATACATCCAAACCTAGGGTTTGTACGTTTCGTAAATTGATCGGTTCCAACCCTAATTCCAATTTCTTTATTTTCAGATGATCGAATTCATCCATCTCAATTCCTTTCAACTCCAGAGGGGTATTCCCACTCGATCCTCTTTTAGAAATTTCCATTTTAGCTCTTAAGATTCAACAAGAAAATTCTTTTGTTACCTTCTTTTGCAATCGCGAGATAGGAAAGCTTTCGTCACCTACTTTCGAATGTCCACAATGATTTCTTCAAGAGTATTCAAAATGCTTCAAAGATGCTTCAAGAGAGTTCCAATTTGCTCTACAAATCCTTCGAATGTATTTGATGATCAAAATGATTTACAAAATTTTCTTTATATTCCATCGTTTTTCCCTAACTCACATTAATTGCAAAAAGTTGACAAACTTCTCTTCCATTTACTAAGAAACCCTAATTTACTCCGCAAAAGAACATGCTTACACCTTTTCTTTCAGTTTCTTTTGCAACACTTTTGTTTTCTTATTCTTTACAACATATCCACGTGCTATTACTTGACACACTGTTCTTTCGGGGGTTTAACTATTTTTCTAATGATTCTCCCCCTAAGACCGTGCTAGGTCTAGTTCCCAAAGGATTCATCTGCACCAGATGAGGGTACAGACGCATCAGTAGTCTCTGATCCTTCTTTATTTTTCTATATTTTTCTCATTTCCTACTTAACTTCTTCCTTATCAATCTTTTCAACCAGTTTTTTATCTTCCACTGAAGCAGATTGCTTCCCCTTTCTATTTTTGCACATCTTTGAGATATGTCCTAGTTTCTTGCAATAGTAGTAGACTATATTTCTCTATCTTGTCTGATTTCCATTCATCCTTGTTCTGCATTGAGTTGTTTTATGTCAAAACATGTTACAGGTATGACAATAGCCATTAAATGATCGATTTGTCCTTTTTCCATTGAACTTATTCATCATCACCTAACTAATCATTCTTACCGAAGATCTGCATTCAATAGCTTTATGTCCTATCTTCTTGCATGTATAACATTGTCTGGAGAAGGGACAAGAAAATTGATTCAACCTACTCCTACACTTGGTTGCCTTATGACCAAACTTATTACATGAAAAACAAACACCATTGAATGATGAGTACCTTTGTGCATTTGGTTGTTTGACAAATGGTTTCCTTCCAGAACTTGTCTTTTTTGCTTCCCTTTTTTCCTAAGTTTTCTGACTATTTACTGGATTTGAGTTCTACATTTTTCATCAGCTTCATTACCTAGGCCACTTTTGTCTTTAGAACGTTTATGTCTTGTTATCAATTCATCAAGCTTGGTGGAGCTTGTCTTGAAATACTCTTCATAGATTTTTTCTTTCTCAAGTTATGCTTTCAAATTCATCACTTCTTGTTCAAGCCTACAGCAAACATCCTATTTGCTTTGTATCGCTATTTTCAAACATTCTTCAACTTTCTTCTTTTCATCTATCTTCAATTTCAGTCTAATTCTCATCATTTGCTTGTTTCAATTCATCACTCACTTCTCTATATCTTTCTTTAAATTTCTTTAACTTCTCTTTCAATTTTAGGACACATTCATTTGCTTCATCAAGATTTTCCTTTAGTTCTCTATTTTCAATTTCAGCCTTGTCAAGATCTTCAAGGGCAGTTCGGAGCTCTTCTTCATCCATTTATTCAATCTACAGGATCTCCCTCAACCTATTAAACTTCTTCAGAGGAACCAAAACTCTAATACCAATTGTTGAATAAACCAAATACTGAGAGGGGGGTGAATCAGTATCCACAAAAATTTATTGAATAAATACTTACAACTTTATTGCAGCATAGAACAAATTAAAGCATTAAACAAACACCAAGTTCCACAACACATGAACACCATATTTTACGTGGAAAACCCAATGAGGGAAAAACCACAGTGAGGATTAACTCATAGTATATAAAGTTATATCAATACTGGCTCACTGCCAGATACAAAATCTCACTGCTTACAAGGACTTACTATCCAAAAATGGAGGCTCACTGCCTACAAAAATAAGTAAACAAAAATGGCTAATTTCTAGAGTTGAACTGAAGAGTTACACCACATTTGTAGGTTCAATTCCTTTGATGCTCAGATTATTCACTCGCATGACCTGATCTTCAACCATTGTTCAGACACTTTTCTCATACACACACTTCTTCTTCTCTTTTCATTCGCATTCACTTGTATCACCTATCCTTCATCCACACCATCCCACTCATCTCCTTCTCATCTTCTAACCATCTTGTATATATACCCGATATATTTGTATGCATTGATTAGGCTATCCTAATTGATACAAATCATATTTTCAAGATGATAACTTGTCGACTTCGTATCAAGAGTAATTCATCTGTGTCATCAACATCATGTCAGCCAAGATTAACTTAATACCGAAATGCAATTTCAAAAACCGATGCTAGTGCATCACCCAATTCATATGAACATCTGAAAATACATACATACGCGCTTCCAACCATTATAAGCCTTTTCCAAAACCTCATATTATATTGATTACCCGAGGAGATATCTGGACCAACAAACCAGAGATATCGGATAAAATACCAGATGAGATAAGAGTGATATGCACACCGGTACAAGGTATCGAACCAACATGGTGACATCAATGACAATATATGACAAACTTCCAACAATATATATAAGTATAGAGGTACCGTACGTAAATGTTTATCAATACAATGGTAATTGTGAATGGTTATATGTGAATCGAATGTGTACATATATATATGTATAATATATACATATATCCATAAGTATATATGTATTGATACACGTGTATGATAGAAAATGGGCATGCCCATACGGATGTATTGATATACGTATACATGTACATAGAGGCATTTACTTATATATGTATATATATACGTACACAATCAATATATTATGATTATTACATACTTATTTGAATATTGAATGTATATTTATGTTGATGACTTGTGATATATATATAAATTTATATTAACATATATATACATATTTATATATATATAAATATATGTTTATATTTATATATATGTATTTGTAATATTATATTTATATTTAATATATTATCTAATACTTGAAATCTACTATCATTAATAATGATTGAGGTCAATTATTAGAGGTTGATTATTAGTTACTTGTGATTGTATTATGCAAGTCCAAGTTTTACTCTTGCTGCCACGCATAGTGGAGCATGTATACTACAATGTAGCTCACTACATTAAGTCAATACTTGGTGAAGACTAAGTTGACGCATTTGATGGGAATCTGATTTGAATTAGTAACCTTTAAACTTCATGTCTATATGCTTAAACCAGCATCTGTAGAGGCGTGTAAACAAGTCAACAACTTGTTCAAATGAATTTATTTTCTGAATCAACTCATGCTGAGACTTGGTCAATGCAAGCTTGGTGTCACATTTTTTATATTGATTATTTCTAATAAGAAGGAAACCACGCCAAATATTAAGGGGAATATTAATGTTTGGTGCAACCTTTGAATCCTTATACCTATAGATGTCCATTATTAAATACAAACTAAATTCTATCTTGTGTAGATTTGTATTAGTCTCTAATTATTGTCAATCAATCAGGTCGATTTGTAGTTTTTTTTATGAGTAAGTGCTTACATGTTCACCACCTTTTAGTTGTGATAGATGTGTTGTTGTGCATGCTTCTTGTTGTCATAACCCATGCCTAAACTATAGGTTGAGTAGTTACCAAATCGATGTATAAATAGTGAAGCTTGATCACTTGTTTGGGAAGCTTTGTTGCAATCATTTTACTCTGCATTTTTATTAATTTACTCGGTTTTATTTGAGAGAGAGAGAGAGAGTTCTATTATTTTGAGAGAGATTTCTATTATTTTGAGAGAGAGTTCTATTATATTGAGAGAGTTCTATTATATTGAGAGAGAGTTATGTTATATTGAGAAAGAGTGGTTTTGAGAGAAGTGTTATATCCACAAGTGAGAATTAGAGGGTTATTGTGACGTCTCTTGAGAAGCTATAATCAGTTTAGTTGTTGTTTGGGGAAGCTACCTTGATTTCAATTGATTGGATAAGTGAAAATAGGTATGGATATTCTTCTTTGTTATTTTATTTATGAAATATTGTTCTCCATGAATGCTTTGAATTGTCTTTAATGAGTACTTGCATTTAGGAAAACTAGAATGGACTTGAAAAGGAAATAGAAGCTATTATGTTGTTTTTATGATGTGTTTTTATGTACTCCATAATAGGAGGTTGGTGTTTATCATAGGTATTACATACTAGATATGATTTAAACATGAGTGGCATATGATTTATTCTTAGCTAGGTTATTGATTTAACTAGTATAGATTGTGTTTACTCCTAGGATTGTTTATCCAATATGAGAGGGAGCTTTTGTATTTACAAGTGCTAAAGTAGATTTGTTCCAAATATGTAGAAATGGTGATAGGTTATCTCTGAGATGATAGATTATCCATTAAAGGAAATATCTATGTGTAGTTTAAGATGGCCTTAGTCAAATCGGCCCTAAGTAGTGTATGAAAACTTAGGAATTTTTACTTTATTGAAGGGTTAGTGTGTTGCATGTGGTATTAGAGCTACCAGTTTTAGCTCTATAACCTATTATCTCATCATTCTTTCCATCCAACATTATCTAATGCTATGAATTATTGTGCCTAGATGGTGCGTCTTAGATTAATGGCTCGAAATTCAGTAATCGAAAATAGGCGCTACCTCAAGGCCAAGAAGGAAAGAGAAACCATCGTTAGAACAATAGAGGGTACCAACTTTGATAATGTCATCTAGTTGAGTGACACAAAAACATTTAGTCACACACTTTCTCAGATCAGCGATGTGAAGAGGAAGATGAAGATGGAGGCCAAGTACAACTACCTACCTTCCATCTCACCAGAAAAGTCTGAGTCATTATCATTGTCCTGGGATATCCCCTCAAAAGGGAGTGTTAGTCTAGCATTTACCTTTAGGGACCCTAGATTTCTTCCACTAGTGGAAGTAATTGTAATTTCCTTGAGTAATGAATCTGAGAGATATGTACCTTGGGTCTTGCCAGACATGAAATGGTCTCATGAACAAATGTCTACAAAAACGGTAGACTATATTGTTGATGAACACCATATTTGCATTGAACCTCGTAACTATGTATCGAATGAAAAATATAAAGCTACTATCCTTTCTAGGATAGGCACGAACAAATGAGAGATGAGTAAAAATCTAAGTTTGTAGGTTATACTCCTTTAAGTTATGTGTCAGAGAGTGAATCTGAGGGATACTCTCCACTTGACTATCTAAATAGTCACTCCATGTAATCATAGGGATATTGAAATCCTTATGAAATCAATAAAATCATATGTTTATCAAAAAGTGTGTTCATAATTAATATTATGTGGAATTATTTATGTGCATATGAATATCATTCTTAATGTTTTCCATAAGGTAGCTGATAACATAATTTAGTCTAACACGAATAAACATTCAAGTAAAAATTGATCTAGTGAAGATGGTGAGGACACGAACTAACCTTGGCTAAATCCAAGAAGTTGGGCAAGGACCCACAAGGATTGAAGCTAGACTTGACTAGATCATGGCAAGGTTGGCTAGCATGGAGCAGGAAAGAGTTAAGGATAGGGTAGAGAAAGAGGTTCCTGTTAATGAGCATGAAGGAGAAAACTCTTCCAATGGGCATGGTGAAACTCATGATCACAAGAGGGAAAAATCACCTATACAATCTAAGGAAAAAAATAAGAAGTGTATGGCTTATGAACTTTCCAAGGACATGAATAAGATTACCCCACCCAATTTTGATGGAAATGTTGGCGAAGATGAAGCTGAGGTGTGGCTTCTCTGAATGGAAAATTATTTTGAAATCTGAAACTACACTGAGACCACTAAAGCCGCATGGGGTGCTTACCAGTTAGAATGAGAAGCCTCTAATTGGTGGATGAACAAAAATATGGAACTCAATATTAACTCATGGAAGCTGATATGGGGATAATTTGTTGAGATATTCCACAAGCGATGGTTGCCCCAGCTCTATTATGACCAAAAACTCTCAAATTTTTAGGGTTTGAAACAAGGTAATATGATAGTCAACGAGTACTGGGAGAAGTTTACCCAACTTTTATGTTATGATCCCATATATCACAAGGATGAATGCTTCTGCATAATAAAGTTTATTATGGGGCTTAACAAACAGATCACAGGAGAAGTGGATATGCATCCAGTCCAACAACAATGGATTTTGTATACAAGAAAGCAATTAAATAGGAGAAAAATCTCAAGGAATCCACTCGTCAAGAAAGTGGAGAGCATAAGAAGGTTGTCGAAGTTCCTGACATAGTTTCAAAGAATGTGGAATATGTGTAAAAAATTCCAAGGAAAAAGGTAAAAGGGTTTCGTAATGATGGAAAGGAGCCTAGAAGAGAACGTAAGAGGAATGGTTCTAGTATGGGTAATACCAACAAAGCTAATGAAAATGTCAACAAGCCTAGAGAACCCACTAGAAAGAAAGGACCAGCTACGGGATACTTTGCATATGGAGGGGCCACTATGCCAATGAATGTCCTAATAAAACTTCTAGATCATGACCATATGGTAATTCCTTACCCACCCAGCAGATGATATTTCAACAAAAAATACATGCAGCTTTGGATGATCGTCAAGTGAAGTATCAAGTAACTCCAGCTGAAATGCTAGGTATTTTGTTTGGCTTACCTATTTTTGTTTTATTGATACTGGTGCAACTAAGAATTTCATTTCACCTAGAGTAGCTAAGCAATTATCTAGGAAGGCTAGATACATGGAAATGTCTTGGGATGTAGAGTATACAAACTAGACAAGAGCAAAGGTGGAGCAATGTCTATTTGAGGCTAGGATAGAACTACCTAGTTTCTCTATGGAAGTAAACCTTTATGTCGCACCTCTATGATCATATGACGTTATCCTAGGTATGAATTGGTTGTGAAGACATAGGGCTAAGGTAGATATCCATGCTAAAATTGTAGAGTGCCTAGATGATTTTGGAAATCAAGTAAAATTTCAAGGGATACCTAGAGAGGTCAGGATTCATCAAATTACTACAATGCAACTATTAAGAGCTAGGAAGAAAGGATGTAAACTCTTTTTCGTCAAGATAGAAGAACTGCAAAAGGATCTCGATAACTTGGAATTCCAGGACTTTCAAGAGTTAGAAGATGGTAAAATAGATGAAACTAGAAAATTGGATATGGAGAAGTATCCAATGTTGAGAAAAAATTTGGATGTGTTTCCAAATGAGTTACCAAGGTTGCCTCTGAAAAGAATATTTGACTTCTCTATTGATATAGTTTCAAGGTTTGAACCTATTTCTAAGGTGCCCTATAGGATGACAACCACTGAGCTTATGGAACTCAAGGTACAATTGGATGAATTATTGACTAAAGGGTTGTTAAGACCAAGTGTTTCACCTTGGGGAGCACCAATCATCTTTGTTAAAAAGAAAGATGGTACTTTGCATTGGTGCATTGACTATCATATGCTTAAAAAAGCTACGATTAAGAACAAGTATTTGTTTCCATGCATAGATATTATTTTTGATCAAATGAGGGGAGCCATCGCATTCTCTAAAATAGATATGAGATCTGGATATCACCAATTGACGATTAAGGATGAAGACATCTTTAAACATGCATTCAAAACCAGATATGGACACTATGAGTTCATTGTTTTACCTTTTGGTTTAACAAATGCACCTACAGCATTTATGAACCTGATGAATAGTGTATTTAGGGACTACCTAGACAAGTTTGTATTAGTTTTTCTAGATGAAATCTTGATTTATTCTAGAAATGAGGAGGAACATTGTAGGCATTTAGAGATGGTCCTACAATGATTGAGAGAACATAAGTTGTATGGTCAACTCTCTAAGAGTACATTCTTCCAAAAGAAGATACATTAGCTGGGTCATGTAATTTCTTGACCTACTCAAAGAGAAGTTAACCACCACACCGATCTTGAAAGTACCAGATATAGAGGGTAACTTTACTATTATCACATATGCAACTAGAGAGGGATTAGGAGGTGTGTTAATGCAGGATGAGCAAGTAGTTGCTTATGAATCTAGGAATTTGAAACCATATGAGATAAATTATGGACCGCGTGATTTAGAATTAACAACTATGGTTCATGCATTACAAATGTGGAGGAATTACTTGTTATGAAAACCCTTTGAGATGAAAATTGATCATAATGGGTTAAAGTACCTTTTCACTCAACCTAATCTTAATGTTAGATAGAGAGATGGTTAGAGTTGATAGTTGATTGTGACTTCAATATCAGTTATATAAAAGGGAAGGAAAATTGGGTTGTTGATGCCTTGAGTCAAAGACAACATATTGCTTCGATAGTAACAATTCAAACCGACTTTAAGCGGAAAGTGTTGCAGAAATGCAAAGAGAATGAGTACTACTTGCAAGTCAAGCAAGCACTCACTAGCAATCTGCAAGATTCTAGGTATGAAGGTTTTCATTTTGAACCTAATGGATTACTTAGATATAAAGGGTAGGATGTATATACCTAATGTAGAAGGATTAAGAAATATGGTATGGAAGGAAGTACACAAAGCACCATACTTTGGACACCCTGGAGTGACAAAAAATGATGGTAGATGTAAAGCCATTATACTTCTGGAAGGGGATGAAAGGGGATGTTGCAAGATTTGTGGCTAGGTGTCTTGAGTGTCAAAGAGTGAAAGCATAGCATCATCATCCTGCGGACTTATTATACAGACATGATATTCTAGAGAGGAAGTGGCAAGTCATAAGTATGGACTTTGTGCAAGGATTGCCTATGTCAGAAATAAGCACAATGTCATTCTTGTGGTGATAGATAAGCTTACCAAAGTAGCACATTTTATACCCGGGAATCTAACTAATGGAGCACCTGTCATAGAAAGGAAATTTATTCAAGAATTATTTAGGTTGCATGGGATTCTTGAGAAGATTATCTTTGATAGAGATGCACGAGTCACTTCTAGGTTTTGGAAAACTTTGTTTTCTGCACTAGGGACTCAACTGAATATTAGCTCAGCATATCATCTAGAAACAGATGGGAAAACTGAAAGGGTGAATCAATTATTGGAAGACCTACTTAGGATGTATTGTATGGATCAACAATACAAGTGGGAAGATTATTTACCCTTAGTAGAATTTTCTTACAAAAATTCTTATCATTCTGCGATAAAGATGACTCCTTTCGAAGCATTGTATGGTATAAAGTGTTGAACTCCTATAAGTTGGGATAGACTAGAAGACAAAGTGAGTCTTGGGCCAAAAATGTTCGTACAAATGGAGGAGAAAGTTAATATTTTTAAGCAAAGGTTGGTTGAAGCTAACGACTGACAAAAAAGCTATGTTGATGCCAAAAGAGTGCCCCACATTTTTTTGGTACGTGACAAAGTGTTGTTGAGAGTGAAACCTCACAAGAGATCCATTAAATTTGGAAAGTCTTCTAAGTTAGCCTTGTGTTATGTTGGACCTTTTGAGATTCTAGAGCAGGTGAATCCAATAGCTTATCGAATCGCATTGCCACTAGCTCTTTCCAGAATTCATAATGTTTTCCATGTGTCTTACCTAAAGAGGTGTGTACCAGGTGATAATCATGTGATTGATTGGATTGTTTTACATGTATAGGAACCCGAAGTGGTAACTATCAATCCCGTCAAGGTGCTCAAAACATGTAAACTTCACTTGCGTAACAAAGAAGTCTTGCAATGCAAATTCCAATGGGACCAGTATGCAGAAGACTCGGCCACTTGGGAGGACTATGCTAAGATTCAACAAAAATTTCCTCATCTTCTTGATGGTTTTGAGAATGATTGAAACCCTATGTTTTTTTTTGTTTGTTTGTTTTATGTTGCTACATAAAATCATTGGGGACAATGATTCATAAGGGGGGAGTATGTTACACCCCAATTGTTTAATTACTATTTACTATTACTATGTAGGGTAAATATGAATGTAATGTGAATTATGAAGATGAATAAATTATGCTTTCACTTTGTTATCAATGCATTATGAATGTATGTTATCTCATTTAATATTATATGAAGGAATGCATTTATGTGATTGGATGAATATTGAATTGATATTCTAACTTTGGAGATGTGTTGTGTATACTACATATTTTGTGAACATTTGACTATCATGGGCATGTGTTAGTGGTTGCAGGTATATGTTCAATTCCTTTAGGCGGAGGGGAAGTATCGCTTAGGAGAAGAACTTGGTTGAGTAACGGGTAACAAAAACTATTTGAGCATACACGCGCCATAGTAGAATAAATGAGTTGAGTCATTTAGTAGAAAGTTGGTAAGTCACCCTTAGTTGATGTGTCTGCATTAGTAGAGTCTTGTTTACTTTTGAGTGCATTATTGGGTGATTATCTATTTGAGTTTTGGAGTTTTTTCCTGTTATATTATGGTTATATTGATAACAAGAACATATGTGGAGTACATGCATGTATATACACATGTATGTCAAAGGGGTATATGTATATGTATATGTATAGAAGTACCACACATAAATGTTTATCAATACAATGGTAATTGTGAATGGTTATATATGAATCGAATGTGTACATATATATAGTATATACATATATCCATATGTATATATGTATCGATACATGTGTATGATGGAAAATCAACATGTCCATACAGATGTATTGATATATATATACATATGTATACATGTGCATAGAGACATATACTTATATACGTATATATATACGTATACGATCAATATATTGTGATTAATATATACTTATTTCAATATTGAATGTATACTTATGTTGATGGCTTGTGATATATATAAATATATATTAACATATATATATATATATATATATATATTAACATATATATATATATATATATATATGTTGATATTTATATATATGTCTATGTAATATATATTTAATATATTATCTAATACTTAAAATTGACTATGATTAATAATGATAGAAGTTGATTATAAGTTACTAGTGACTGTATTATGCAAGGCCGAGTTTTACTCTTGTTGCCACGAATAGTGGAGCATGTATACTACAATGTAGCTCACTACATTAAGTCGATACCTGGTGAAGACTAAGTTGACACATTTGATGGGAATTTGATTTGACTTAGTAACCTTTAAATTACATGTCGATATGCTTAAACCAACATCTATAGAGGCATGCAAACAATTCGATGACTTTTTCAAACGAATTTATTTTATGAATCGACTCATGCTAAGACTTGGTTGATGCAAGCTTGGTGTCGCATTTTTTATATTGACTATTTTTGATAAGAAGGAAACTATGCCAACTCTGAAGGGGAATATTGATGTTTGGCGCCACCTTTGAATCCTTATACCTCTAGATGTTTATTATGAAATGCAAACCAAATTCAATCTTGTGGAGATTTGAAGTAGTCTATAATTGTTGTCAATCAATCAGGTCGATCTGTAGCTATCTTTGCTAAGTAAGTGCTTACATGTTCACCACCTTTTAGTTGTGATATATGTGTTGGTGTGCATGCTTGCTGCTGTCAGAACCCATGCCTAAATTGTAGGCTGAGTAGTTGCCAAATCATTGTATACATAATGGAGCTTGATCACTTGTTTGGGACGCTTTTGCTACAAGCATTTTACTCTGCATTTTTATCAGTTTACTCAGTTTTATTTGAGAGAGAGAGAGTTCTATTATTTTGAGAGAGAGATCTATTATATTGAGAGAGATTTCTATTATATTGAGAGAGAGTTTTGTTATATTGAGAAAGAGCAGTTTTGAGAGAAGTGTTATATCAACTTGAGAATTAGAGGGTTATTGTGACGTCTCTTAAGAAGCTATAATTAGTCTAGTTGTTGTTTGGGGAAGCTACCTTGTTGTCAACTTATTGGATAAGCGAAATAAACATGGGGATATTCTTCTTTGTTATTTTATTTATGAAAGATTGTTATCCATGAATACTTTGAATTGTATTTAATGAGTACTTGCATTTAGGGAAACTAGAATGGCTTTGAAAAGGAAATAGAAGTTATTATGTTGTTTTTATGATGTGTTTGTATGTACTCCATAATAGGAGGTTGGTGTTTATCATAGGTATTACATACTAGATATGATTAAACATGAGTGGCATATGAGTTACTCTTAGCTAGGTTATTGATTTAACTAGCATAGATTGTGTTTACTCCTAGGATTGTTTGTCCAGTATGGGAGGGAGCTTGTGTATTTACTTGTTAAAGTAGATTTATTCCAAGTATGTAGAAATGGTGATAGCTTATCTTTGTGGTGATAGCTTATCCATTGAAGGAAATACTTATGTGTAGTTTAAGATGACCTTAAGTCAAATCAGCCCTGAGTAGTGTATGTGATAGATGACCTTCCTTCGGATTACCATTTGAGAACACTTTGGCCAAAGTAGTGTGACTTCCTCTGGCTCCACTATTAGTTCATCATGATCCAGTATTACATGCTAGTTCCAGATTGTGGGATTACAAGTTCTAGTTATGTAGGACACAACACTATGCTCAGTTGGTTTTTGTTATTCAGTTACTCTACCAATCTCTTCATCGAAAGGAAGGGCCATATATCAAATGAAAGATGTGTGGGGGACCGCATAAGATTCTGTGGCTGGCAGAAAAGCGCTTGAGTGATGCTTCTCCTCCACAGCAGGCAACAAAAGAACCAAGATTTTAAAGGAAAGATCTTGGACTGTCTTCAAGCTATTTGTTCTAAAACTCATTGAGTTATGTATGTATATGTATGTATTCTTGTATGATTGTAACTTTCAATTTATTGTAATAAAATAGAATCCTTATTGTATTATGTTATGGCATCTTTGTTCATATATTCTCAATAAAGAAAAGAATTTTTTTTATTGCGATGGCTTGTTACATAGTTTATTTATTTGCAAAGTGAAAACTTAGGAATTTGTATTTCATTAAAGGGTTAGCGTGTTACAACTAATATGAGGTCATGATGTCTAAATTGATCGTTTTATGACATTAATTTACCAATCAAAAATTCATAATCTTTCACACAACTCACTTATTAATTTCACCAAACATTCATAAAAGTGTGAAATTTATATTTATTTTTTAACATGCTATTTTCTTAAAAGTATGAAGTTTATAATTTTATTATTTGATATTCATTGATCATTATTACACCTTATGTATGATGAATAATGCAATGATAAAATATCTTCTTTGACATTACTTAAAAAAATAGAAAGATTCTTATTTATTTATAATTGTATGTAACTTAAACCTGATCACCCATCTTTTTGTAACCAATGGCAAGTGGAGCCATTAAGACACATTGTGTGTGGCTAATAATGGTTGATTTGATAGTATTGGAGTTATTCATATTGATGATATGTCCCATTAAGAAGGAATATATATAACCTACTGCTATAAAGCATGACTGAAAAGAAGAGAAGTTTTTCAATTTATTTTTGTAGAGGCTTGGAGAGTAGGAAGATAAGAAGGAAATACATAGAGCAAAGGAGGTAAACTCTAATAATTGTTATACAGCTCGTAGAGGTTTCCTTGTGTTAAATTCATTCAGAGACGATTTAAATGAGGGTTGTGTAGAGGCATTTAAAACAATAATACCTAGGGGAGAAGACCCAGTTACTGCCCCCCATTTAATAACTGCCACCTCCATGCTCACTTAACCCCCCAAAAAAAATTCACTTTGATCCATTAAAAAACTTTATTTGATTGAATAAATAATTACAAAAACACCAATGGCTGCTCATTGAATGTTTTTGAGTGGATTTAAGGCATAAAACAGTTATAATTGATTGAAATTATTGCGGGCGGGTACTGGGACGTTAGGTGGCAACAACCGGACGACGCCTCTAAAAGGTTTCTTTTTGACCTTCGCACACATATCCAACGCTCCCGCACTCTACCAAATTTCCCAAAAGCCAAAACCTTAGTTATAAGCTCTTAAATCGTGAGCGGAAAAAACCCATAAATATTTTTTTTGATTCGACGTACGGTTTGAATTCTACGGTTGCGCGAAGTTAGCCCTAGCGGATACTGAGTCCTCTCCCCTAGTGTTCACATGATTGAAGAAGGTACAAAGTGTAAGGGCATGTTTCTTTTACTTCTTTGCAAAGGACCTTTCTTTCATAACTTGTTTATTTATCAAAGTCTTTGTCCCTTGAATCATTCTCTCACATTTTGTATACTTGATATTTCATCTCTATAAAGCATTATGTCAAATAGTTCAACTTCATGCGCCTCCACATTTTGGATAAATTTCGATGTCTTATTCTGAGATATTCGAGGATAACTAGTTGGATTATATCTTCACTCTTCACAATATGCTTGGCCTCATCGAGATTAAAGAGCTATTATACTATGAATTTATCTATTTTTTATTTTTTATTTTTTATTTTTTTAATCTAACTTAGTTTTGAGTCTTTCCATAATATAGTTACATAATAATAACTCTGTTAGGAATGATGTGTGATTAAAAATAATTTAAACTTTATAATAAGATACTTTTTTATTATCATTAATGTGAGGTAATTTAGGACTTTAATCTTGATGTTTTAAATAATGAACATATTTAATAATAGGATTTTTTTAAGAAATTATTGCAAAATTTAGTTGAAGGTTTAGGTTATTCAAGTTTGCATTTTAAAATATATAATTTATTTTACTAAATTTAATAGCAAATATGAATATTTAGAATGATGAATAGTAAATCTTTCCCTTTAGCACTGTCTCTTAGATGTCAATAAACTTGTTTGAGTGAACAAATGACCTATTCAAATTATAGTCAGTAAGTAAGATAAAAGAATAGGTATGAAATTAAGAAAAAAAATTCTTCCTTATGTAGATAAGATATTGTGATAAATGTTCTATAAAAATTAAATTACGTTTTTATTTACAAATTTGAAATATAAGTAAAAAATATAGTCTTCATCTTCCTTATAATTTTAATAAAAGTGAAAATTTTGTATATCCAAATCTACTAACTTAAGTAACTGATCTGACTAAAACTTTCAACAACTTTTTTCATTCTGGTTTGTGTCGTAGAATTTGAAGGATGAATGGTTTGGTGGGATTTAACATTTAACTTAGGGTGGTTATGACATCATTGGATTTATTCACTCCCGTCTTATATGGCTCTAGGATATAAGAAAACTTTCTCTTTCTTAGCAAAATGAATACGACAGTTGGTCCAAATCCATTAGCTCAATATTTTATATGAGTTCTTATTAAAGGGAGTTCTACCTCACTAAAAAAATTCTCAAACTCATAGTTGTAGGAGTGTTCAATGTTAGGACAATGGCATGTATAAGTTAATCACCTTAATGCAATAGATGAACCCTTTGGTCTTGTTCTTTCCTGTCCTATATGAATTTATGATGAGATGATTAGGACTTCAAGATCTTTTCATGTGAATTATTGATGTTATTAGAAAATATTATTGTAATGCCTAGATTTTGAAATTGAAATGAAAGAAAACTAGTATGTAAACTATCCATTCAAAACATGCAAAGCCTCTAGATAGAGCTCACAATGGAATTAAAAAATATACAATAACATCAAAACATGAATACATTGTGGTTTTATTTTCTCCTTAATGATTGGGATGCGGATGATCCTTGCTTGAAAATCACCAATTTGATCATATACTTAGCATGACTTATAATTAATTTTTTTAGATGAGAGGATGCCTAAATTTATAGATTTTGGGAATGGGGAATGGATGGTCAAGATTTTATTGTGATTTCAAGGGTGGAGAATGGTTGAGAGGAATTCCCTAGGATCTAGGAGAGGATGAAGGGTGGAGATGAAAGTAGTTATAATGTGAATGGGTAGGATTAACTTACCAAATTTAGTAAGTAATTGTGGGGTGATCCCACAATACTGGTTTACAATTTTTGGCCAAACTAGACATTGAACTGATTTTTTTCTAACTAAATCTTCACTTTTGGGCACCTATAGTGGCTAAATGGTGAGGAATTTGAAGATGATGCAAACTAGTGATTTGTGACATTTTGTCTATAGATTTTTTTAAAAAAAATTCAAAAAATTTGGACTCAGATTGTACTTCTTTTTCCATCTCCTTTGAAAACTAGTTTTTTTACTAAACACCATTTTTAAGGAGTGACACTCACTGTATACAACATAACTTTTTTTCATGAAGGATAAAATTCTATTTTTTTCGAATTTAGATTTGTAACTACAATATCTAGTGCTTCCAATTGGTTTCATAGTATTTTATTGAATATTTTTTCCTCAATCAAGTTTCGAAGTCAAACCAATTACAATTCAGACATCGACAAACCATATACAACATAACTTTTTTGTATGTATCGAAATTCAAATTTTTTTTGTTGGATCAAGGACTTCAATACCTAGTGCACTAATATTTTAAAATAAAATTGATAATCTGCTATTTTTTCACATGTGCAAAACAAAGAGCTTGATTTTGGATGAAAAACTTATGTTTAATCAAACTAAAAAACAAATACATAATAAAACCAAAACATAATTAAAATTATATTCGTTGGATAACACATTCCAAATACTACCATCATCCAGTTGGGTCTATGAAGTCTCCTCCATTTTCATCCTCAACTCAAACTTTGAAGGGAAAAAATTTGGACTTTTTTGGTGTCAGAGGGGGAGAAGGGGGGAAAAGGGGGGTTCAAGCGAACCCTAGTTTGAGTGAACCCCCCTTGGAGGTTTGCTCGAACCAGGGTTTGAGCGAATCCCCTTGGAGGTTTGCTTGAACCAGGGTTCAAGCGAACCCCCTTTCCGCAACCCTTTGCTTTGCTTTTTTTCCCAGGAAATGTGGGACCCAACATTTAATGGGTTCGCTTGAAGGGGGGTTTCTAGCGAACCCCCTTTGGGTTTGCTAGAACTAGATGTTCATTTGAACCCCCAAAAACCAAAAAAATTTTGCATGGGGGAATATTTTGCGACTTTTCCTTCCTCACTGAAATTTTAAACCAATTTTGTGGGTTTACCCTATGAGAATGAAGGAAATTAGGGACATGTGCACCTAAGAAGGTTATAACTTTGGGATGTGTTGAGAGAATAAGGGGACCATAAGGATAAGTGTTCCTAGGTGCTCAATATTCTTGGAATATGTTGAGAGAATAATGAGAGCACAAGGACAAATGTTCCTAGGTTCCCATTATTCTTGGAAAGTGGTGAAGGAATATAGGCTTTATTAAATAATATCATTTAATTATTTTAGTCACATGGGTGAGGTGGATAATAGGTGGAAATATGTATTTATTTATTTGTGAGGAGATGGAAAAGGTGATAAATTAAATAATTATTATTATTTAATTTAAGTGTGATACTTTAGGTGAAAGGGATATGTCCTAGGTTAATTAGGCTAGGTGATGGTACATAGGTCAAGGTGATGAAATTGGTTGATTAAGGATTAGGTGATAGGTTTAGTGATGATGAATAGACCTAAGGAATATTTTAGGTGTCTACATTTTGCCTCTCTTTGATACAATGCAACTAAGTGGCATTGTGTCAAAGAAGAATAAAAAGTAGAATGGGATAGAATGAAGTTCTAGTGGCAAGTTGCCCTAGTCGCTTAGGGATGGAAATGGAAGTAATGCCCTCTCAAGAGAACTTTTGGGTGAAATAGAACCCAAATAGGTATCTTGAAAAGACAAAGCGTGATAAAAATGTGTAATAAAGGCTGAAAATATTACTTGAGAGAATTTGTGTTAGGATGATGTTCATGCCATGAATATAGGACTAAATGATTGATTAAGGATCGGGCATTTGGATTAATGATGCTAGGATGATTGGATTGGATTGGCATAAATGTACACGTTGAATGATGAAATCTCACAAGGATGTAATGCAACAAAATGAGACATGATTGGGATTATGGATAAATGATGGGAAAAAGTTGTAATGGACGAGAATACATGTCATCATAGTAACTTCACTTGCAAGGAGAAAACTTTATTTTGTTTTAGTACTTAGTGGCATACACCATGATATAAAGGATCATGATGGCAATATGTAATATGCATATGGACTGGCACATAAACAAATAAGTTGCAAATAAAATAGTGATCTAATAGACACGTTGTTGTTGTGCACCATCATATGAAGGATGAAGGTAACTGTGATGGTGTTATGATAGGAGCATTGAGACTATAGAAAACAAACAAACACAAACACAAACCCATAAAATCAAGCAATAAAAAATATGAAAAATACACAAATTGGTATCCAAAAATGACATGTTGAAGCCAAGGGTTATGGGAAGATGGGATTGGATGAAGTGATTGGTGAGGATCCAAGGATTAATGATGAGGATTGGATTAGATTTTTCCCCTATTCAAGATAAAATTGATTTGATTAATTGATTGATTTTTTGATGATGATAGAATTGTTGATGTGGGAAGGACACATACTAAAAACAATGCAAGGATTGGGAAAAACATCTTGATTATGATTGATTAGATTGATTGTAGATGAAACACATCTTGTAGCAAGATAAGGAACAAATCTTATGGATGTGTTTGGATTGATGCAAGATTTTGGATGGGTATGTTTGGATTGAATCTTGGCTTCAACATGGATAAAGTTTTTTTGTGGAGCATGCTTATAAATTGGGAATATGTTTGGATAAGTGTTTTCTTGTGTTTGTCATTTTGATGGTGGAACGAATGACAAGGGATAATCCAAGCCTAGAGAGAAGGATAAATATGGTTTGGATGGAATGGTTAACAAACTAGATGGGATGGAGAGGATATGGATTTTGATGGAGGGATTTAAGGGGAGATGCTCAAGGACTACATTACATAGGACTAACATATCTTGATCCAAGATAAGGTGTTGGGTAGTGCTATCTAAGCAATTAAGTGATGGTAGATGGTGTGGGGACAAAGGATGGTTATGTCAAGAGTTTTCCAAAGTATGCATCATGTGCCCCCAATCATTGTTAAGACAAAGGTGAGTAGGAAATATGGATGAGGTATGGCTAAATGGACATGGTGGATGGGTATGATAGAATGACATGATAGGATGGATAGGTTTGAAGGAATGGATCAGACAACTTGCCCATAATTCCAAGGTTCACATAGCTATTTGACTTACACATGATGTCCACGAATGGATTTTCATCATGGTACTTGCCCAAGGTGCCACAAGAAGTGGGTTTCACCATTGGATGAATTTATTTTTCTTTACTATTTTTTTTTTTTTTCTATATTTTTGGAATTTTGTTGATTTCATTATTTTTTTAGAATTATGAACTTTAGGTGTCATGTACATGGATTGTTGATGTAGTTGATCTAGATGATTTGATCATGACACATGTCAATAGTATCTTGCCTAACAAAGTTGTTTTTCTAGGATCTTTACACTAGTATATACTGTGCAATTATGATGATGATCTTTGATAGTTGGGTAGGCCTTGTCCAAATATAAACATGTTGATAAAGTGCCATCATAACAATTTTGGTAAAGTGCGGCTGCAAGGATGTGGTGGATTCTAGGTTTGGGATTGGATTTAGGGCGAAGTTGTATGGATTTAGATGGTGGAGGTGAGGATTGTGGATGGCATAACTAGTGCTTTGGAGGTGGATGTGGAGATTGATGGATTTTGGATTTAGGGATTTGAGGTTTCAATTGGAATGAGAGATGGTGGGATTGGGTGGTAAAATTGGATTTGGATTTGGATTAGGACCAACAATATTTTTGGTAATAAAGTTTTGCATGATAGTTGTGAAGTTGGTGCACTCCAATTGTATTTAATATGTGACTTTTGATTTATGGATTGCTTTTGATTACTCGCTATGATTGTATTCATCAATGTACCTTGCTTTGGGATCCATATTGCCTTTTTTCTTTTTACTAATTTTTGGGTGGATATTTCTTTTTAGATTCATTTTGACTTTGATATAAAATCTATATTTTAATTTTCTTTGGTATTTTATAGCAATCCTTCATTTCATGGGAATGCTTCACTTTGTAAAATGGGTGATGTTGTTGGTCCCAATCAAGGGGTCTAGGATGTTGTGAATGTGGGATGTGAGCATCGATGAAGGAAGTAAGGAAATTATGGGTGAAATTGGATGATTAAAAGAGTTATGGATGGCCTCTATTTTGATGTTTTCATTGGATGAGGTTGCCCCGACTATTATCAAGCCATCACCATTAGAATAATTTCTTGGAGATGTGTAGCAAAGACCTTGATATCCATAATTTTCATATACTGATACAGGTTCTAGAATTCCTTGTCCATGTAGACCTAAAAAAATTCCATTGTTACCCTTGCTTTGACAAATTTTATTTGCCATAGTATACATTTGAGTTTTGAAGCATGATAAAAATCCATCATTAGGCAACCATGACTTAATAGAAAGATCTATGTTCTCTTCTACAAGAAGGCCAAATTGTGTAAAGGAGGTTGAACCCAACTTGTAAGATGGTTGTGATTTCTCTTTGTTTTCCATCATGATATCTTGATCAATGATATGTTGAATGTGATCAATTTTTTCTTGTGAATCCTTATGCGTGGCGAGATCCATATAATTTGTTTGACTATTTATGTGTCCAAGGGAGGCAAGTGTCTCATCGTGAGAAATGGGAGTTTTTGGAGTATGGATGTGATCATCTTTGATTGGATGGTCATGGATGGGATAAAAAGGAGTAAGGGATCATCTCATATTTTAGGATTAATGGTAGGATCATGATCAAAGATCAGATTTTTGGTGTCATTATCATAGATAGGATCTTGATCAAAGATGGGATTGCACGGGCTTCATAATCATCTATTGGATCTTGTTCAAAGATCGGATTAATATGAATATTGAGATCATTTATGGGGACTTGAACTCAATAGCTTGATCTTGATTTGATTGGGAACAATTTGTGACATGTTTTAAAGTGAGCTATTTACATAGCCTTAGTTCCTTATTAGACAATATGGATACACTTTGTGTTGCTTTGATATCCCCTATATCTACTAAGCCTTTGATATATTCCTAATGTCACATTTAATGATATGCTTGGGCTATTGGGATATTTTTGTACCTTATGAAATTTATAGATTTTGGACATTTTGGATTTTATAGAGTTCATGAATATTTATGTTAATCTTCCCATGTGGGTAGACTTATGGAGATGGTAGTGTTTGATGGTATTTGATCTACTATAGGCATAATAGTAGGAGACTTATGGATAGGTGTTATGGCCATGGATTTCTTGGATGTTTTATTTATTTTTTTATCCCATGAGAGTAGTTCTTGGATTAAATATTTAGTAGATTGGGATGAATCAAAGAAATTGGGTGATAATAATTTGGAGGAGGCTGATGTAAATGATTTTAAAGATGTAGAGGTAGATTTAAATGAGTTGGGAAAAGAGGACTCAAATGACATGGATTGGGGAGATGGTGGATATTTTTCTAGGAAGGTGTTTTCCTTGCCAAAGGTGGGATAAGGATGAGTTATGTATGGTTGATGTTGGTTTATGGGGTATCCAATGCTAGGGAGGTCCTAGTTTTGAGGGATATGAGAGTTAATGGTGGGGGTATGGAATCTATGGAAAGATAGTCCATAAGGATCTCATCAATTGTGTGTTGGTCAATGCTATCATCATCATCATAAGGATCATATTTAGGTTTGTTGATAATATCATGCTCATCATCATATGGATCATATTCAAGTTGGTAGACAAGACCATCCTCATCATCATAAGAATCATATTTTGGTTGATTGACAATTCCATTATAGTCATTATACTTAGCTTGATTTGGGAAAAGGCTTTCATCTAGAGGGATCATGGTGTTGGATTTTCCCTTGATTATGATCTTTTGGCTTGCTTTTATTATGAGTTTTGTCTTTAATTATATGGGATATGGATCCATCATTTTAGTGAAATCCTTGGATTTTTCAAAATGGTATGATTCAGATTATAGATTGATTTGACTTATGGTGACTATATCAAAAGGATAACCCTAGGTGCATTTGATAGATAACTTAGATGGTATATATGGATGGATAACTTAGAAAATTAGGATGGACCCAAGGATGGGAATAGATAATTAGGTGGACTATTTGGATTTGCCTTACTAAACTTGGATTATGGTTTAATTTTACACACTTGGATCTTAGGATGATTTTATTATGGATTGATTTTGGAATTCTATGAATTTTTATATATCTTCCAAGGATTAAAAAATTGGCCTTAGAATGATTAAAGGTCCCAAAGGTTGGAGTAAGGTGATTAGTTTTATTAAGAGATCATGTAACATCCTGCTATGCAACCCCAAAGGTTAAGAGCCAAGATAGGACAAGATAAAAAAAAATTACAAAAGGAATAAAATACACAAAGTAATTACTAGTTCGATAAAATGACAACAAACATGGCCAAATATAACCTAAAGTACAACTTCAAGGAGAGGACTAATCCACCCTCCAGAGAAAATCCAAATAGGAGAAAACAGGAAATCTCCATAAATTTGCTCTGGAACTTGTTGCCTTGCTCTGAAACCTGTTGCTCTGGAACTTGTTGCTCTGCTCTGAAACCTAATGCTTCGGAACTTGTTGCTCTACTCTAGAACCTGTTGCTTCGGAACCTGGCAGCAACAGCACAAAACAATGAACAGAAGGTGTCGATGCTTTGAAACCTTTGCTGCAACACACAAGACAGCAGACAGAAGGCATCAATGCTCCAGAACCCTTGCAGACCAAAGAGTGAAGGGAAAAACACCACCGAAGCGCTGAGTTTTTTTGCATGAAATCTTTTGAAGAGAAGGTCATAATTATCATCAAAGGACAAGAGAGTCTGATATCAACACTGAAACTCGTAAGATAATAAAAATATCACATTCATTCTCATTAAATAATATGATTAAATATTCTTTCACAAGAGAGTACAATAGACATAGAAGAACATACATGAGTACAATGGCATAGCCATGAATAAGATACATCATCAGAAAAAGGAAAATTCAAGAGTGATTAGCTCCAACTGGTGCTCCAATAACCTATGCACCAGTCCCCAATGGCAGTGGCAATGCCTCCCTACCATGTGGACTCCAGAGAGACCACCCCACCGTGCTTAGAGGTAGTCACAAGGCCCAAACAAAACCGCAAGGCAAGGATAACATATGGTCAACACTTACATCAGACACAGAGCAGACACAAGCTGCAATGCATAAAGTCAATGTCACAACAAGGAGGTTCTCATTCAATAACATGTCAGGTACTACTCAAGACTACTAAGATGGGATATACAAGACTATAGATCGGGTGAGGAGACTCAACCATGCCTAAATCAATGCCTCGTAGACGGATAACTCAACGCCCTACAAGCAGATAGGCCTTCTCGAGTGCATCCATAGTCTTTTCAAGCACTCAAGACCATGCACAAGGACTCATAGACTTATAAGCATTTTACACCATTGTTTAATTTAGTCATCACATGCTTGTTATAACTCAACTACTAGTTTTCTCTGGTAGCCACTTGCGGGCCACTCCGTAAGGCCACTCTAATGACCTTGAATTAAGCCCATCTCACTTAACCAAATGAGGAAACCATAACAAAAATGAAACAATGAAAAGCCACTAAAATTCATCATTTAAACCATTTAAAACAGTCATACAAACATTGTTGCGAAATCATTTAAAACAGTTGAAGTCCATATAGTGAATTAGATCTAGGCCTAAGATTTCATAAAAATACAAAGTGCTCAAATTAAAAATATAAGCTTGACCCAGTTCAGATCTCGGTGTTTCAAATTGGAATACACCTTCGATTTTTGAGTTTAGAACCAAAAACAAGGTGATGTTCTGAAAAAACATCATTTTCACAAATTGGGCAAGATAACACATGCAAAATCAAAGTGCCCAGAATTCAAATCGGACAAAGACCCAGTTGAGATATGGGCATTTCAAAACTAATTACTCTATTATTTTATAAGTTTATGACCAAGAACAGGGTGTTGTTCAAAAAATGTCATTCGGCCAAGTTGGATAAAAAGACAAAAAAAATGAAAGTGTCTGGATTGAAAATTGAACAACAACCCATTTGAGATATGGGCGTATCTACCTGGAATAAATTTTTATTTTCCATTTATGTCAGATGGTGGAAGTGCAGCAAAGAAAAACATTTTTCAGCAAATTGGGTAAAAACATCAAAATAAATAAATAAACCCAGAAATCAGATTTTTCCTTCGACCCAATTTAGATTTAATCATTTCATGTTGAATTTCATCTTTGTCTCCAAGTTTATGGCAGGAGAATTAGATCTTTTTTTTATTTTTTTATTTAAAAAAAAAAAACAAAGGCGAAGAATCAAGCTAGGAATGTACAATCAAATCTACCATAAGAAAACTACATAACAACAAACCAACTCCCACCCAAACATTCTCCAACAACCCAACATTCACACCAATTAAAAAGAGGAATAAATCTGCCATAGGGAAATATAGAATTTACCATTTCTAAGCTAAATCGCATTCAAGTATCATTAGAAATTCAAGGATTCAAGAATCACAAAGAAGAATACCTCAATGCTGCCCCAAAATGAAATTGAAGGAAAATTCGGTGTATATGTCACAACAAGATTCCAAATTTGAATAGCAAGGCAACAAAACTATGTTGCACCTCCGAAGCCATTGCCCACAAATTTCTTCTTAGCAATTCTTCTCATTTTTGCTGCCTAATTTGAAGGGTTTTCTCCTCTTTCTCCCAAGTAGCAAATTGATTCACATCCAAGATAACTCCCCCAAAAAGGTTCAAAATAAAGTATAAATATCAAGGGAAAAGTTGTCCAATTTCCCTTTTTTATAAATAAATCTTCCTCCCAAATTATACTCCCCAAACAATCCCAAAAGAAATGAGGTAAAACCTCAAGCTATTGAAGCTCCCCAAATAAATTAATTTAAAAACACTTCATATACAACATCCTCTATTTCCACATAAAAAAATAAAATAATAATTTAAATCCAATCATTATAATACACGAGCTCCCCAAATAAGATTTAAATAAGACTATGAGAGCTCACATAAAGGATTAATAATAAAATCATTTAAAATTACCAAATGAAATGTTTCATTCTCTTGAATGATCAATAAAATCATTTAAAATAATATGTTTAAAATCTCAAGGATATAACCATTCAAATATTCCATCAATAAACGCTCTAAAATACCATAACTGAAACCACATCAAAACACTGATGACCAAAATATGGCCACATAACAAATTCACAAAAACCAAGACAAAATACCTCAATGAGACATACTGGTAAACCACATACAACTAAAGGGTGCACCAAGCATACGGCTGAAAGGTGCTTTGGATATTATCGTTAGGTAACCGGATGGTAAGACATCAACTCGAAAACATTGCACTAATAAGATACAGTGGGCTAGGGTAGGAGACATTTGGTCTGTATGACTACCTTTAGTTACCACCATCGGGGAATAAGAGTACGCTCAGGCCTGTGAATCCAGGCGGAGTCAATACTCAATACCTGCATCACTCCAATTACCCGTCAAAGTACATGTACATATAACATATATCATATAGCTGAAACAACATCAATCATCAAGAAGAGGGTCATGATATCGTAAGCCTCTCGGATACGAGTGTTACGACATTATCCCTTTCTTATCCCTAATCATACAAAAGCAATGATAACATTATATAAACATATAAGCATGTTATCCAACATAATAACTAATCATGATAACCTATCGCATAATCATCAATGTCTAATCTCATTATGATAACATTTAGAATGCTAAATCAAAATTAAAATACCCATCTTACCCAGGTTGGAGTTAGAGAGGTGTTACAGATCCAAAATTGATGCTTTCAACTATGACCAGGGATTGATTTGGATTGATGATGGGTGTGAACTATAAGGATGATGTGGATAAAATATGATTATGATGATATGATGATCAAGGATATCCTAATGTTCTCTTGGATGTGACTTAAAGGTGACTAGGATTATGACCAAGGGGATAATGAGACAAAAATATGTATACTTTACACTCAAGATGTGTTGAGAAAGGTTGGACAATGGGATAAGTCAGTGTGGACAATGGATTAAGGACTAGGGATGTGGTTAAATTTGATGTGGACAAGGTGTGGTTGATGTGGGATATGTTGAGAAATTATTTTGGTGATAACCAAGGATAAATAGGTTTTTCACTAAATTACGGCTATCCTAGGTTTGGCTTCAATGTTTATGTTTTAAGGATACCAATGGGAAATGTGTAAACAAGCAAAAGGACTTCAAACCAGACTTGACTCAGACTTGGTAATGAAGGTTTTATAAATATGCACTTGATATGTACAACATTCAAACAAGAAGACACAATAACAAGCCTAAATTTATTCAATAAACAGAGAGTTAACTTAGTGTGGGCCAACCATAGAATCCAATATATTAATAGCTTAAGATTGGTGTGAGATACCTCTCTTTCAAGAGTTGGTAGGGATCCAATATAATGAGGGCTCACCTTTCCCTTTTTCTTTGGAGGTTTATTCACCTTTCCCAAAGAGCTTCTACCTCTACTCGAGAAGGTACAAGGTAAGTAGCTTCAATCATGATACTATACCTTGCACCACAATAAGCAAGGGAAAAAATTTATTAAATTGGGCTATACAAGGCTTATCTAGGGGTATCCTCCAAATACCTCAAGGGTATGTGAGGCTTAATCCATGAGTTTAGAAGTGAAAGAAAGTAAAACAATTGAGAGAAGATGGTAATCCACCCTTCTCCTTCACTTCCCCAAGGTATAAATTTCTTGGGGACTTATCCTGAATGACCAAAAACAACTTCCAACAAGCATGTCTTTCGATTCACCCCCCACTATTTATACTTTTTAAGAACACTAGATTTGAGGTCACCCCTTGAGATGATGAAATCTCCAAGAAGGCCCCCTAAAAATAAAACAAGAAAACACTTATATGCATTGATTATTTCCCAAACTTCCTCTCTTTCACTTCCTGCGGAGATTAAAGAGCATTAAGCTCAGTCGTCTGCCCCCTTATCTGTCATGTGGTGCAGCTAGCCTAAGTCAGCCCTCGCAGAGGTAGTCTGCGGCTTGGGAGAGTGGGAGGGGGTCATGCCTCTCCAGCAAAAAACATGCCCTTAGCACAGCCAACTAGAGCCTTGTTTTATTTTATTTTATTTTGGAATGAAGGGAAAGCATATTGCGTCTACATTATCCTCCACCTTTTTTTTTAGTTATTTAAATAAGCATGGTTAGATATTGCCTATATTAGTTGGATTTCTATGAGAAGAGGGCTAAATGGGTTGATTATGCATAGTGGTGTGAGATGAAATAAGTGGTCTTATTCCTTCATTTTCTTATCTCTATATTTATTTGTTGATTTATATATATTCTTTATTTCAGTCTATGGTGTGGGGATTGTAGGAACAAAGATTATGATGAGGCCGAGGGTATTAGTAATGCTCGAATTAGAATGTAATTCTAGTTATCCCCATTTCTCTAACATGGCCACGCCTAAGCAGCCTAGAGAGGGAATAGAGAATGGTCTACAAATTTAATTCAAGGAGGAATACAAGACTCATACATTATTATCTTTAGATATTTCAAATTACACATTACAAATGGATTTTCTGTGTAGGTCCAGAACTAAGGAAAAATTTAATTGGACATTAAGAATCCTCCTGCCCCCACTCTACTAGAGAATACATATAATTTTTGTTTGTCATTTCTAAAATTTAAGACAAGCTAAATATGTTGCTATCTCTTCAAAGGAAAGCATGAACATATTTATTCATATTCTCCTTTTTTTACATGAAACTAAGAACAAAGATTGGTTTCACTCTTGATGAAATATTCAAAATTCTCTAGAAGATTCTTAAATCATGCAACCATTATGAAGTATATTCTCTCCTAGATCCTTATAGATTTTTATTAAGCAATATAAAGAAAATTAATATCTCGTACCAACTTACAAATCCTTCACAAGCTTCACAATGCTGAGACAATCTCCCTGATAAATACTTTCATCTCCAATTATTTAGCCTTGCTACTCAAAAACCAATGTTGCAACTATTTAGCCCTGTTGCCCAACAGCCAATGGAACAAGAAACTCATTCCACCCAACCATATGGATCATTGATCCATAAAGGATCTTACCAAACCCTGAGCCAAGAGGATCACCTAAGCCCTAAAATATAATTCTAGAAAAAAACAAATTCCACCCACAAAGAAAAGCACAACCCCCCCATGACTCTATAGAATGGACAGTACAGTCCTAAAAAAATGGATACCCCCTCTTCTTCTTTTTTCCAAAACTCCCCTTAACTTCACTTTTTTTTCTTTAAACACCCTCCCCCTAAAAGATTGTGTTGGGGGGCCAAAAATCCCATAACATTACCATTTTCCACTTTTTACATGAATGAAACTTATCCTTAAAACATTCCCTCAAGTTTTCACTTTTTCCCACCACTTATGACACTAGAAAATACCCCTATACCACTTCTTGTGAGTTTAAAATTTACCCATGACCGAGGACATTTGGAAATATTTAAATCACTCTAACATAATGTCTAACATAGGGATTTCACAGTGAAACCACATGGCTTTATGACAAGAAATAAGGTAAGTAGAGCTCAAGTGATCCTCTTGTTTCCCTGCATTGACCATTGGTACACATGCACAACTGTCATTGTTAATATTTAACAATATCTATATATATTATAAATCGAATCAAGATATTTGAAACTTCATCATCAACTTATAATAATTGAATTTACATACATTGGTCATTTTTTGGTGGATACCACATGGATCATCATAACTTGATCTAGAATAACAAAATACTCAAATCTTGCCATTTGATATTAGCACTTTATAAATCCTTTTCTTGAATTCGATAAAAATATAATTATTTAAAATCAAATCTAAATCAATATCCTACAATTTTATTCACAAGTCAATTAAACAAATTGGGTATCATTTCAATCATTATACTTATTATTTTCATCCAATTTATGAGATGTGAGAGCATGGCCTTTTTTCTCTTTAATTCCATTTATCTCTACAATTAAGTTGACATACCAAAAGCATCAACAAAATTTTACACATTTAATATTGTTCCCCATTATGTCCATTCCTAACTATTTGATTCACCTCCATTTTATTTATGTTGGGTTTAAATAATGCATTTTCTACCTCATAAACCACCCAAAACATATCACATAGAATGTTTTATACACAAAATATTTTATACACATATCCCACAAGTTCATATCAAAACAAAATTTTCATAATTTATCATATTACATTAACTAGTTAGTGATAACATAATCATTAAACGAGAGAAAAAATAATTATAACTAATGCTCTCAGGGTTGGGCTTTACACTATAACATTTACTTATACCTCAATATTGGCGTAGAAGTGTTGCAAAAAGGTATGGGCTAACTCATTGAACAAACATTTAAATTTGTGTGTAAGAGAATAGAATCACTCTAAATCATAGCTCTTTAAAGCGTGGACAATAGCTTGGCTAATGTGTGGTAATCATAAGCTAGGCTGATACAAGTTGTGTTGAATGACCATACATGCACGTGGAGCTCCCCTTACTATTATACATAATTTCAACTAAGAGATGGTTGTGATGAGGTTTCATAATAGTCTCCAGTCTAGAAGAAGAGGGAAGAGTAGCAAGTTGGTGTTGCTTGATCCTCATGTTGTGAATGGTCTAAGGAGAGGATAAAAAAAGGGTGAAGGTGGAGGTGGAGGAGTATATTCATTAGAAGGATGAGAAAGGGTAGGAAACAAATTGGTTGGGGTTGTGGTGGGCATGGTATATTTCTAGGAAATCATAATGTGGGAAGAGGATTGGAGGCAAGAATGCAATAATAAGAGGGATAAGAAGTGGATAGGAGAAAACAACACAAGGAGAAAGAAAGGTGTAGGGAAGGGTTTCAAATAGGTAACTATGATAGACCTATCTAAAAGGGGTTATAAGAAGTGGTAATGAGGATTAGGAAAGTGTGATGGTTGTAAGACAAACTTAGTAATATAAAATAACTCAGGCATATGGCTAATAATATTAGGCACAAGGAGAGAAACTTGGGACTAAGAAGAAGGGGATGGTTGAGGGCTATGAGGATCATAGGTAGAAGTGCATGGCTTAACAAAAGAAAAAAGGGAGAGTTGAATAATTAGCATACTATAATAAATGAAGTGAAATATGAGAATTGACATTTATAATATGGCTAATGCATTACATGATGTATAAGCTCTCAAAATGGGAGAGGAGCATGGTGTTAGGATAGGTGACATTATAATTGCTATCCTAAGTTGATTTATGTATCTCCACGTTCTTTAGAAAGTGTTCTAGGGGATATGAGGGACAAAATAGTTATTATTTATTTTCTTATGACAAACTGTAATTGCATTCAAAGAGGTGGACCCTTTATGGTGGTAGTTACAGAGCATTTTGGGAGGATATTCCTCTTGGGCATCCAACTTTGTGAGTGGGGACCACTTTTTTGTGTATATCCTTGAATTTCATTTACATGTTTTTCATGCTCTTACACAGTTGGGTGCCCAAGTTTGCATGCCCGTGCATGCAACCATCAAACTTGTTAGTGATTTATGGAGCACTCAGGTTTGACCAATTCTAATTGGTTGTGGGTTAGGCAGCCATGTGAAGGCCATGTGATAATTTAATACTTTATTCCATGTTTATGGGTTGTCTACTAAGGGGGTGTGGGTTTTTCCAAGTGGTTTTGCTTGTTGTCTTGGGATACCATTTGTGGTATTCTCTCCCATAAACTTCTATGCATTGGAGCCTTGAGATAGTGGTTTATAAGAGTTTGTTTGCAAGTTGTCTGAGCAATGAAGTGTTATTGGATTACCAAGGATTTTTTTATTGATGTACTTCCTTGATGATTAATACAAACATTGGATCTCTTTGGGTGTGGATTTTTCTCCGTGTATCTTGTGTCACTTATGTTTGATGACTTGTTCTATTGCAGATTTTTCTTTCATTGTTGCAATTGCCAATCACATAATCTTTCTATGGTAATCTTGAATATTAATTTTAGATTTGCAATTATTTTTATAAGTTCATATTGCTACAAGTTATACCTTGATTTCCAACATTCGGTATCAAAGCTAACAATTCTGTTAAGAGAGGGGTATCTTTCTCTTAAGTGTTGAAGGTTTTTTGGTAGCAGTGGGAGCTTGTACATTGTGGGTTTTACAAATTTGTGAAGAAGATTGTAAGCCA
This sequence comes from Sequoiadendron giganteum, assembly GCA_007115665.2. Lineage (NCBI taxonomy): Eukaryota > Viridiplantae > Streptophyta > Pinopsida > Cupressales > Cupressaceae > Sequoiadendron > Sequoiadendron giganteum. Next base: position 494,172,348 of record CM021102.1, on the reverse strand, counting down.
TGGCTTCTACCTCTCATTTATATATTGAGAAGTTCAATGGCACTAGTTATGAGATGTGGAAGTTGAAGATGGAAGATCTCCTTGAAGAGAGAGATTAGTGGTTGGAAATTTTGAATGAAAAGAAACTAGAATCAACATCTAATGAAGATTGGAAAAGAAATGGAAAAAAACACTTACAATCATGGAGATATTTTGCAACAAAAACCACTTACAATACAAATCTCCTTCAATTTCACAAATGTATACTACACCCAATGAGTTGAATTGGAATTTAATCATTTCCTTGCATCATATTGACAATTATTTGATGTTTGGAGACCACACAACAACCCAACACCTCTTTTGAACTCTATAATAACTCTCTTTAAATTACCCCAAAACTTTTCATTACACCCAACAAGGTGAAACCCTAATCTATGGGCATTATATCACTACAAAAATAAATAGTTTAACAATAATCCTACCCAAAATTGATACCTCAAATAGAGGAGAGCACCTAGTAGTTGAGCACCCTAAATTAGCGCTTCTCAAAATCCTACATGGAAATTTCAAATCATTCCCAATTTTTTACAGCAACTTACTTGGAAAGTCCCTTGCTTATAACTAAGGTTTCATAGCCACATCATCAAATATGATGCCACATCAACATGTTTTTTGTCGAAGTGTCCAAAAAGGCCCAAAAAAAGTGAGACTGATAGTTGTGCACTAAGTCATGTTTTATTGGTCCGTTGATGTGGCATCAAATGATTTTTTGCTTTTTAGATCTAGGGAATACCTTTCATTCAATTATTGGTAGTCTTCATCAACACTAACAAGTTTAAAGTCAAAACTATTGGTCCAATATTGTTAAAAATATTTGGTATTAAATCAACAAATGCTATAACAACTATTTGAACATGCTTAGGTCCTCTCCCATAGAGATCTTGCCAAAGAAGGTATGTAGAATAGCTAGAAGATCTTTCATGCATTTATGATGAGTTAGGGCAAGATAATATGGAGTGCTAATTCCATTTGGTACTCTAACACATTTAATACACCCTATTTCACACTTAATACCTCCATTTGAAATACTCAACGTCTTATATTATATTGACATCCCCTTTGAGCAGCTAGGGACTTTTGAAACACATTTGATTCATTTTCCTCGATCGAAGGAGTTGTCACTCATCTTCTCAAGGAAAATTTAGAGCTCCTTTTATGCAGACAGGTGGGTCCATCTACAATAAACAAAGGCTCAGTTGTTCACAAGTCAATGGATCTTAGATTTATTTGTCTTATTTAAATTTAGGGTTTTCTCATTATTTGTTCTACAAAAGATCTGCATAATTATTTTTATTGGTCGCCTCAATGAATAACATGCAACAACCATGTGTGAACATTGAACATGGTCTATGGAAATCTAATGTCTCTTGTTTAAAATGAAATTGTTGGACTTGAGGAAACAAATCATTTTGGACAAATGAAAATTGCTCTTTCAAACAAAATTGGTAAATGGGTGTCTGTGAATGCAAAGTCTAGTATAAGGGTATTCTAAAGGAAGAATATCTTGAGTGAAAATGGAACAATTAAAAAGGAAGCAAGTGCAAAAAGGGAAAACTACGGGTAGCACACAAAGAGAAAAAGCTCAAAAAGTCAAGAATATGACAAAAAATAGAGGAGCAAATTGGTAAAGACCTTGGAGAAGAAGATGGCAACTATAGCCCCATCTCAACTCCTCTTACTTGGTATACACAAGGTCAATGGGTGTATGGAAGTTAACCAAGATTTAGTGGAGGAAAACATGGTGCTAAAAGAATAGGTGGTAGCATTGCAAAGGATTTTAAAAATAGGATAGATTGAATGGCAGGACATGAAGCAAGCATGGCAATCCTTGTAGCAAACAACAAAAGCAATTTCAAATGTATCAAGATTAAAAATGGAAAATGATGGGGCTCAATCCTTGAAGCAAGCAAGTTCTCAAGTTCTTGAGAAAAAAGAGTGATAGGGAAAACAACTCAAAAGGCTTCAATTCATAATCAAGTAGTTAAAATCCCAACTAGTGGGTTAGCAGGGGCAATGGAAAAAGTTAGTAAAGAGAAAGAAAGAGAGAATAGAGAAAGGAAAGAAAGGGAAAAAAACATAATCATTAAAGGGGTAAGGGGTTATGGCATGAACAAGGATACATACAATCTTTCAAGCAATTTTTTGAAGGATAGGCTTTAGTGGAGGGGCCAAATATTTCAAGCAAAAAGAGTTTGAAAACTAAGAGAGGGAAGTTTTAGGCCTATCAAAGTTACCTTGAGGAGTTTAGAAGATAAATACTAGTTGTTAAGCCAAAAGAGGTTAATGAAGGGCTCCTAATTCTTCCTAGATGAAGATATAATTGTCTTGCAAGAGACGACAAGAAGAGAGAAGTTGGCCAAAATAAGAACTAGAGGAGAAGGTAAAAGGGCATGGTTGCATATGGGAAAAGCATTCATTATCAACTTTTTGTCACAATATAACACAGCAAAATAGGAGTATAACAAAGAGAAAGTAAAGACAACAATGTCAAAAATAGGTGGGGCATAGTAGAAATGGTTGAAAAAATATATATTTTGGAGTTGAGCCTTTGGTCCCAAGGCAAGTAGCAAGTAAGGCCCCCCTCGGAAAAACTAAAGCTAGTGTGTTGGAATTGTAGAGGGTATTGTTGTGCCTATAGCACACACGCCTCGTTCCGATCGGGGACCCTCTCTTTCGTTGTTTTTCCGATGGCTTTTCCTTTCATCTTGTTTTGCATGCCCCTTATTTTTGAGTCCTAAGTGGTCAATGAGTCTTAAAGTTATCATCTTTAGTTGACCAAGTTTCACCACCCTTGAAATGTTCAATTATTTGGCCTCTACAGAGTTCCTTTGGTAGTTTTTGTTAAGTCCTTAGAATTGTCCTCTTTTACTCATTGTGGGTCCCCCTTTGCGGGCTGCCCTTGGCAGAGTTCTATCCTTGTTTGGCTAATTGCATGGTGGTCAGGTTGGTCTGTTCACCTGCCATGCGGGCCTCGCGTTTTTGGTCACTGTCTCTTTCGTCGGTCTGCCAAACGGAAAACACTAGGATGCCTTCCACCCTGCAGGCTCCAAAGTTCCTGCCGTTGGTTATTTCAAAGATCGCGCCCACCAACTATGCCTGCCATCATACTGGCATTTAATGTTGGCATTTATTGTCAAAATTTCTATAAATAGAGAAACTGACAAGTCATTTTCATCAACATTCCTGTTGAAACCTGTCAGAACTGTACCTTTTGTCGTCGCCTCTGCACCCGCATGATCTCATTGTTGTTCAAGTGTTGTTGCCTTTGGTTTCTTAACGATTTCTTGTGGGATATTCAGGTAGGTTTTATGTTGTTTCCTGATTATGTGTTTTCCATGAAATTCTACAAAATTCTTAAAATCTTAGAAGGGGAAAATTGTGAAATTAGCTAAAACGTGAAGTTCCGCACAAAACCCACTTTGTAAAAATTCAAAATCATTTGAAAATCGGTCATTTTGGGCCACTCGAAACTTTGCACCATGACCGTTGTTCTTATCCAGGGTCATTGAGCCCTTGCGGCCCATGGGTCTTTCACTACCATTGTTGTAGCCTTCAAGTAACAAACCTTTAATCGCATCCACCACTTGTGTTGGGCTTGCACCTACGGGTGGATGCCACCTCCTCGCCATCACCATTGAACTTAGCAAAAATATTAACTTGTGGGGACACTCATGACCCCTTTGGGTCTGCGAGTGTGAGATTCCACTCGGGGATGGCTCCTTCCCTTCGTCATTTCTCAATGATTGTTTGACTCCGACCTTCCACCTAGCGGGTTTCATGAGACCTTTCTCAGTCGTCCTCTGAACAAACTCAACACTTAGCCAATATTGCCCTCCGACTGTCAACCCTTGTGGGTCCACTTTTGTGGGTCGCTCAGTGCCATTGGCTCTTGGCCTCGCCATCATCTTGAATGGTCATCACATTTTTCCCTCCCACCCTACGAACCCTACCAAACTTTTTGTCACCGGGGAGGCATTCACAATCTTAGACCTTTGCAGGTCATTTCTCATGGATCGCCATCCGTAGTTTTCCACCGTTGACAATTCCCAATCTAGGTGGTGAATCTTACCCTTACACCCGCTCGGTGGATCTCATGTCCCTCACCATCTAGGTCACTCCCTCTAAAATCAGATAAGTATTGACCCTTTGCGGGCCAGCCCTTGCAGGTTATCGTTTGCGGGCTACCCCATGCTCTTCACCATTTCTAAACAACTGACTACTCTCGCCCCTCCACTTTACTAATCCTGCACTTTCTGTCTCCCTCTGATCCCTTCACATGAAATTACTAGGTTAAGATCGGAAGAAGGCCCCGTCTTGCGAGCCCAACAGTGTGGGTTGTCGTCTTGTCCCCGTCACTCTATGATCATCATTTTCAAATGGTTGTGCTTAAGCTACCCTCCACCTTGTGGGGTCTAACCTTCCTACGGTCATTTGGCCTTCCTAAAGTAAATGATGCACGTCGATGACTTGCAGGCCCAATGGTGCAGATGGTCGTCTACAGACTATTTTCCCACCTTCGTCATTCTGGAATGGCCGCCACCTAGTTGCCTCCCGCGGGTTCCTACCCGCACCTTTTGAAGGACTTGAACTTTAAAGAGGTCTTAATGACTATCCTCCCTACCTGCGGATCCCACTTTGTGGGACTCTATTTGTGGGTTTCTGCCATGCCAAGGTCGTTCTGAATGGCAGAGCTCCCAAACAGCTGAGACAGCGCTTGCCTCCACAACCCCTAGACCTGCATGCCAAAATGATTGTGCTATCACCCCAAGGACCTCAAGAATGATTAGATTCGCCTACCCAAATGACTTAACATCTGGTGGGTCCCATTATTGTCTAAGAGTCTTGATGCGAATGGCCAACTGCGAACCATCATGCCCTCTTCATCATTTTCCCATTGCCTCCTCCAAAACAGATGCCAGCCCAAGGAAACCTACATCCCTGGGCCCACATTTCTCTATCTCCCTTAAACGAAAGGCAAACAATGATTTTTAAGAGATGTTAAGATTGTTGGAGTTGAGAAGATACAACACCACAGAATCCCAAAAGATCTTTGCAAGCAAATAACCTGTTACAAGGAGAAACAAAGAGAAGCAACAAAAGAAGTGCTCAAGAATGTGGAGCAATGTATTCCCCTGAAAAATGTAAAATGAATTATAATACAAAAGATAGTTTTCAACTACATATAGATGAAAACCCTAAAAAGGAAAACCCTAGGCTTGCACAATAATAATTAATAAAGTAATTAATTATTATGCACCTAATGTTAGCTTAAGTGAAAAAGAGTTAAAAGGAAACTTTACATAATTAAACAAATATTGTTTAATTAATAAAGTAAATGTCCAATTACTCTAACACCCCCCCTTAAGATAGACATAGGGAGAAGCTAAAACCTAGAAGAATATATTGAAAGCAAAAGCAATGGGTCCCGACAACAAGGCCAGATTAGGTACCCATGTACAAAATCAATGCAAACTAAATGAAATGGGGTAAAGGAGAAAACCCAGTGGAAACAAAACTCCTCCCCAAAATAGAATGCAAGGAAGAAATGCAATGCACTAATGAAAGAAGGATAGGAGGTGGATAACATGATACCCCCCATAGACAACAACTATCATATAAGTACATGTACAATGATCTCCATAGGAGATATAGAAAGAAAGAAGAAGGCCCCCCCACAATGGAGAAACTCCTGTCACAATGGTAGATGCCTGATGTAGAATCCAAAAGGAGATCCTGAAGCGGCAAAAGATATTCCTCCCCTTGGGAAGAGATGGATCCGTGGACCTGTACCGAAGAAACCTTGTGAAGAAGGAAGAACCAATATGTCTCAAGATGTGTGCCATGATAGGATGCTGAAGAGTCTCACTGTCTGAATGGAAACAAATAATGTCAAATCCAATCTAATGTGGAGAATACTAAAATGCAACCTCTGAATGCACAGATAATGGTGGGCGAATAGTGATAACCTGACTGTCAAGGTAGAGGAGATGAATGTCCTCAAAATAATCTTCCAAATCTGCAATATAGGACTCAACAAACAAGAAAGATATGTCTGCAACATAAGAGTCCAAAGTAGCTATGTCTGGAAGATGTATGATTCCCTGCTGCACTGAATCAAGAACAACAAGAGATGTTGATGAAGTCTCAGTCTGAAGAGTAGGAACTGTGAGACAAACCTCTGATCCATCGGAATATGTAAGGGTGTCTAAATACTCAAGCTCCTCTAAAGTATCATGATCAAATGGTGTATTCTCTCTCCAAGCAATGGGTATGAGACAATCTGAAGCAGGATCCTCTGGGAATGGAGATAGAATAGGGTCTCCATAGATCTCCCAAAGACGTGTCCAAAGTGGGTGAGGACAATCAATGTCCGATATAACCAACACAGTGTCATGATCAACACTAGACAAATAATAATATCCCATCCTGCCCTCTAAAGTTGTTGGTTCAGGTATGAGATCATACAAATAAGCCAAAATATTAAGCCACCTACAATGTGTAAGTATACCCTTTGCCCATGACTCATAATTACCCCGTTCCAGAAGAACAACTGAAGGGTGAGTAGAGAAACCCATGATAACTCTTCAAATGAAAAACAAACTGAAAAATCTGACCTTACAACATTTAGATCAAATGAATATAACCCATCCCATGCAAACAAAACTCATGTAGGAGTCAGAAGGACCAAGTAATTGAGCAAAGTGTAAAAACACACAAAGCTGAATAAAAAATACCTGGTAAATATTCTGGTAAAATAGACTATAGATCTGGAAAGAGCACTGTAACACCTTTTCAACGCCTATTCGTTTGCGCAAAATGGAGTTCAGACGCAAAAGATACGCCCCTTGGAGTGAAAAAACCAAGTTCTGACTTTGACTGGCAAAAGACATAGCAAAACTGCAAAATTAGGAAAAATTACCAATACCACTGGAATGGCACCGGAACCAGCTTTCCGATGATATCTCGTTTGTAAAAAATGGAGAAAAAATGCCCATTCTACGCCCGATTTAGCGCATGCTGCTCCAATGTGCAAAAAAAATGTGTTTGGAGCCCTCAAGGGCTAAAGTCTTCGGCCCCTGGTCACATGGTTGACCAGGGGGCTGGCGGCTGTAGGACCGCGGTCACCCATGTGACTGGTGGCAGGGGTTTAGAGCCCGTAGGGGCTAAAGAGCCGACTTAGGTCAGCGAGCCCGTGGGGTGTCGGCTGGAGCTCGGCGAGCTGAGCTGGGAGCTCGGTCGGAGTCGTGTCGGCTGGGCGAGGAGGAGCCAAGCTGGGAGCTCAGCGAGCGCAGGGCGGAGTCGTTGGAGTCGGCAGAGCTCGGCGGAGGCAGCCAGGCGGTGTCGGTGGAGTCAGCAAGGTGAGGCGCAGGGAGCCGGGGAGCTCGGCGAAGCCAGGGAGCTCGGGTCGGCGCAGAAGCGGGCAGTGGCCGAACACGGGTGGCGGAGAGGCGGCTGATGGCCGCTTGGCGGCGCGGTGGTGGCTGCCGGGCGGTGCAAAACAAATTCACTGGCTGCACAAAACTTTTAATGAAAAACCATAGAAATTGATTTTTTTTTTGCGATTTTTGCTCCGTACGGCCCTAGGGCAAAAAAAATTTTGCCTTCCAAATTGACTGTAACCAAAATCGACGATTTGACAGTCGTTTTAGGGGTTTTTGGGTGCTGCGAATCCAATGGAACTGTCCATTTGAGCCCAAAGTGAACCCAAAAAATGGAGTATGCTGAATCCACCCCAAAAAAACTTTAGAACCCTAGATTTGCTTCCAATGCAAAATCTCAAAACAAGAACAAGCAGCTGCAAATCTGAAGCTCTGATACCATGTTGGAGTTGAGAAGATACAACACCACAGAAGCCCAAAAGATCTTTGCAAGCAAATAACCTGTTACAAGGAGAAACAAAGAGAAGCAACAAAAGAAGTGCTCAAGAATGTGGAGCAATGTATTCCCCTGAAAAATGTAAAATGAATTATAATACAAAAGATAGTTTTCAACTACATATAGATGAAAACCCTAAAAAGGAAAACCCTAGGCTTGCACAATAATAATTAATAAAGTAATTAATTATTATGCACCTAATGTTAGCTTAAGTGAAAAAGAGTTAAAAGGAAACTTTACATAATTAAACAAATATTGTTTAATTAATAAAGTAAATGTCCAATTACTCTAACAAAGATCTTTAAAAGATGAATTGCTTGATCTAACAACAATTTTGCTAGATTCTGGTAATGCTCTCCTTGTTTCATATGAATATTCTTATTGTGTCTCTGTTTGCAGGATTTATGGAACTAGTTGCAGGACCATCGGGGGCATCCATAGAGCAAGAAAAGGGGAAGATATCTACCAAAGCCCCGAGGTGGAAGGAGGACAAAGATCAAATGAAATATCAGTTTCAGGGAGTGGAGGTCACCTCTAGGCTCATCACAGAGTGGGACAAAATTATAGACACCAACCTTGGGCACATCAATATAGATGAATTCAGACAAAGGGTCGTCACTAATCCCACTATGGAGAATGCAAAAAGAATCAGGAAGAGTGGTTTGTCTAAGGCAACCGATTTCTCGCCAAGTCTAGTGGCCCCTGAATTGGTAATGGCTTGTAGAGAACCCTATCAAGAGAAGAGCAGAAAGATTATAGATCGAGATGGTAAAGTATTGGTTGACCTCTCTACCAAGTCCATAGCACAGACATTCCACATCCCTATTTTTGACCCTATGGAGCAAGCAACAATGGAGTATGGGAGAATATGTGGAAGGTGGACCCTTTAAAATGTAAAAAATTGATTAACCAATATTGGTTAAAGGATAAAAGGGGTAGCATAAACAAAGTGCCTCAGGAATTGTTTAGAAGTGATCTCTATGAAGACTACCATCACTTAGTGACCTTGTTAAGTAGAGTCATGGGCATCCCAACTAATGCCTATTGTTATGACTGGATGTTCTATTTCATAGAATAAAATATCAAAGGAACAGCCAAATTTGACTAGGCTTAAATGATCAGCAAAAACTTGCATGAGCAGTTCCTGGAAGTTAAGAAGTCTCACCAATTTTATATGACCTCCTATTTGATCTACCTTCTGGCCGACACCATTCCATACAGAGGTCTATTTGTGGCACATAACACGACTCTAGGGAGAGAGCTGAAAGTATATAGGTATCCACAGCTCCAATACCAGCATTTCAAGAGACTACTATAGGGTGAATGGTGCATTCATCAGGCACATTATCAGACTTCTTAGAGGGGATTTCGAGAGAAGAGTCACACATAGTGCTTATGCGTTCATCCAAAGATTTGGATTCCTATTCATCTAATTTCCCAAGTTCACTTACATCCGAACTGAGGGCTTCAGTGAAAGGCCATACAAGCTGCCCCATGTATCCAAATGACTGGATGATCTTGTTAGAAGTGTCAAGGTAGCTATAAAATTCCCATACTCTCCTTGCTGGTAAACACTAGGTAGTGGTGCCCTATCCTCTCACATTCAAGCAAGGAATGTATGCTCTCCCACCTGCCCAAAGCATTGAGTATTTTGAAAAGGATATCATTGAGTACATATGAGCCTCCACACTCCCCGGCCAAGGATGGATCCATACAGCAAGTTAAAGAGATTCGTGGGGAAGGAGTATGCCCACTTAGATAATATTGAATATTTTTGGGCCAACTGTTGGGATGACAAGGAGGTACACATGAGACATTATATGTGTATTAGGGCATACTTTGTTAAGACAGTTAAGTTATTCCCAGTGTCAGATCAAATTGTTGAAGATGAAAGCACTGTTATAGATCCAAGTTTTGATGTTGTCGCTAACCTGCCCTTATCCATTATAGATTGGAATGAGGAAGAGGTTAACGACCTTGATTTCCTAACAAAGCCAATAGAGCACAAAACCCGACAATGGATTGATGCACAAATTGCTCAATTGAAGCTTCAAGGTGCTGACCTAACCTATGGCGGGCTCAAAGATGAGCTCGAGAGTGAAATCGATAGTGGGACTATTGCTGCCCCAACTGAAGAGGCTCCCAAGTCTCCTCCAGCCACCAGGCCATGAAAAAGAAAGGAAGTATCAGAGTGCCAGCCAAAGAATAAAGTATATTCAAGGAAGGCATCAAAGGTTGAGACCTCAAAGAAAGCAAATAAGTCAGGGAGATTCTTTGGGTTGCCCACAATTCAAGAGGACCCATTACACAAAGGAGAAGAAGGAGAAGAGGTTGAGCAAATTAAGTCACAACCTACCACCTCTATTCTTGTTTCTACCACCACTACTATTTTTACTCCTCCTTTGACATCTCAGGCGTTGGTCGTCTCCTCCCCACTTGTGGTGGACATCTCAGTTCACCTTGCCTCCACCTCACCTATGACACCTATTATGGTAAAATATTCCTCCTCTGTGACAAATTCCTCACTTTCCTCCTCCTCAATGTCTCCATCAACGATAGTTCCTCTAGTTTCCACAATGACAATGCCTACCCTCACTCTCCCAAAATACTTTTCCCATCATATGTATAATATCCCTATGGAGCTCTTTGGAGTATTAATGAATCCCGCAGTACAAGCTACTCTAGCTTAGGTTGTTATTGATCTCCCTGTCCCTCCTCCAACAGAACCATCCAAAATGGAAATGATAATGTGGATCTCAGAAGAGCTTGAAAGACAAGACAAGGAGGTAGCCAAGAAGGATGATGAACTTGAAGATCCATTCAAGGATGACTACCATGCACATCTGGAATATCAGCACTTGATTATTGATGAGGTAGTGTATGAAGAAGAAAAGTCTCAATTCTTGGAATAAGATGTCGAGGACAGTGGTACCAAATACATGATAGAGTCCTTTGACCAGGAACTTGAAGAGGAGCTATCTGAACAACTCAAGGATATTGGGGAGGAAGTCGAGAGGTAGTCTTCCAAGGAAAAGAAATAAATAGATAAAGACATGGAGATATCTACCAAGCCTCTGTCAAAATAATAAGATATAGACCTTGGCCAACAAGAAGAAGTAACTCCCGAGAGGGAAGAAGAAGAAGAAAAGAAAGAAGATGAAGCTAAAGAAGAAGATAAGCTTGAAGAAGAGGCTAAGATTAAAAAGACCCCTGAGGTAGAGCACCATACAGAACTCGGGTCGGAAGAAGAAAAGGTGCCCAAAGGGGAGGATAATCCCAAAGAAAACATTGTTGAGTCACAAGAGGAAAAGGCCATATTTATCCATGACTCAGATGAAGAAGAAGAAGAACAAAAAAATAGAGCAAGAAGCTTCAGATCATTAAGAAAGGGCTATCCAACATGCTCAGAGGGAAGAGGGTGGTCATGAATCACCAAAGGAAGGATCCCAAATGCCCGAATGGCTGGAAAAGCAGCTACAAAAGAAGACCCCCACCCCCATGGATCCTAAGGAGAGACTAGAGGCTATCCTAGCATGGGATCAAATAGGAGAAAAGAAATAAATTAAGTTGAAACTTAGATCACATATCATAATGGGTGCATCAAGATCCCAAACAGTGCAAATTGCCACCCCGGTGCTAGATAAAAAAGAGGGGGTAACTTATAATATCTCTACTATTAACCTGAGTACAACTACAAGAAAGAAAAAGATTGATCAACTCTAGGGGTCTGTAGCCACAATTTTACACCAAATGAATAAGGATAATTCCTCCAAGGAGGAATTTAAAGCACGGGTGGAAGACCTCACTGCCTATATACAACAATGGTCTTCTACTGAGAAGCTACCAACAACGTCATCAGTTCCGCCACTGTTGTTGTCCAAGGATCACATAAACAAGGTGGAGAAAAGAAAGAATTGGTCTAAGGCTACTGATGATTGGTTACAGCGAGTGATTTACAATGAAGATATGGGCATCGGTCATGCCATCCAAACAGCAAACAAATTATGGGATGTGCAAAAGCAGCTAGAGGGCACTAAGAAAACATATCATCGCTCCACTGAGCTCTATAGGATTACTTATCCTAAGCTCGAGGCCATCCTCAAAATTCCCAACAAAACATGGGAGAAGGAGTTGGGTTTGGCAAAGAACGATCAATGGTTGGTTGAAACATGGAAAATGAGCCTGGACCACAGGAAAGAAGTCTTGGAGCAGGTACTCTATGAAGTAGAGCTCGACCTGGAATGGGTCAAAGAACATTGGGTGAATTGTGACGAGTGTTTGAAGCTTATGAAGGATTATGATATGCCTACTGTCGAGCTGGACCTTGAGAAAATAAGACCATATTTTTGTAAGAAGATGGAAAATGGGGCTACAGATTCGTTGACGCCAAATTTTATAGACTTTGCTACTAGCACCTCCGTCCAATCTAAACAGATGGCTAAAGCTACGCCCAAGTGCCTGAAGAATTGGGAGTTGATCATGGGAAGGTCAAATAAATTATCATTTCAAGTGCTCCAGTCTTATATAATGGAGTGGTACAAGCTCTGGATATTGATAGGCAAATTCGTGGAGTATGCCACTATAAAAAAAAAATGAGGGAAAGTATGTCATTGATGATGAGTTCCTCATTGTGTAGCTACAACAAAAGGGCAATCAATAAAAGACAAAAGTGCTACAGTGTCAAGCACTAGAGGACAAAATAGGCTAGAGGACAAGGAATGTATTATAAATTGATAAATATTGGGGGGTATGTGAAACCCTAGTTTGTAGTGAATCTTGGCCACACAATGAGATTAAATCTTGGCCACTCATTTCGCTTTTTGAGAACTATAAATAGGGAGTCTCCTCTCATTTTCAAGAGAGAGTTGAGTTGTTGTAAAGACATGTTGCTGAAATTCTAATAGAAATTCATTGATTTTGGTGGATTCTTGAGTTTCATTCATTTTTCATGATTCTTCTCCTCATAGTTGATAGATTTGAATAGATTTATTTTGTTGTTCTATGTGTTTTACATGCTTTAGTAGATTAGTAAATGTTGTTCATTGATGCTGAAGAATTTTGTTGTGTTGATGCCCTTCCTTGTTCATTCTTTTTGTTGTTTTTTGTTGATAAATAGCCGTGTAAAGCTAGTCTAAACATACGTTGATTGTTGCACTTAAACTTCATCTTTTATTCATGTTTCATGGTGAATAAATAGTTAAAAATTTGCATACCTTAGAAGATAGTAGTAGTTTCATGATACTATTGGTTGATTTGGTTAAGTGGAACTTAGTTCTAGGAAGGTTGTCCATTGTAGCGTTCTCCATTGTCACTGTACATTGATAGTTGTAGGTCTAGGAACTTCCTCCTCCCCTTTCCCTTTTGACCTTTCTTTGAAATAGTAGTTTAGGAAAATTTTAGGCATCATTGTAAAGCCAAATCTAATGATAAAAGTGGAGTCCAGACTATTGTTTTGAACATACAGCAATTGCATCCATCCCAACATCTTAGGAACTCCATTTAAAGACCAATCTCCCTCCAACTTAACTCACATAATGTTGCCTTGTGATTACTAGAAAATCACATGAACCAATTGATAAATTCCAAGCAAGTCATGACCTGAGACTCGAGAGACCTTGGGGTAGTGATTTTCAACTTGTTTTCAGATTTATGCCTTTCAAGAGAGGTGATGCATCTATGCATTACCTATGTTGAGAAGTGCAAAAACACCCATCAACAAAACTGGCACTAGAAGGAGGGCAATGAATCATGTTAATCTGGATTGAATCAGTTCATTCTCCCCTGAAAGATTTTATAGAGTTCTAAGATCTACACCAAATAAAGGGAAATTTCAAGAGCTACCACCCCCTATGAAGGCTAAAAGAGATAAAAGAGGGGAAGCATTTTCCTCTGACACATCCGACCAGCCCACTTCACCTCCGTCCTCATCCTCTCCTTCCACCCATCCGCCATCACCTTCTCCTTCACCCTTGGCAACACCTTTCTCTACTCAACCGCTCCAAACTACCTTTCAGGTTGTCATCTCCCACAAATAAGGTGATGCCTTCCAGCCCAACGCACCTCCTTTTCTAGGCATTGTCCTAGCATCTATTTCTACCTCTTTGTAACCTCAAATCAATTTGGTGCACCCTCCTTCACCTCCCATGGTGTGGTTGGGAAACAATCTGTCTCCTTTGTCCTTCAATGTTTATCATGATATGCCAAAGAACCCAAAGGGATTTTGCACCAAGTTTAATCCCTAGGATCCATAGAGGATAGCAGAGGAACACATAAAGATCTTTCAAACAGCCTTGAAAGATATGTAGATTAGACACAAAGATGTGGCATGTAGGATCTCCCCTTATTCCTTAGGGGAAGAGGCCTTTTATTGGTACATTCACTTGCAAACATGATCCATAACCACTTGGGATCTATTGAAGAATTCCTTCTTACAGAAATTTAAAATCCAGGTCAGCCCTTCTAAGTTATACCAGTAGTTCAAGGTCATTCGAAGAGAAATCAATGATTCGATCAACTCTTTTAATGATAGATTTCACCGAGAATACATGAGGTTGCAAATACCATATGTGGTTGACAATGCATTTTCCCTACTAGTATACTATGTAGCCTTCAACAACCTCACTTTTTCCTTGGTGAAAAGGATGAACCCGCCACCAGCTCAATTGGTGGAGGCCTATGTAGAGGCAATTAAAGCCAGTACTGATTTAGGATAGCACAATTCTGGTCCACTATCATCTTTGGGGCCAGTTGCCCATCCACATCAGATTCAAGGAATTACCCAAGCTTTAGCACAATAGACACCCTTGATGAATCAAATTTTGCAACTCACGATGGTACCCCACCCTGGACAACCATTGAATCAGGTGCCCCCGTGCCTCAATACTTGCAGCCCCAACAGCAACAGGCTTATTCTCAACCACCCCAAGTATCGGCATACCTCCAAAGTTCTGAATTTCCACCCATTCAACAGAATCAACTAGTGGTACAACCAGTCTTCCTTCAGAATTCAGCTTCGCAACCAAGTAACGCTGAAAAGGATCAATTAGATGAGCAGACGGAAATGATTAAGAAAATTTTGATTGAAATGACACAATTAAGGAATCAAAACAACCAGCTGTAGGCCTCACAAAGAAGCATCCAAGCCAACCTCAACCGTGGAAATCATGATACCAGTTCTTCTTTCGAACAAAACTATGAAAGAAATCAGAGTTCAGGGAAAAAATTTGACATAAGGCCTTCACAGAGGCAGAATCAAAAATGGAACATGAGGCCAAACAATGGTGGTGTTCCCACCCCTCTAGACCGGCCCAGCAATAGTGACAAGACTACAAGCAGGGTATACTTAGCCAAGGCTACTTTATTTGGCTGGTGTTGTATTCACAAGACAAGTAGACATTTCAATTTCAATTGTCCAGAGTTCCAAATGGCCACCGAGATCTTCTAGATAGAGGTCCAGAATGTAATCGACAGTTCAGGATGTAGGGACATTGTTCCATCTAAACCATATGATTCCTTGGTGTTGGTGGTCAACCAAGCTCCTTTCCCCAAGGGCGAAAGCAACGTACCTGAGAAGGAGAATTATGCCCTAAACAATGACAAAGAAGAAGAGGTAAGCGTTGAAAGCCCTTTATCTTAGCTCTTTAATTCAGTCGATAACGGTCCAATAGATGAGGAAGAGCCAAGAGAGGACGAGGTCTAAATGTTTCACCAAAGGGTGACCCCATATGACTTGAGGAATAGACAAGCAAGTGGTCCTTTCACCACCTCCACCCCACCTAATAACTTTAGCACTCCTCCTAACCCAAATGCTAGTAATAACCCAGGCTATCCCCATGTACCCACTCGGTATTTTAACAAGAATGGGCAGAAGGGTTAGAACCAACACAGCCTATTGGCTCCTCCCAAAGTACCCCTTTTGAATTTGAAATGAACAAATGGGGGAGTACGTAGCAGAAGAATTCAAGAAGGTCAAGTTGAGCTTGTCTTCCTTCGAGTTGCTTAAGGTCCCGACAGTTAGGAATGCCTTTTTTAGAATGATCAATGGGACTCCATCCAAATTAGCCCAGAAAATACCTGCCAAAAGGGTCTCCTTTGATGATTCACAAAATGAGCCTATCATCCGACAAATCTTCAACAAGAAAGCAAACTCGCCTTCAAATCAACAAGCAAACAAACAACCTGCCAAGGAACCGGATCAGACCCAAGCCCAAAACAAGGGTAATGACAAAGATAAGGGTTGGGTAGCCCAAGTTGACATTTTAGGAGGGTTGTTTCAAGGAAAGTTGGAGACTCCTCCCTTCCTAACCACCATTATAATATTTGGAAAGAATCTGCATAATTGCTTGTGTGATTCAGGAGCCTCTGCCATTGTCATGAACTTGGTAGTGTGCAAAGCCTTGGGGATAGTTATGACTCCCTCCCGATGTAAGGTGACACAATTAGATAAGACAGAGATTAGCATAGTTGGTGAAATCAACAGAATACCTATGCAGATTGTTGTTGACCTAAGGGTGCAACAGATAATTAATATTCAAGTTGTTGATATCCCTGACACTTATGGCATCATTTTAGGAATGGATTTCACATGGGCATTAAACAGATATGCTGCCACAGACTATTCTCACCTATGGCTTCCATGGAAGGGGTTGCCAAATCATATCCGTATAGATCGGGAACCATGCATGAAATTCATGATCACAAAGTACAACAACACGAACGAGGTGTTGTTTGCTGAAACTGAGCTGGGAAATTACTCCCCCGTGGCATAACCAAATGAACAAGAATGTTGTGAAGATGAAGTGGCTGAAGAGGTCCTTCTTATACTATGAATTCCACCTGTCGGCTTGTCCCACATGCCTTAGAGCATAGAGATTTTGATTGAGTCTGATGATGAAGACTCCTACGAGGATGGTAGTCTTGGATTGTTGGATGGTTTCCAAGATTTCATGGACAAATGTGTGCAAAATCAGCTCAATCTGGGCACAGGAATGAATTTTCGGGAACTCATGTTGCCCAGTTGGTGCAAGGTACACAATGCTACTCACTCTAAATTTGAATGTTGCTTGTGCCAAACAAAAATTGAGTATATCAAAGGACAGGCCACCCAAAAAGGGAAACTCAAGTGGTACAACCAAATCAAAGCCACGCTAAACCCTTGCAGCCTCCCAAGGTCGCATAAGTGAAGGCATTTCCAACTGTAAAAGAAAACTCTACAGGTCCCAAGACCGAGGATTCTTCCAAATTTTGGACGCTACACTTCGATGGGTCTAAATCCAAACAAGGAGTTGGAGCTATCTTCAAATTGATCATCCCTACAAGTAAGGCCTAATTTGTTGCCCATAGACTTTAGTTCCATTACACAAACAATGTAGCGAAGTATGAGGCATTGGTTCTTGGTCTTCTAATGGCCTTAAGGAAAAGGGTCAAAATGTTACAAATCTTTGGTGACTTAGAGTTAGTTGTGAAACAAGTAAGAAAGCTTTATTCCTACCATGATAGAAGGCTAACTAATTACAAGCATAGGGTATGGGATCTCTTAGAAATCCTAGATGCATTTAATATTCAGTTGATCCCTCACTCCTAAAATCATACCACTAATGCCTTGGCTCAAGTAGCCAACACACTTCAACTTCTATCATTTTCTAGACTCAAAAGGTTCATTTTTAAGCTCATCTCCACCCCATTTGTGCCAAACAACATTGCCAACTTTCAAGTGTTCAATGATGATAAACACATCTTAGATTTCATCACCAGCTCTGATGTATTTGCAACTCAGATAATTGATGAGACTAAGCCTGAAGAGGCTGATTTAGATATAGAAGGGGTCATTAACCTCAAGACCAACACTATTCCTAGAGGTATGGTCCAACTTGAGCAGATATTTGACTTGGATCAGATCAAAGATCAGGATCAGCAAGCAAGCAAAGAAGCACTCTAATAGCAATCAGTGTGACACCCATAACCTTGGAACAACTGAGGAAGTTAAGAATGTGTTCATTGGTAAGGTGTGCATGCCACAAGAGAAAAAGGGATCATTGATGCTTTGCAGAAGTATCATGACATAGTTTCTTGGAGTTACAAGGATTTGAAGATGTACGACACATAGATCATCACACACACCATTTCTCTTAAGCCAGACATAAGACCATTTCAACAACGACAGCGCCCTGTCAATGCATTAGTGGAACCTATTATTTACAAATAAGTACAGAAGTTGTTATCTGGAAGAATCATCTTCCCAGTTAGACACTCCACGTGGGTGGAAAATCTGGTCTCGGTCAAGAAAAATAATGGAGAAATGAGGTTGTGCGTAGATTTCCACAACTTGAAAAGAGCATCAGAAAAGGACAACTATCTTGTGCCCTCATTGGATGAGATGTTGCAAATAGTCAATTGTTCCCAAATGATGTCTTTCTTAGATGGATACTCAGGGCATAACCGGGTGATGGTGCAGTACGAAGATAGGCATAAAACAAAATTCACCACAAAATAGGGAACCTTTGCATATAGGAGAATATCATTCAGACTTAACGCGGGTGCCACCTTCTAGTGTGTGATGGACATTGCCTTCAAGGACATAATTGTTAAGTGCATAATTATTTATATAGATTATCTTATGGTATTTTTGAAGAATAGGGGAGACCACATCTCTGATCTATTTAAGGTCTTCCAAAGATGCAGAGAGTTCAAAATTTCTTTGAATCCAAAGAAGTGCATCTTCGGAGTTATAGAAGGAAAGCTACTCGGGCACGTTATTTCAGAGAAAGGAATGTCAATAGACCTCGGGCATATCCAAACAATACTAAAGATTCATTTGTCAAGCAGCAAGAAAGAATTGAAATCTTTCTTTGGAGAGATTAATTTCGTTAGGAAATTCAATACGGGATTTGTTGAGATAGTTAAGCCACTCAATGCTATGCTAAAGCAAGATGCCAAAGTTGAATGGACACCAGAGGTGAAGCAGACCTTTGAAGAAATCAAGAAATAAATTGTTGATGCACCCATGTTAGTCAATCATGATTATCTGAATTCGTTCTATATTTATTCATTCGCTTCAGACCATTCTTGTGCCAGCATATTGACTCAAAAGGATGATGAAGGAAGTGAGCGCCCAATTGCCTTCATGAGTGCTTCGTTAAAGGATTTTGAGCTAAGATACCACAATGTGGAGAAGCAAGCATATTCTTTGGTCAGAGGAGTCAAGAATTTCACACACTATATCTTATGAAACAAGGTGTTTTCCATAGTACCTGAGCTTGTAGTGAAGATGTTACTATGAAAAATGAGTTAGGAGAAAGAAGACAAAAATGGGTCACCTTGCTACAAGAATATGACATGGAGATTCAACCAATAAAATTAGTAAGAGGATAGGCCCTTACCCAAATGATAGTTGAAATGATAATTGAAGCAGGACCTGAGCTTACTGTCAAGCAGTATCAACTTGAAGATTTCTCTCCTAGAGAATGGTATGATGACATCGTCCATTGTCTGTTGTATAACAAGTGCCCACCCCACTTGCAGGGGGTCTAAAATTGTGCTCGTAGGCTAAAGAGCAGCAACTATATGCTGCAAGGTTCTATACTATACAAGAAAAACCATGAAGGGATCTACCTCAGATGCCTGGGCAAGGAAGAATCAGTATGAGTAATGAAGGAATTCCATGATAAATTCGGCACTAGCCACGGATCCAGTTCTTCAACCACTCATCAAATATTATGGGTTGGTTACTATTGGCCAATGGTGTTCAAGGATGTGCATCATCATGTCTGAACCTGCCCCGTCTGCCAGACTATTGTTGTTAGAGAAATAAATGTTGCTCTTCCACTCCAGCCGGTCTTAGAGGTAAGGTCATTTGCTCAGTGGGGCCTTGACTTCGTTGGTTTGGTAAGCTCACCATCCTCTACAGCCATAGTTACATTCTAACCACCTCTTGTTATTGTACTAGATGGACTGAAGCAATTGCATGTAGGCAATGTAACATAGAGGTAGTTACTAATTTTCTTGAAATTTTTATTCTAAGTCATTTTGGTTGCCCATATGCCCTTGTTTGCAATAACGTCCTTGCCTTCTCCTCGCTAAAATTTGTTGGTTGGGCCTTTAACTATGGAATTTCTCTCAAATTTTCATCCAATTACTACCCTCAAGGTAATGGCCTGGTTGAATCCACAAATAAGAACCTAATCACTATGATTAAGAAGTTGCTTGATAATAATCCCAAAGATCGGCACACCCAGTTACATTTTTCCCTTTGGGCAGACCGCACGTGCCACAAGACTTCCCTGGGTGATTCCTCATTCCATCTAGTCTATGGACTAGAACCCATCTTTCCTGTCCACCTAACGATTCCCACCCTCTAATTTATCAACACTTATTATGAGGAGGGAGACCACCAAGAAACCCACCTAGCTGAATTGTTACATTTGGAATAAGTTTGTGATAAAGCACTTGAAAAAAATTCCAAACATCAGGGCGTAGTCAAAAGATGGTTCGACCGTCGAGCCAAAGTTAAGGCCTTTAGAATCATTGTTTTCGTCCTGTGTTGGGATAAGGCTCATGAAAAGAAAGGGGGACATGAAAAATTCGACAAGCTCTGGCTTGGCCCCTTTCAGATTTTGGAAATTTTAGGAGATAATGCCTTTCACCTTAAGAAACTAAATGGAGAGGATGTCCCATTTCTGGTCAATGGGGAGCATCTCAAGAATTATTTCCTAACCTAAGCTTTTAAAGCTTGCCTTTGTAAATAATTGTTAGTTTAGGTTTCCTTCTACTTCGCTGCTTCGCTTTCCTTTTGCTCATTTCCCAACTATTTTGTCTTGTTGGAGGTGTCCTTCTTGTTGCGGTGGTCATGCTCGGTTTGACGAACGATTTACTTTGCTACCTGGTCTTTGTGCTCTTTGGATAAATATTCACTCCCAACTATTGGTCTCTGATTACTACTGTAAGTTGGTTTCCTTACTTGAACTCTGAATTGACCTAGGAAGAGAACCTTATTTGAATCCTTTGCACTTATCTTGGATCATACATGACCATACACTTTAATTGTTTCCAAGAATTCATGTGATTGCTATTAGGAGGGCTTGGGCAACTAAAAAATCTTAAGTCTACTCCAAGAACCACTGTGATTCCAAACCCACCGTGAGCTTCAGTGCTTACGCAGTTGAGCAAGAAAGGAAAAGGTATCAAAAAAGAAACACCAAGAAAAGAAGAGCAAGAAAAGTCAAAATATGCAACTTTATGGGTGTGTGAATAACTCTATCGGGGCTATGGATGCTCGACTAGCAATAAAGAAATGTTTGTGGGGTCACAGTGATAACTTCGTCGAGGCTATAGATGCCTCACTAGCAGCGGAGCAATGTTTGAGTTACTTTTGGGGTTAGGCAACTTATGTGCCTTTTCCTGATCAACGGTTGTTTGTACAGTCTTCGAGGAAAGGGAATGTATTCACCATGCACACACTTCTAAGATATTCTTGCACATTGATTCAACTGAGGATCTCATCCCCCTTTGAGTTCCTGGTTCACCTACAAAAATTGGCTTATGTTATGCGAAACCAAAGATTTTGGGTTCTGAATGGTATCCGGACATAATAACCCGACCAAAATAACCCTGGACATAATAACCTCGTCATAATAACCCAAGGACAAAATAACCTAGGGTCATAATAACCCATGGACATAATAACCTGTGGTCAAAATAACCCATGGACAGAATAACCCGTGGTCATTTTATAAATTGTATTTTCCTTTCTCTATATTCTTACGGGGATATTTTGTCCATGGGTTATTCTGACCACGAGTTATTTTGGCTTGGGTTATTATGACCCTAGGTTACTTTTTCCTTGGGCTATTATGACCGGGTTATTATGTCCAGGGTTATTTTGGTCGGGTTATTATGTCTTACAACTATTATGAATGAGTCTTTATCTTTAGAACGCTCAGGAACGTTCCCCAGTAGAGCCGCCATATGTTGTGCCTATAGCACACACACCCCATTCCAATTGGGAACCCTCTCTTTCATTATTTTTTCGAGTCACTTTTGCTTCTGTCTCATTTTACATGCCCCCTATTTTTGAGTCTTAAGTGGTCAATGAGTCTTAAATTTATCATCTTGAGTTGACCAAGTTTCACCACCCTTGAAATGTTCAAGTCTTTGGCCTCTACAAAGTTCCTTTCACAGTTTTCCTTAAGTCCTTAGAATTGTCATCTTTTACTCCTTGCGGGTCTTCCTTTGCAGGCCGCCCTTGGCAGAGTTTCATCATTACTTCATTGATTACATGGAAACTAGGTCAGTCCGTTCACCCACCATGCAGGCCCTGTGTTGTCGCTCATTGTCTCTTTCATCGATCTGTCAAATGGCAAACACTAGGCTGCCTTCCACCTACGGGCTCTGAAGTTCCCGTCATCAGTTATTTTGAAGACCGCACCCACCAACCGCACCTGCCATCGTACTGACATTTAATTTCAGCATTTATTGTCAAAATTTCTATAAATAGAGAAAGTGATAAGTCGTTTTCATCGACATTCCTGTTGAAACCTGCCAGAACTATGTCTTTCGTCGTCGCCTTCGCACCTGCATGATCCCGTTGTCATTCGAGCATTGTTGCCTTTGCTTTCTTAATGATTTCTTGTGGGATATTTAGGTAGGTTATCCGCCATCACCCAGTTATGTGTTTTCCATGAAATTCTACAAATTTCTTAAAATCTTAGAAGGTGAAAACTGTGAAATTAGCTAGAATGTGAAGTTCCGCACAAAACCCACATTGTAAAAATTGAAAATTGATCAATTCGAGCCACTCGAAACTTTGCACCGTGGCTGTTGTTCTTAGCTAGGGTTGTCGAGCCCTTCCGGCCCATGGGTCTTTCACTCCCTTTATTGTAGTCTTCAAGTAACAAACCTTTAATCACAGCCACCACGTGTGTCAGGCCCGCGACTGCAGGTGGATGCCACCTCCTCATTGTCACCATTGAACTTAGCAAAAATCTTAACTTGTGGGGACACTCATGACCCCTGCAGGTTCGCAAGTGCGGGATTCCACTCACAGATGGCTCCTACCCTTCACTATTTCTCAATGGTTGTTTGACTCCGACCTTCTACCTGGCAGGTTCTGCAAGACCTTTCTCAGTCGTCGTTTGAACAAACTCAACACTTAGCCAAAATCACCCCCCCGACGATCAACCCTTGCGGGTCCGATTTTGCGGGTTGCTTAGTTCCATTGGCTCTTGGCCTCATCGTCATCTTGAACAACTGTCACACGTTGCCCTCCTGCCCTGCGGACCCCTCCAAACTTTTCTTTGCTATGGAGGCATTCACGATGTTAGACCTTTGCGGGTTGTTTCCCATGGACCATTGATTGTCGTTCATCAATGTTGACAACTCCCAATCTAGGCGATGAAGGTTAACCTTCCACCCACTCGGTGGGTCCCATGTTTTTCCTCATCGTCCAGGTCACTCCCTCTAAAATCAACTAAGTATTGACCCTTTTGTGGGTCGGCCTGTGCAGGTTGCCCCATGCTCTTCGTCGTTTCTAAATGGTCGATTGCTCTCACCCATCCTCTTTGTAGACCCTACACTATATGTCTCTCTCAGGTCCCTTCATGCAAAATTACTAAGTTAAGATCGGAAGCAGGCCCCCTCTTGTGGGCCCAACGGTGTAGGTCATCATCCCGTCCCCATCGTTCCATGGTCATCGTTTTCAAAAATTTATACTTAGTCTACCCTCTGCCTTGTGGGGTCTGACCTTTCCATGACCATTTACCCTTCCTAAAGTAAATGATGCGCGTCGATGATTCTTGTGGGCCTAACGATGCGAATCGATGCCTACAGACCATTGTCTCGCCTTCGCCATTCTGGAACGGTCGCCACCTAGTTGTCTCCCACCTTTTGAAGGACTTGAACTTTAAAAAGTTCTTGACGACCAGAATCCCTACCTGTGGATCCCGCTATGCGGACCTCTGTCTACAGGTTTCTACCATGCCAAGGTCGTTTCAAACAATAAAGCTCCCATATGGCTGAGACACCACCTGCCTTCGTAGCCCCTGGACCCGCATGCCAAAATGATTGTGCTATCAACCCAAGGACCTCAAGAACAATCAAATCTGCCTACCCAAATGACTTAACATTTGGTGGGTCCCATTATTTTGTGGGAGTATTGATGCGAATGTCCGACTATAGGCCGTCATGCCCTCTTCGCCGTTTGCCCGTTGCCTCCTCCAAAATGGCTGCCAGCCCAGGGAAACCCGCATCCCTGGGCCCGCATTGCTCTATCTCCCCTGAACAAAAGGAAAACAATGATTTTTAAGAGATGTTATGATCTTTAAAATATGAATTGCTTGATCTAACGATGATTTTGTGGCATTTTGCTAACGCTCTCCTTGTTTCATATGAATATATTTATTGTGTCTCTGCTTGCAGGATTTATGGAACCAGTTGCAAGACCATCGGGGGCATCCATAGAGCAAGAAAAGGGGAAGAAATCTACCAAATCCTCAAGGGGAAGGAGGACAAAGATCAAATGAAATATCAGTTTCAGGGAGTGGAGGTCACCACGGAGTGGGACAAAATTACAGACACCACCCTTGGGCACATCAATATAGATGAATTCAGACAAAGTTTCATCGCTAACCCCACTACGGAGAATGCAAAAAGAATCAGGAAGAGTGGTTTGGCTAAGGCAGTTGGTTTCTTTCCAGCTCTAGTGGCCCATGAATGGGTAATGGCTTGCAGAGAAGCCTATCAAGAGAAGAGAAGAAAGATTGTAGACCGAGATGGTGAAGTATCAGTTGACCTCTCTACCAGGTCCATAGCATAGACATTTTGCATCTCTACTTTTGACCTTATGGAGCAAGCAACAATGGAGTATGCAGAGAATATGTGGAAGGTGGACCCTTCAAAATGTAAAAAATTGATTAACCAATATTGGTTAAAGGAAAAAAGGGGCAGCGCAAACAAAGTGCCTCAATAATTGTTTAGAAGTAATTTCTATGAAGACTACCATCACTAGGTGACCTTGTTAAGTAGAGTCATGGGCATCCCAACTGCTACCTATTTCCTTGGATGTTCTATTTCATAGAAGAAATTATCAAAGGAACAACCAAATTTGACTGGGCTTGGATGATCAACAAAAACTTGCATGATCAGTTCTTGGCGGTTAAGAAGTCCCACCAATTTTATATGACCTCTTATTTGGTCTACCTTTTGGCTGACACCATTCCATATAGAGGTCTATTTGTGGCATAAAACACGACTCTGGGGAGATAGCTAAAAGTATATGATAGGTATCTGCAGCTCCAATACCAAAATTTCAATAGGGACTACTGCAAGGTGAATGATCCATTCATCGGGCATATTATAAGACTTCTTAGAGGGGATTTCGAGAGAAGAGTCACACACAGAGCCTGTGTGTTCATCCAAAAATTTAGATTCTTGTTCATCCAATTTCCCAAGTTCACTTACATCCGGACTGAGGGCTTTAGTGAAAGGCCATACAAGCTACCTTGGTATCCAAATGACCGAATGATCTTGTTAGAGGTGTCAAGGAAATTGCAAATTTCCCATACTCTCCTTGTTGGTAAACATTGGGCGGTAGTGCCCTATCCTCTCACATTCGAGCATGGAATGTACACTCTCACAGCTGCCCAAAGCACCGAGTATTCTGAAAAGGAGATGGTTGACTACAATCTGAGCCTCCACACTCCCCAGCCAAGGATGGATCCATACGACAAGTTAAAGAGATTTGTAGGGAAGGAGTACGCCCACTTACACAACATTGAAGATTCTAGGCCAACTATCAAGATGAAAAAGAGGTACGCATGAGGCATTATATGCATATGATAGCATACTTTGTTAAGACAATTAAGTTATTCCTAGTGCTGGATCAGATTGTTGAAGATGAAAGCACTGTTATAAATCCAAGGTTTGATGTTGTAGCTAACTTTCCCTTGCCCCTTATAGATTGGAATAAGTAAGAGGTCAATGACCTTGATATACTGACAAAGCCAATAGAGCACAAAACCCGGTAATGAATTGATACAAAGATTACTCAATTGAAGCTTCAAGGGGTTGACCTAACCTATGGAGAGATCGAAGATGAACTCAAGAGCGAAATCGATAATGGGATTGTTGTTGCCCCAATTGAAGAGGCTCCCAAGTCTCATACAGCCACCAAGTCACGAAAAAGAAAGAAAGTATCAGAATGCCAACCAAAGAATAAAGTATATTCAAGAAAGGCGTCAGAGGTTGAGACCTCAAAGAAAGCAAAGAATTTGGGTGGATTCTCTGAGATGCCCACAATTCAAGAGGACCCATTACATGAAGGAGAAGAAGGAGAAGAGGTCGAGCAACCTAAGTCACCACCTGCTGCCTATATTCTTGCTACTACTACCACCACTACTATTGTTACTCCTCCTTCAGCATCTCAGGTGTTGGTCATCTCCTACTCACCTGTTGTGGACATCTCGGTTCACCTTGCCTCCACCTCGTCTACCACAACTATTATGGTAAAAGATTCCTCCTTTGCCACAACTTTCTCTCTTTCCTCCTCAATGTCTCCATCAACGATAGTTTCTCTAGTTTCCACAATGACAATTCCTGCCCTCACTCTCCCAGAAGCCTTTTCCCACCATATGAAAAACATCCCTATGGAGCTCTCTGGAGTATTAATGAATCCCATAGTACAAGCTTCTCTAGATCATGTTGTTG
Organism: Sequoiadendron giganteum; assembly: GCA_007115665.2. NCBI lineage: Eukaryota > Viridiplantae > Streptophyta > Pinopsida > Cupressales > Cupressaceae > Sequoiadendron > Sequoiadendron giganteum. Next base: position 494,145,735 of record CM021102.1, on the reverse strand, counting down.
TTGATCTCCCTGTCCCTCCTCCAACGGAACCATCCAAAATGGAGATGACAATGCGGATACCAAAAGAGACGGCAAGAGAAGGAGGCGGCCAAGAAGGATGATGAACTTGAAGATCCATTCAAGGATGACTACCATGCGCATGCGAAATATCAACACTTGGTTATTGATGAGGTAGTGTATGAAGAAGAAAATTAGCAATCCTCAGAAGAAGATGTCGAGGATAGTGGCACCAAATATGTGATAAAGTCCTTTGACCAGGAACTTGAATAGGAGCTATATGAACAACTCAAGGATGTTGGGGAGGAAGTCGAGAGGCAGTCTTCCAAGGAAAATAAATAAATAGATAAAGACATGGAGATATCTACCGAGCCTCTGTTAAAAGAACAAGATATAGACCTTGGCCAACAAGAAGAAGTACCTCCTGAGAGGGAAGAAGAAGAAAAGAAAGAAGATGAAGCTAAAGAAGAAGATAAGATTGAAGAAGAGGTTGGGATAAGAAAGAGCCTTGAGGCAGAGCACCATACAAAACTCAAGCCGAAAGAAGAAAAGGTGCCCGAAGGGGAGGATAGTCCCAAAGAAAAAATTGTTGAGTCACAAGAGGAAAAGGCCATATTTATCCACGACTCAGATGAAGAAGAAGAAGAAGAAAAAATAGAGCAATAAGCTTCGGAGCATGAAGAAAGGGCTATCCAACATGCTCGAAGAGAAGAGGGTGGTCATGAATCACCAAAGGAAGGATCCCAAATGCCCGAATGGGTGGAAAAGCAGCTACAAAAGAAGACCCCCACCCACATGGATCCTAAGGAGAGACTAGAGGCTATCCTAGCACAGACTCAAATAGGATCAAAGAAAGAAAATAAGTCGAAGGTGAGATCACATATCACAATGGATGCATCAGGATCCTGGATAGTGCAAATTGCCACCCCGTTGCAAGATAAAGAAGAGGGGGTAACTTATAATATATCTACTATTAACCTAGATAAATCTACAAGGGATTAGAAGATTGATCATCTCTAGGGGTCCATAGCCACAATTTTACACCAAATGAATAAGGATCAGTCCTCCAAGGAGGAATTGAAAGCGCAAGTGGCAAACCTCACTGCCTATATATAACAATGGTCTTCTAATGAGGAGCTACCAACAACATCGTCAGCCCCACCATTGTTGTTGTCCAAGGATCACATAAAAAAGTTAGAGAAAAGAAAGAATTGGTCCAAGGCTACTGATGATTGGTTCCAACGAGTGATTTACAATAGAGATATGGGCATCAGACATGTCATCCAAACAATAAACAAATTTTGGGACGTGCAAAAGCAGCTAGAGGGCACCAAGAAAACATATCATCGCTTCACTTAGCTCTATAGGATTACTTATCCTAAGCTCAAGGACATCCTCAAAATGCCCAAAAAACATGGGAGAACGAGCTGGGTTTTGCAAAGAACGGTCAATGGCTAGTCAAAACATGGAAAATTCGCCTAGACCACAAGAAAGAAATCTTGGAGAAGGTACTATGTGAAGTAGAGCTCGACCTGGAATGGGTCAAAGAACATTGGGTAGATTGTGACGAGTATCTAAAGCTTATGAAGGATTATGATATGCCTGCTGCCGAGCTGGACCCTGAGAAAATAAGACCATATTTTTGTAAGAAGATGGAAAACGGGGCTACGGATTCGTTGACGCCATATTTTATAGACTTTTCTACTAGCACCTTCATCCAATCTGAACAGATGGCTAAATCTATGCCCAAGTGCCTGAAGAATTGGGAGCTGAGCACGAGCAGGTCAAAGAAATTATCATTTCAAGTGCTCCAGTCTGATATAATGGAGTGGGACAAGCTTTGGATATTGATAGGCGAATTCGTGGAGTATGCTACTATAAAGAAAAATGAGGGAAAGTCTTTCATTGATGATGATTTCCTCACTGTGTAGCTACAACCAAAGGGAAATCAATAAAAGACAAAAGTGTTACAGTGTCAGGTACTAGAGGATGAAATAGGCTAGAGGACAAGGAATGTTATTTAAATTGAGAAATATTGGGGGGTAGGTGAAACCCTAGTTTGTAGTGAATCTTGGCCACACAATGAGATTAAATCTTGGCCACCCATTTTTCTTTTTGAGAACTATAAATAGGGGGTCTCCTTTCATTTTCAAGAGAGACTTGAGTTGTTGTAAAGACACGCTGCTAAAATTCTAATAGAAATTCATTGATTTTGGTGGATTCTTGAGTTTCATTCATGTTTGATGATTCTTCTCCTCATAGTTGATAGATTTGAATAGATTTACTTTATTGTTTTATGTGTTTTACATGCTTTAGTAGATTAGTAAATGTTGTTCATTGATGCTGAAGATTTTGTTGTGTTGATGCCCTTCCTTGTTCATGCTTTTTGTTGTTTGTTGATGATAAATAGCAATGTAAAGCTAGTCTAAACATACGTTGATTGTTGCACTTAAAATTCATATTTATTAATGTTTCATGGTGAATGAATAGTTGAAAATCTATAGACCTTAGAAGATAGCACTAGTTTCATGATACTATTGGTTGATTTGGTTAGGTGGAACTTAGTTTCAGGAAGGTTGTCCACTACAATGTTCTCCATTATCACTGTACATTGATAGTTGTAGGTCTAGGAACTTCCTCCTCCCCTTTCCCTTTTGACCTTTCTTTGAAATAGTAGTTTAGGAAAAGTTTAGGAATCATTGTAAAGCCAAATTTTATGATAAAAGTGGAGTCCAGACTATTGTTTTGAACATGCAACAATTGCACATCCATCCCAACATCTTAGGAACTCCATTTAAAGACCAATCTCCCTCCAACTTAACACACATAAGGATTCCCTGTGATTACCAACAAATCACATGAACCAATTGAGAAATTCTAAGCAAGTCATGACCTGACACCCGAGAGACCTTGGGGTAGTGATTTGCAACTTGTTTGCAGATTTTTGCCTTTCAAGAGAGGTGATGCATCTATGCATTACCTATGTTGAGAAGTGCAAAAATAGCCATCAACAGGTATCTGTGGAGAAGAGGACCTAGGTTAGGGCCTATCACTGTTGGGGGAGACATAACATGTCTCGTAGAAACACATGAACATGATGGTTGCAAGACACCTAATTTTGAAGGCTATATGAAATTTGCAATTTGGAATGAGGTAGCAAGCAATGGCAAGGGATATGGTGGCATATTGGTCTTAATAAAAGAATCATGGGTAAGAAACATTCAATTTGAAAAGACGAACCCAAATAAGTAATACATATGGTTTAAAATCTTGTAGAATAATAAACTCATCATAATTATAGCACATTATTTTACCCCACAAGGGTCAAAAATTTACAAAGAAATGGCCTAGATGGTAAGGACCCTTATGCATCTCTAAAAAAAGATATTTTGTCTTTCTCATAGCAGGGTGAAGTTCTTCTAGTTGGTGACTTCAATCCAAGGATAGCTAATGAGCAAGCAAGTAGTTTGTGTAACAAGGAACATAACAACCCAATTTGGCTAATAGAAGAAAAAAATCAGCTTTGGGTAAGGTGTTCAACAGATAGAGGGGTTATCAACCACTTTGGTGAAGATTTACTTGCCTTTCATGGAATTTTTGATCTAGTTATTTGTAATCGTATGGGAAATTGGATGAACTCTAGGAATTTCACATGCAAAACATATAATGGAGCTAGTGTTATTGATTATGTTATTTTCTTGCAAAGCTTGGTTTGCAAAATAATGCAGGTTGTGATTGAGGAATTCTCAGAGGACTTAAAATCTAATCATAATCCAATTTGTATTTTGTTATCTTGGCCCAAAAGATACTAATTTATGAAACAAGAACAACTTGAGCTCTTCAAACTCACAAAAAGGGTAAAATTATCTTAACCCAAGAAAATTGCAATACATTTTTAAGAAAAATCTAAGGCAAATAATACAACAAGAAAGGAAACAACCACAAGGTCTAAAAAGTCATCAGTTAACACAAAATTCAAGAAGCTCTGGAGGGTTGTAAAAGAGAAAAGAATAAGATGAAACAAGTAATTCATTTCCTAAAAAATGTTTGGTTTGATGAGGAGTGTAAAGTTGCAAGGAAAGCCAACAAGCAACTAGGTAAATAAAAGAACACAAGGTTATACAAGCAAATGGTAAAAGTAAAATAAATTGGTTTCATGAATGCTAGGAGAGAAAAATTGTTATACCTTGGGAAGAACAACCCAAATCTTTTTTGGAGGGAGATTCAATCAAAGGAAGAGGAAATAGAGAATAGCATCACCTACACTCAATGTTTTAGGAATTCAAAACACTTGTATGAGCAAGATTCGGGGGTTGAAGAGCCTCCAAGGGTAAACACGACAACAAAGCTTTTCACATTGCAAGAGGTTAAAGATGGTATCAAGAAGCTGAGGGCAAGAAAGGCTACAGACATGGTTGAGCTTCAGGCTGAATATCTAAATTAGGGAATGGAAATCATAGCTCCTCACATTAAGAATATTTTTAAAAATATCATCCAATATGGGTTTCCAAAAGATTGGATCACCAGCTTAGCTATACCTCTATTTAAGAGTGGGGATGTTAACAATCCATCCAATTATTAAACCATCATGATCAACCCTTTGTTGGAAAATTTGTTTGGCAACATAGTTGAACACAAAATCAACAAATGGATAAAAGTTTAAAATTTGAGAGCAAAAAGGAAAAGCAGGTTTCAAACCAAAACACTCAACAATCGATCATGGCATCACTTTGAGACATATCAATTTAAAAAATTGGGGCGAGAAAGAGGAAGCTTTTTGTTGTTTTGTCAATTTTAGGAAGGCTTTTGACATGGTTCCTAGGCACAAGTTATGGGGAAAAATGAAAGATCTTGATATTCCTGAGCATTTTAGAGCAGTTATCCATAGGCTATATGAAGTAATTCAGGTAAAAATCAGAACTCAAGTGGGTACTTCAGAAAGCTTTAGGAGTGACATTGGGGTTAAACAAGGTTGCCCTTTATCTCCTACTATCTTTGGCCTTTATATCAAAAAACTTGAGGAGTGGTTGAATTTGAAGGGTGGGGAAGGGGATCCTTTGGGAAAGTATGTTGTTAGGCTTATTTTGTATGCAAACGATCTTATTTTGATCACTACATTTTCTCAAAGGTTGCAAGCACATTTGGCTGCACTTGAGATTTTTTGCAAAGACGTGGGTATGCAAGTTAATATTATTAAAACCAAGATCATGATCTTCTCCAAGAAAAGGAAAAAGAATTGATTCAACTTCTATTTTGAAGGTAGTATCCTCGAGGAAGTAACAAAGTATAAATACCTAGGAACTAATTTTAACAACAAGCTTAGTTGGGAAACTCGAAGAAGGAAATGAACTTTGGAAGGCTAGAGAGTACTTTTTTCTCTTCAAAACAGATGCAAAGAGGCAAAGTTATGGGATTGGAAAACTATTCAAATATTGTTTGGGTTGATAGTTATTCTGGTGGTTCTATATATGGTTGTGAAATTTGGGCTATTATTACCTCTGAAATCAAGTGGACATAGATAGAGAGAATTTAAAAGCACTTGATCATAAGCAAATTCAAACTAAAAGTGTCAGTTATGAAATACTTCTAGCTGAAACAGGGGTAGCTCTTATTAAGGTCATCACTATGGTGAGTCTTTTGAGATATTTGAAAAATTTTGAGTAGATGGAAACTCATCGGTGCCCCAATGTTGTTTTCAAAGATGTTTTAGGTGAAACAAAGAAGACATGGATGAAGCAAAATTGTAAGTGGATGAAAAAGTGGCACATTCACTTGAATGAGTGTCCTAATAATAGTAAAGAAATAAAGATGTACGTGGTTGAGAAATTTCACAAGGTTATGTGGACAAAGGTGGTTGGGAGAAAGAAAAATTATTATCTTGAAGAATTTAACCCCAACATTGACCATCAACAAAAGACATATATAGAGGTCAAATATTCTCATTGCTCAGTTGAGGACTAACTCACATCATCTTTGATGTGAAATAGGGAGGTGGAAAAGGCCAAAATCAATTTGGGAAGAGAGGGTTTGTATCTTGCGTACAACAAGGAAGATGGAAACTAAAACAACTGCATGAGTGATTCAGCAGCAACTACTTTTCAAATTTTATTTAACATGGAATGGGTGGAGAGAATGGGAGAGCTCATTAGGAGATCAACACTTCACAATGCTAAAATAACAGAGTCTACTATCTCATAGATTTTCTTTGACCTTTAAAATTCGTCGTCATCTTCTTCTCCCATTTGGCTTGCCAATGGTTTAATCACAAGATAAATGGCTCCACACATATAAAATCTACATAGGAGGCATCTTGGGGTTTATTTCAGGTATCTAGTGCTTGAAACAACACATCCTTGAGTTCTTGTGTGCCTCATTTGCTCATATATATTGACGCACAAAAAGTCAATTGACACAATGAGCTAAAATGGCTATATAGCCCCATGGATGCACCGGGGACATGGATGGTCTTACATCATAACTACATAAACTGAATTCCATCAGTCATGTCATATAAACATGATATTATCAAAAGGAAAAGATATTATCATTGTTACCGAAACACATGAACATGATGGCTGCAAGGTTCCAGTTTTTGAAGGGTATAAGAAAGTTTTAGTTTGGAACAAAGGGAATGATTCAGGCAAAGGTCACGGGGGAGTTATAGTGCTAATAAGTGAGAAGTGGCAAGTAATTGTTGAACTCGAAAAAAAAGACGCAAATAAGAAGTACATATGGCTGCAAATAATGGAAAATGGGGTGACTTTCAGATTGGCAGCTTATTATTTTGCTCCTAAAAATTCTAAGTTCTATAGAAAAAGAAATTTAGACAATGAAGACCCGTATGCCTCACTAAAAAAAGATATATCTATTTTCAGCACGCTTGGTGATGTTGTTTTAGTGGGAAACTTTAATGCAAGGATGGCTAATAACTAGTCTCTTCAGTTGAGCAGGGAGGAAAAAGGGGAGAATAACCCTCTTTGGTTGGAGGAAGGTGAAGACCATTACTAGGAAAGAACATCCCAAGATGGGAATGGTGAGGTGACCCCTTTTGGGGCATAATTACTTGGACTTTGTAGTCTATATGGCATGGTTATCTACAACGGGATCAGAGATTGGCCAAAGTCGGGAGGTATCACATGAAAAATGTATAATGGTCAAAGTGTGGTGGACTACATGATTTGTTCTCAAGGCTTTGTCTCTAGATTGATGGAGTTTTATATTAAGGACTGCCCTATCGGGATGAAATCTGACCACTTCCCTCTTCTGGTTAAGCTCTGCATGTCCCCGGTCATCCAACACATTAAACAGGTTTAGCACATGCAAAAAAACACCCTCCCCAAGGGTAAAATCCTCCTGAATAAAGAAAATAGAGAGATATTTAGTGTTGTTCTTGAACAACATTTCCATGATTTAAAGAATAACAGAGAGGTCAAAACAACAAAAGAGGGGGATGTCCGCATTCACAGCAGCTTGCTGATTCCAATAATTCACAAAGCCTTAAAGGCATGCAAAAGGTCTCACCCCAAGATGAGGGTTGCAAACACTTTCCTAGAATCCGTGGTATGTTGAAGATTGTAAGGCAGCCAAAAGATCACTAAAAAAGAGTGAAATGGACAAAAAATACAAGAAAAAATATGAAAAATTAGCGCAGTCTAAAAAATCTGATTATGTTAATGACATAAGGAAGGAGCTAATCTCTCTTGGAAAACAGAATCCTAAAGGCTTTTGGAGAGAACTGTAGCAAAGGAAAAAGAAGACTGAAAACAATATTACGAATGTCCAATGGTTAGAATATGCTAGGCTTCTTTACGAGCGGGTCCACAAAAAAGGCCATTCGCCTGTTCTTAACACATCAATGGAACTATTCACGGTGGAGGATATTAAACAAGGAATAAAGAATTTAGCTAGTGGTAAAGCTCAAGACATTGATGGGTTACAGGCTTAATTTTTAAAGTGGGGGATTGAGTCTCTTGCCCCTCATTATAAGCTTAGTTGGGAGACTTGTCATACGAAAAGGATGCTAGGAGGTTGGAAAGCCTCCTACCTTCTGTAGAACAGGTGTAGAAAAGTCGAGCCTTGGGATTGGAAAACCAAGAAAACCCTTTTTGGTTTGCTTGTTGTGTCGATTGTTCTTTATGGGTGCAAAGTGTGGGGAAGCAGTATGTCAAAGTGCAGTTGGAGGCAACTAGAAAGAATCCATAAACATCTAATAACAAGCAGTCTCAAAGTTAAAACCATAGTCCCATATGAAATTCTTTTAGCTGAAGCTGGGACTTTTCCATTGGAAGCATCGGTGTTAACTCAGTTGATAAGCTATTTAAAGAAGGTTGAAAATATGGATGACCATCGTTGGCCTAAAATGGTTATGAAGGAGACGCTAGATTGTAGGAAAAAAACTTGGATGAGGCAGAACAACAAGTGGATGAAACAGTGGGACATCAATTTGCAAGAGTGTCCTAGCACCAATAGTGAAATAAAAAAATTTGTGAATGAAAAATTTAGAACTGCCATGTGGGCAAATCAGATTGGGCATAAAAAAGCTTACTACATCAAAGAGTTTAACCTGAAAAAGGATCATGGTGAAAAAACTTATCTTGGTGCAGCTATTAAAGGAAAATAACGGTTGTTAGTTGCGCAATTGAGGATGGGATCACATCACCTTAGGTGTGAGACTAGTAGGTGGAAGATACCCAAATAAACTTGGGAAGAAAGACCTTGTATTTTCTACAATAAGGGGACTGTGGAAACGGAATGGCACTTCATCATGGAATGCACCTCTTACGAGGATATTTGTACTCAGCACGAAAATATTTTGAAAGTTGATAATATGCACCAGCTCTTTAGGGAAGACAAGATTAATCAGACGACTAGCCTTCTAGTCAAAATTAATAGTAGGAGACTCGACTTGGAAAAGAGCATGAAGACATATTAGGCTTGGTTTTGTCTTGGTCCCTTAGACTGTTTAGTCTCGTGGACATCATTAAAATATTCCATTCATTCATTCATATCTTTGAAAAAATATTTTATACAGTCCACCAATCATATCATATCTTCGAAAAAAATATTTTATTAAAAAAATTGTTGTTTAATGTATGACCATCCATTTCCCCAATGCATCCACGAGGCTGAATAGTCATTCCCTAATGGGCTGATTTCATTACTATTCTCGAGCATCTGATATACTTTATACTTTTTCAACTCATCCCTAATGTCGAGCTCAAGGTGGAGTTATACATTACAAATATCACTTTATACTTTTTCGGCTCTTCCCTATCACAAGCTTCTACATTGTTCCATGGCCCTTTTAGTGTTCATTAACACATTGGATGGTTTCAAAACTTTCACACCACCTCCTATGAATGTAGGAGCTTTCATTATTATCACTTCGTCGACCTCCCCATATTTATCGAGCGTATATGGGAAGGCATACACTATTATCTCCTCCTCCTCCTTTAGAGAGCACACATGCCCTTTTGTAAATGTTGGGCCTATGAAAGGTGGCATGCTCCTACAGCTACATGGTAGAATAAATAATCGAGCTTATGGAGACAATCAAACCATTGGGACCCCTCCTTGTTGGTTGGGCTTAACCAACACACTCTAAGGGTACACTCCTTAGGTGGTCAAGCCCATTCACCTGACATTCTCGTACATCATCCACTTTTTGAGAGATTTTCGTTTAAGTTCACTTTTTTATCTTCGTTTTCAAGTTTAAAGTTATGCTTTTTCTTTACTCTCGGTATGGAATAAACATGTTGGAGTCCTTTCCTATAAATACTCTGCTGAATAGAAGGAAAGATATTGCACAACATTTTAAAACAATACTATGTGTGCTTATTCGTAGGAGATGATTTAGGTGTATGGGAGTTTAATTAGAGATGCCCTATAATAAGGGTGTTTAAATAATATAAAATTTTAAATAATTAATTAAAAAAATATTTGATAATAAATATATATAATGAAAAATAATGAGACAAGTTTTGAAAATAATAATAAATATATATAATGAAAGATTTTGAAACAAATTTTATATAATAAATTATTTTTGAATTATTTGAATTTTTATTTTTTAAATATTTTTGTTATGTTTGTCTTTGCACAATGATTTCATGACAAAACTTATATAATATATTTAAATAATGTTATTATTTTATTTTTAAAATAATATAAATATACTAATTAAAATTGTTGATACAATAATATACATTCTTTTTTATAATAACATTTATGATAATATATTTATATAATATTATTATCTTACTTTTAAAATAATATTAAAATTGTTGATACAATATTATACATTATACTTTATTTTTATTTTATCTAAAATTTATTTTTTTACTTTACAACTATTCAAAAAAATATATTTTATTTAATCAAGAGTTATTTATATTTATAGTTATTTTTTAAATTTGAAATCTCATAAAAAATCTCTCAAGAAAAAAAATAACAACAATCAATTGTACTTTAGTATGAATTATAATTTCTAACATATTACAACAAAAACTAATTTCAATAACACTTATTAAAATAATTTGTGAAAAAATAATTCTTAAACTAACATAAAAATATAAACAACTTTCAAAATATTATAATTCATAAAACATTCAATGGACAAAATATTTTTATAGTCCCATGTTGATGAACATGAATGGCAGGAAAATTTATAATAAGTGTTATTGAAATTAATTTTTGTTGTAATATGTTAGAAATTATAATTCATACTAAAGTACAATTGATTGTTGTTATTTTTTTTCTTGAGAGATTTTTTATGAGATTTCAAATTTAAAAAATAACTATAAATATAAATAACTCTTGATTAAATAAAATATTCAAATTTAGTATCATTTTCTTTCTCTTTTTATTCATTCATAAAAAAACATTTCAATTTTATTAAATTAAAAATATTAAACAATAATGATTCCCCCAAAAATATCCATTAAAACTATCTAAGAATTATTTAATTTTTAATCTACCTAAGAGTTATTTTATATCTCATGATCATATATAAAAATTGAAACACAATTAAATGTTCTAAAAAATTTAAACTATTTAAGAATTATTTAATTTTATTATTTTTACAATTTTTTTCATTTACTTAGAATTATTATTTATTTTTTTAAAACATTAAAATCTTATGTTTAAATGTTTATTATATAAAATAAATCTTAAGTAAATAAACATAAATTAGTGTCAATTTTCTAAAAATATGTAATTGATTACCTACCTTATGATTTCCCATGGATAAATTAATTCGTCTAATTATCCAAGAAAATGGTATGGTGAATTTATTAGTAATGATAATATTAAATACATCAAATATTCCAAAAAGTTCATGTGTTCCTTAATATCTTCCCTTTTTAGTTGTTTGGTTAATATAATAAGAAAAACTTCTACATTTCTCTTCACATGTCTCCAATTAACACTTGGATTCCATAATCTTATGGAATGATAAGTTTGAATTATTTCACCTTTCTAGTGATTTGTACCATGATGCTAACAAATCAAACATGATAAAGCATGAAGTAAAAGATATCTAATAACATGCATATAATCAGAGCTCTTAGCTCCCTCTATTGAACTAGAGATGACTTTAATTTATTGAAACTCTAGCTCCTTTTCTATACTCTTCCATGCTTTGTTTATTATCCCTTTCTTGCAGATCTAGATTTTTTCTTCTTTCTTTTGTTCATGCTCCATAATTTTTGCTAAGACCCTTTTATTGTAGGTTTGAATCTAGTATACCCATAAATTTTTGGTTCCATGATCTATTTTTCTAGCCCATTAGCAAATTTATCTAACTCTTCTTTTGGAATTATCTCATTTTTTCTTTGATATTTGTGGCTTAACCCACAAGGTCCATTACAAAAGAAGAAAATTCTATTTCTTCTCAAATTATTTCTAGTGTCTTCATTCATCTTCTTTGTAATAATTGGTAGTGTGGTCCTCTAGTGGATGCATGGTGTCCCTTCTTATGTGATTCTTCCTTTGAGTTGTTCAAACATAGTGTTTTAGAAATTATTTCTATGTCAGTACTAGTTGTGGATTTTCCATTTTTGCATTTGTCCACCCTTTATTTTTATCCATTTCAAGTAGTTTGAGAAAGAAAAATCTATATATTTTTGAAATGACGGTTTCCTTCAAATATTTTGATAGATTTTAGTAACTTACAAACCTTAAAGTAATTTCTTCTACTGATGATCTCAATGTAATTCCTTGAAGTGTAGAAAGATAATCTCTCTTTGAATCCCTCTAGGTAGATTTTCATATATATTGAAGCTAGCAACAAGATATGATAACTCCATGATTTATAGGATGACAAGATCACAAATTTGATACCATTACAATAACCCTAATGATTATTTTATGTTAAAAAATATTTTAATATTTTAATTATAACTTGTAAAAACCCATAATTCTTTACAACTTATACTTCAACATTCATAACCCAAAATGAATAATTGTGTTAATGAAGAAAGATAATATTTAGAAATTTTCTTACTATTTCAATGAATTATAAGATTACATCAAAATACTTTGTAATAATGGTAGGGATAATAGCTACAATAATAGCAAAAAAATGTAACAACATTGTTGGAATCCACAATAACTACAAATTATACAAACTTTGGCTCTAGGAAAATTCATCACCAACAACTCACCAAAGGAAAATTCATCGCCAACAATTCACTGGCGGAAAATTCACCGCCAAGTAAAATTCACCGCCAGCAATTCACCAAGTTTTTAAAATATATATTAAAAAATATTTGTGAATTGCTCATGGTGAATTTTACTTGGCGGTGAATTTTTCGTCGGTGAATTTTCCATGGCGGTGAATAGCTAACAGTGAATTTTCCTTCAATGAATTACTGGCGATGAATTTTCTGAATGGCATAAACTTTATGTAGCTATGATTTACCAAGAGGAAAATTCATTAATGACCTTAGAATGAGATCATTTTATAGGTGTAAAGGGGTTTTATCCTCTAATCCTCAAAATCGAAGGGCTTTCTTCTTATGATCTCCAGTAGATCTAAGGGTTTACATCCTCAAATTTGGTTGCTTGAGCATTTGTTTAGAATAATTTTGCAAGTTTTTTTTGTGTAGAATATGAATAATAATCTTCGATTGGGTGTTTTCACTCTTGATATCCTTCCAATTAATGATTGGTATATAATTTTTTCAAAATAACAGCTAAGATTACATAAGGAACAAGGTAGTATGGGATGCAACCACCACATTAATGGAAACATCTAGCTATATTCCACCTCTAGCATTGTGAGTTCATGTGAAATCATTACCTTGTTATTTAAAACTCTTTTTTATATAGAGAAAACTCTTATGCAATAGTTTCAACATTAAAATTGGCCATTAATGGCACTTTAGGGTGTGCAACAAGGAATATGAGAGTAAATAGTGTGAAAAGGTAAAAATATCAAAGTTTTTAGGTTGGGAAAAACTTAAATCTCATGCCACATATTGAGGGTCAATGTTTGGGAGTATAGCACCCTAAATACTCAAATTATAAGAAGATACCCAAAATTTTGATCTATCTGAGGTGACATAGTTTAATATGTTAGGGATTAGAGTTTGGGGGTACCATGTATAAGGTGCTTGAGTTAGATAAAGGTCGAAGATCCAATATTGAAAGGTAATTTGATGGAAGTGTTGGGGAGTTGGGGTTTAAGCTAAAGGCATATTGGTGAGGAATAACACAAAAATATGATAAAACTAAGTAAAAGTGGGGGGATTGAAAGAAAGGGATGTTGGGAAGGAGAACTAAAAAAATAGTGGGGACAAAGGAAACAAATAAATTTAGAAGAAAATTCATGCCATAGTAGGACAGTCTGATATCTCAATAGGAATAAAGGAAACAATGAAGTCATGTAGAAAGGTGTGCTAGGATAGGGACATCTTAACTTTTGATAGGAATAAGGATTAACGAAATGTTGGTCAAAAAGGAATGCTAGGATGGGAAAGTTCAATGTTTTGATGAGAATATAAAAGAAAGGGCGGAGTTTGAGTAAATGATATGATAGGATGAAAATATATGAAACTTTAAAAACTTGCACACTTAGAAAATTGAACACACCTACACACTTAGAAAATTTTGAACTTAATGAACACATGGGAGATGAAGAGGGAGAAAATATATGGAAAATTTGATAGAGGTAGACATTATAAACAAGAACTAATAATTTCTCTATAAACATAAATTAATGGAAAATGAGATATTATATTATTTAACTTTTGTTTTGAAAAATTAAAATCTTCTAAGTAAATAATTTGTATTTTTTATATAAAATAACTCTCAAGTAAATAAAAAACTTAAGTAATTCTTAAATAGTTTTAACATTTTAAACATTTAATTGTGTTTCAATTTTTATATATGATCATGACATATAAAATGTAACGCCCCGCCACGCGGCCCTAGAGGAAGTTGCATTTAACTACTTAAACGGAACATTTTTTTTTTAAAAGGATAAATAATAAGTGAGTTATTAACTAATGCCAACAACCTCTAAGGTTACGAGACAGAGGTTATATAGAACCTCAACAAAAAACATGAATTAAACCATGTCAATTAATTACAAAATAAATAAACACATACATCCCAATTAAGATAATAACAACAAGCATAAGATATAACTTTCAAATGCATTAATCCATCATTAAATATTCAATTACAAAAGATTACAACACTCATTCCCTGAATGAGGCTAGTCAATACATAATTACAATTACAACTTCCACCTCAATTACAAGAGGGGTAAAATAATACAAGCACAACTGAAATGATATACAACAAGAACTGATACAGAATCCCACGAGCTCTCCAACTGGAAGTCTCGTCCACATGAACATGAAGAAAGAACTCAATGGATTAGGTGCACGCCACCCAACCACGTGGAACCAAAAAGGCCCACTCCCCCGTGCTAGGAGATAGTAACCAGGAATCCTAATCAAGACTATCTACCTCTAGACACAGGCTAACATAAACTGAACTAAACTGAAACAACCAATTACATGAACTTCACAAATACATCATAACCAATAACATGAGCCTCACAATTACATCATAAGATCTACACATAATCAACTCAAGCACATCTCAGTTACCATGCAAGTACAACACAAGCACTTCACAAGTAGAACCCATGTACCACATATGTATGACATAAGTACACCAAAAGTACAACTCAAGAGCATCACGAGTGACACACAAGGACGACTCTACAAGGTCACATTGCTTCCAGAAACAAAGCAGAACAAGTATGTTATGAGAACCATACACAAAATAATCGAATACCACTATGGTCACACTAGGTATGTTAAGGAAACCATACCCACCAAATCGAATACCAACTATGGTCACATCAGGTTTGTTAAGGAAACCATACCCACAATAATCAAGTACCAACTATGGTTACATAAGGTATGTTAAGAGAACCATACCCACAAAATCGAATACCAACTATGGTCACATCAGGTATGTCAAGGAAACCATACCCCTAAAACAAAGACCGACTGTTGTCCTAGATAGAGTGTCATCACACAGTTCATCATGGGTTATCCTTGGGAATCTTCCTAGGCTCCGGCCCCCCACAAGACAAGGGTTATCCTGGTGACCTTTACCGAATCCCGGCCCCCACACTCACTCATGTGGAGCCAAATACCTTTCGTACAGACAAGATAGATGACCTTGCCATTTCAAGCCTTCCCATCTCATCCCAAGCCTAACCGAGCACTTAGGTCCATGAGTGAGGTATTAAAATCTTGATTAGTAAGAAGTTAGTCCTAAACTTCTAAGTATTGTTTTAGTTATCACTTGATCAAATAACTTATAACGAGTTATCCTAGCACCACTTCATGTGCTGGCCCCCGTTATAAGCCACTCTTCTATTGGACAACACACACACACCATCCAAACATCTATGGAACCAAGGTGCAACAAATAAGACATCATGACCTCTCCTTTCTCAGGAGGCGACACAAACTGAAATGCACTCCAACATTGGAGGCAACAACCACAAAACAAGGTCCCTCTCAACCGCTCCTGACAAGGAGACATACCATACAAAATTCACTCCTTTCTCAGGAGCAATAAAGATAAAATCATCTCCAACCACTGGAGGTAACAACAATAACAAAGAACACTCCTGACAACTCCTGACAAGGAGGTACACATTACAAATTCACTTCTTACAAGGAGACACGGATCCCATAATCTGCTCCCAAACCGAGGTACAACATTACAACATTAACATCACTTCATGCACTACTCAAGGGATTAACAAACAGTCGACATCACAAGACGACAACCCACAGAACCAAATTCACATCTGGAAGACTTACAGATCAAAATATACTTAACTCCTTTCTCCAAAACACTGAACTCAAAGGAAGCAGTCACGAAGGCAAGTTGCGAGGAATTAAACTAATTCGGATACATTAAATCCATTCCCTTAATTAACATTTAGTAATTTATTGCATCTATATAAACAGATTTAAAATTCTTCTTTTCAGACAAGAGAGAGAGAGACTAAGACTCAAAATTTGATTCACTAATTGTTTCAATACTTATAGAATAACATTTATTTCATCTATTCCAAAGATAGCATTTTAAAATAAATCAATGTTTCCTCTCCTAGGTATAATCATTTTCGAACACAATTTAACGTCATATAATCTTCACATTATTTAAAATATCAAAATTATTCTATCAAACATCTATTACTTAAAATAATATCAATGACTTGATCCCCAATACAATATTTTCGTTCCTCCATTAAATTACCATCCTACCATTAATGAATCTGATCTAACCTCGTCTCTTCTAGACTAAAGATAAAACTTAGACAAATATCGAATCCTTAATTGCATGAAAATAATGATGAGATTAAGCAATCACTTCATCAATTCATAGAATGTCGTTTTAAAATAATTATTCTACTTTGGACTTCCTAAATCCCCTTTATTTACAAAATTCAACAGATTGTTGTCACAATAAATCTGGTTTAATAATGTCTTTTTTCGACCTAATGTTTCAATTTCACAATTATATTTAAATTAAATCAACGTTTAATCCCCTCAATTAAAACTAAGTCAATTCAATATTTGACCTTTTGGCATCTCAATTTAATTTCCACAATTAAATTTAACATTCTCTAAATTAAATATCTAATTCTCTCCAATTAAATTTAATCATGCTAATAGAAAATTAATACTTCCTAAGCATATAAATTTAATTTTAAAACTACCCTTATAATATACAAAATTATATTAAACATAATATATATAAATATAATATTTTAATACTATAGATTATAATACAAAATATTATTACATGATATTTTAATATTATAATAACAATATATAAAATATTAATATTATCTATAAAAATTTCATTTTAATTTCAATTATTTAAAACATACCCCCCCTTGTGCCTCGGGTTGTGTGCCATACCCAAGTCATGGGCGGTTGCCTCGGATTGCGCGCCCGATTTAGGGTTAGGGCTAGGCGGATTTTCTTAAGGCCGCGGTTTCTTGTTTACCAGGCGGTGGACTTGTTTATGTAGGGGCGGCGGCGCTTTGTTTCCGCCGGCCGCGGGTTCCTCACACAGCGGTCGCGTGTATGGCACTGAGCGCTGGCTGAGCGGAGGGTTAGGAGTGGGCGCAGGGCGGAGTGGTGGATGAGCCCGGCGGCGGCAACGCCGAAGGTGGAGGAAGGTTAGCGGACGGTGGTCGGTGCACAACCGCACCCACAGGGGTGGCTCGGCTGTGCTTAGCACAGCCGACCACCACTGTGGTGGCGGCGGTGCTAAGCTGCCACAAGGGCGACGGCAGGGGCGACTGGGGTGGCTCCCCACAGCGCCTCCCATGGGGGCGGCTGTGGGTTGAGCCCCAGCCCCCAATAATTAATTTTATTTTTTTAAATTAAAAATTTCTATTTCCCAAACAAAACCCAGGCCTGCGGATTTCTAAAAATCCGCACCCATTTTTGGGCAACTCCAAAATAATTTTAAACAGCAACTTCTCCCCTCCCAATTTAATTTTTTTTTTTTTTAACCACAATTATACATGCATAGCTATAAAACTATATAATAACATAAATAATTCAAATTAACAAAAAACCCTACTCAGATTGAGAAATAAATAACACGGCCATTAAATTTTAGTCAAGAACACCATTGCAAACAATTAAAAACTTAAGACATGAACCTGATTTCCATCTGTTTGAGTAGATCCAGATGAAGCACAAAACCATGATTTGATTCCTCCTTCAAATTTCAGTTCCTCCAAGTAGGACCAAAACCCACAAAATCCAAATTTTCATCCTTCTCCACAATTCCATTTTTTTCTTCTCCAAAATTTTCATAATAAAATCTCATAATACTCAAAATGAAATAAAATATCTATTTAACCCCCAAAGTCAAACTTTTGAAAATATCACAATTATCTCCATTTTCTAATTTTCTAATTTCAATTTCCAAATTTGACTTTCAATTCCTACAATTAAGCAATAATTTCCAAATGAATAATCTAATTCATTTCAACATAGTAATTTAATTTAACACAATCTAATTTAATTAATTAATAAAATAATCTTAATTCAAGATTAAATCATTTTATTAATTAAATTAAATTAACTAATAAATCAAACAACATCTCTAATGTTATAACTCGATTAATATAATCAATAACTTAAATACCAAATACCATTTAACTGTCTCTTAACTTGAATTTAAATAACGAAGAGAGAGAACAATAATCAAGGCAACACAATCTGACAAACAACTGACAACAAAAGGACTAGGGTGACGACCAGACATGGAAACCTAGCTACTATCTCCCAATCGAATACAGTTGGTTATTGAACACGTTCTCACCTGTGAACCAGGTGGAGTCGATGTTCTGTACCTGTCAACCTGCAAATACAGAAGATATCCACATGCATATATATATATATATATATATGTTAAAATTAAAACACACCGTGAAGAGGAAATTACGGAATCACAGGGCGCTCGCAAACGAGTGATGCGATCCGTCCCCTTCACCAATACAGTATCACTGACTGACGAATCTAACATCATTAATATATTTTGAATATTAATTTATTCAAAAGCATAAACATCTTTAATTCAAATAACCACTATGTTAATCCAAAGCATGCCATAATGACAACATTAGAAAAATACACCATCACACCAAAATATAACATTTGCATCACTTACAAATAATGATCAAATAACAACTGATTTCCAAATCAAAGTGCAAACAGAAAGCACAACATAATCAAACAGAACATTGTTCAATCCAAAGGCAAAACGGAGGGGTCTTACATAAAATAATTACAAAGTAAATAAAAACTAAATAATTCTTAGATCGTTCTAATTTTTAATTATTTAGTTGTGTTTCAATTTTTATATATGACATGGCATGACACTTGTGTCTTAATACTATTGTGGATATCCATTATTTATTTGAAGTTTGAAAGATATAAGTATGATTATAATCTAATGGAGGGATCATTATTGTTTAATATTTTAAATTTAATAAATTCAAATATATATTTTTATGAATGAAGAAAAGAGAAAGAAAAATATATTAAATTTGAATATTATGAATTTGCCTACGTTCATCAATCATCAACCGGAGACTATAGAAATATTTTTTCCATTGAATGTTTTATGAATTATAATATTTTGAAAGTTGTTTATATTTTTATGTTAGTTTAAGAATTATTTTTTCACAAATTATTTTAATAAGTGTTATTGAAATTAGTTTTTGTTGTAATATGTTAGAGATTATAATTCATACTAAAGTACTATTCATTGTTGTTATTTAATTTTATTTTCTTGAGAGTTTTTTTATGAGATTTCAAATTATAAAAATAACTATAAATAGAAATAACTCTTGATTAAATAAAATAAAAAATTCCACTAAAGCAAAAAATAAATTTTAGGTTAAAAATAAAGTATAATGTATATTATTGTATCAACAATTTTAATTAGTATATTTATATTATTTTAAAAATAGAATAATAATATTATATAAATATATTATATAATTGTTGTCATGAAATCATTGTTTACATTAAAAACAAACATAACAAAAAAATATTTAAAAATAAATAAAAAATAAAAATAATTCAAAAGCAATTTATTTTAAAATATTCATTATATATATTTATTATTATTTTCAAGACTTGTTTCATTATATATTTATTATCAAATATTTTTTTAATTAATTATTTAAAATTTTATATTATTTAAACAACCTTATTATAGGGCATCTCTAACTCCCATACACCTAAATCATCTCCTACGAATAAGCGCACATAGTATTGTTTTAAAATGTTGTACAATATCTTTCCTTGGGCGTGTATTCCATAGAGTATTTATAGAAAAAGATTCCTAACATATTTATTCCATACTGGAAGTAAAGAAAAAACATAATTCAAATGTGAAAACGGAGATAAAAAAGTTAACTGAAACAAAAATCTCTCAAAAAGTGTATAAAGTATGGGAATTCCAAGCGAATGGGCTTGACCACTTAAAGAGTGTACCCTTAGAGTATGTCAGTTAAGCTCGGCCCTCCTTGTTTACATACCCTTGGGATGGGAGTATACCAATGCACTGCCACTTAGAAATTCTGACAACTCCTCCATCAAATGCATTTTACCCTCATCGACATAGCTATAATAGGTCGAACATCCCTCGGTTCCAGGGATGGGAACATAAACAACAACATTATAACACATTCCACACATTGGGTCAGGAGGAAGGTATAACTATATACCACCACCACATCCTCACATAACAAGCTTCTACCACAAAGTTTGACTTATGTTATATTCTGGTAAATCAAAATCCTTGGCGATGTACAAACTTAGAACTATTCCATAATTGCAAAGATGCGGGCCAAGCTACAAAGGAGAGGACATGGTTGTTACATAAAGAAGGTTATATTGGGTTGAAAGGAGGAGGCGGCTTGATATATATATAAAAGCCTATATTACAATATACAAACATATGAATTTATGAATTCAAAAGATCATTGAGACATCAAATTAATACACGGGGTGAATATGTGCATTACTATAATCTCACATCTAGACATAAGATATAGTTTCAACTTATACAGATGTTTTGCATAACCTATAATTAAGTTGTATAGTCATTTATATAGTGTTATATAGGTAGTCTAGTCAGCTTGGATGACATCTAGGGTATAAGTATGGTATATATAAGAGGTACTGAGTAGTAGTTGATCATCTTATTTTAAATTCTATTTCTTGTTGAAGATTTTTGGAAGTTTTTCCATTCTAAAAGGTTTATTATTATCAAGTATTTACAATTATTTCTAAGTGTTTTTGTTGCATTCTTCTATTGTGAAAATTATTTAATTGTAAGACCTACTATATATTTGTGAAGTCAAGATAGTGCCTAGTCATTATTGATAAGCTTGTTGACTTGAGAGGTGAATGGATTCTCCTCGGTCAAAACCTTTAGTGAACCAAATTAATGGTAATAAAAAATATCAGACATATTCATTCACAAACATGTAGATGACCTATACAATGAAGAACATGTTTGAAACCATCAAGAGGCACTTTAAAGTCTCAAAAACTTGGAAACGACGCATAATAAAATGAAGTAGCAATTTGATCAATATACTTACATGAAATAAACTTTAAAGTAGGAGATTGGGTCTTTGGGAAATTACAACCAAGAAGAAGATGCCAATAAAACATATAAGAAGGATGACAATCTTGCACTCAAGTAATATGGCCCATATAAGGTTTAACAAAGGGTTATAAACTTGTGACATACAAATTGTAATTACCCAAGTTAATAATAATACATTTAATCTTCCATGTTATCTACTTGAAGAAGGTTATCGAACAAAGAGTTTCAACCCATATAGAGTTACTAGAGCTTGATGAGGGGAGCATATTGATTTTGGAATCTAAGGGAATCCTTCATACATGCACTAAGAGGTTGTATTCGATGGTGATCACAAAGTATTTGGTCAAGTGGAAGAATTATCGAGTTGATCTTATGTAAAAAAATTAATATTACATACAAAATAATTCATTAAATTGATCTACAATGAGGGTGATGATTTTTAGAAGAGGGGATGCATGTTATACCCTTAACCCATTAATTTTATGGGATATGTGTAGTTGACGTGTGGCTAGCATAACCCTTAATTAAGTTATATAATCTTATATAGGTAGTTTGGTTGGTCTAGGTGACATCCAAGGCATAAGTATGGCATATATAAGAGCTAGTGAGTAGTAGTTGATCATCTTATTTTGAATTCTATTTTTTGTTGAAGACTTTTAGAGATTCACATCCATAAAGTGAAATTTTTTTATAAGTATTCCTATTATATTTCTAAGTATTAGTTATTAC
The DNA here is from genome assembly GCA_007115665.2 of Sequoiadendron giganteum. NCBI lineage: Eukaryota > Viridiplantae > Streptophyta > Pinopsida > Cupressales > Cupressaceae > Sequoiadendron > Sequoiadendron giganteum. The sequence continues at coordinate 494,123,316 of CM021102.1, read as the reverse complement.
ATACTTCTATTGTGTAATTCATTTCATTACAAGACCTACTAAATATTTGAGAAGTCAAGATGGTGTCCAAAGGCATTATTGATTTGTAATATCCCTCTATTTTGCTTTGTTGTGCGAACAATGTTCTTCTCCTTTATGTTGTATTTTCTGTTAGTACCTTGACTATGGTACTCGGCTTCTATTTGATCGCTATCTATTAAGCGACGTGAATGTTATCTTTTGATGTGCTAGTATTTTATTCAGATGTTATCATTATGGCATGTTTTAGATTAGCATAAGTGGATATTTGAATTAATGATGTTTTATGCTTTTGATTAAAGTAATGTGTTAGATACATCAGTTAGTAATGTTGTATTGGTGAAGGGGACGGTATCGCATCACTCGCTTGCGAGCGCCCTGCGATTCCGTGATTTCCTCTTCATGGTGTGTTTTAATTATGACCTATATATATGCATGTGGATATACTCTTTGTTCGTAGGTTGACAGGGACAGGACATCGACTCCACCTGGGTTCACAGGTTTGAGCATGTCCATTGCCCAACGACATTCAATTGGGAGATAGTAGCTAGGTTTTTTATGCCAAGTCATCACCCTAGTCATAGTGTGTCGTCGGGTTTTAGTCGGGTTAATTGCTTTATATTGTTCCTTCTCTTTGATTATTTAATCACATGTTATAAAGTTAAATAAATGCTTTTGTAGTTAAATTTTGGATTAAATTGATCTCGGATTATGTTAGCAATGTAATTTATTTTATTATTAATTTAATTTAATTAATAAATAATTTAATCGTTGATTAAATCTATTTTATTAATTAATTAAATTTATGATGTTGAAATAAGTTAAGTTATTCATTTTGAAGTTATTGTTATATTGTTTGAAATTTAAAATTAAAGAAAAAGAAGTTAAATTGCATTTTTATAAATTTTGAATTCAAAAATTGAAAATAGAGATATTTTGCTATTCTGTTTTTGAAAATTTATGAGGGTTGGTGCATAGATATTTTTGGAATTTTCTTTGTTATTGGGATTTTGGAATGAGTTTTCAACAAGTATGAAAGATTGAAAATAGAAGGGAGGAAGGAATTTTGCATTTTGTGGGTTTTGGATTGAAGTTGTGGAATTTGTTGAGCTGAAGTTGGAATCAAGGCAGGAACCTGTGCACCCTCTAGATCTCCTCACAAACTCAAAAATACCAGGTTCATGTCTTTAAAATTAGTTGTTTTTGAAATTTTATTTGTATATGTTGTTGTTGAAAATCATGTTTAAAAGCATTTAAATCTTCTGTATGATTGCAAAACAAACCCAATTTTATTCTTGTTTTCAAAGATTTGGAAGAAAACCTCTGTTTTGAAATAAATTGCTTAAAAGGAAAAGTGAGATTATGACTGTAAATGATTGTTTTTATTCTGGTTTCTCAATTTGTTTTGTAAAATTAGTTACAGAAATGTTATATATATACATATTTTATATATATTTCCTAAAGAGGGGTTATGCTGGCTAAATTTTTGTGAAATGGCCGAAAGGGTGGATGAAAATTCCACAAGGTTTAAAACCCTTGTTTTTTTGTTAAAAAAAAAAATAATAATAAATTATAAAATAAAAACCACAGTGGAGGAGGCGTTGGGGGCTCACCCCCACCACACCCTCCATGGGAGGCGTGTGGGAGGAGTCGCACCTAACGCGGACCCCCGACCGCCCCATAGTGGGTCGACTGTGCAAACACAGTCGATACCCACAATAAGGGCCGACTATGTTTACATAGCCGTGCCCATTGTGGGTTCAGCTGTGAATGCAGTCGGCGCAACCCGAGGACAAAGAAAAACACACCCTCTTTGTTTGACCTTTTTTTTTATTCTTATTCTTATTTTATTTTAAAATAGAATATATTTGATATTTTAATATTATAATTTTTATAATATTAAATATTATTATATATATAATAATAAAATATATATATTAATATTTTATATTTTATTATATAATATTAAATATTTATATATAAAAAAAAAATTGAATGATTAAATATATATAGATTTAAAATATACATATATTAAAATATTGAGCAAATGATTTGATTAATATCATGATTTAAATGTAATGGAGGGATTTAAAATATTATGTTCTTAAGCAAATTATTATTTTTATTTTAAAATAATATATTTGAAAAGGTAATTAATGGAGTTGTAAGTAATATGTTTAATAGAAAAATTAATTGATTTCTTTTAAAATGATTTAGTTTATAAAGAGGAAACAATTATTTATTCTAAATTGTTATTTTTTGAATGGTTGAAATAAATGTTTATTTTATAATTATTGAAAACAATTAGAGAATGTGATATTTGATTTAAACTTCATCTTTGTCTAAAAGAGACGTTATTCAATTCAATTTTATTAATGCGATGAGTTACTGAATGTTAATGAAGAAATGGATTTAGTAAATGCAAAGTAGATTTAATTCCTATCGTCTTGCTCGTATTGATTGTGAACTATTTTCGTTCTCACTTTGGGAGAAATTAATTTGAAAGGGGTTGTTAAGTCTTCCAGGTAGGGTTTTAAATATGTGGGTTGTCGTGTCCTGTTGTCTACCTTATTTTAAATGAGGAAGTAAATGTGTATTTTAATTATTATCTAAAAGCAATTAGGAAATTAAATATCTTCCTTTGTCTATGAGAGGCGTATTGAATTAGTTTCATTAAGACAATAAACTACTGAGTTGTATTAAGGGAAGTGGATTTAATATGTCTGAAATTAGTTTATTTCCTCGCAATTGCTTTATGTGATTAATTCCTTTGTGTTCATGTTTGGGGAAATGGGTTATGTGTCTTTATTATGTAAGTCTTCCAGAGGACCCTAGAGGTTGGGGGTTGTCATTTTGTCAGGTCAACTGTTTGTTAATTCCCTTGGGTAGTGCATGTTACATTATCAATTAATTACCCGGTTTCCACGAACGGGGATGTTTTGTGCCTCCTTGGATTAGGAGTGGATTATGTGATTTGTGCCTCCTTGTAAGGAGTGGCTTGTTATTTTTGTTACCTCCAATGTTAGGAGAGGGTTTTGACTTATGTCACCTCCTAAGAAAGGAGTGGTCGTGATATATTATTTGTTGCACTTTGTTACCCTTGGTGATTGGATGGTGTGTATGTTGTCAAGTAGAAGAGTGACTTCCGTTAGGGGCCAAAGCCCGTAAGAGGTAAGATTGGGTAACCTTCAGAAGTAGTTTAATCAAGTGATAACTAAAACAATACTTAGAAGATTAGGTGGTACTTCTCACTAATCAAGATAATTATGCCTCACTCATGGACCCAAGTGCTCGGTTAGGCTTGGGATGGGTGGGAAGGCCTGGAATGGCAAGGTCGTCTATCTTGTCTTTACGAAAGGTATTTGATTCCGCATTAGTAAGTATGAGGGTCGGGGATTGGTTGAGGCCACCAAGATAGCCGGAGCCTATGAAGATCTGCAATGGGTAACTCATGACAAGCTATGTGATGAAACTTTGTCTAGGACAATAGTTGGTATTTGATTTTATGGGTATGGTTTCCTTAACATACCTGATGTGACCACAATTGGTATTTGATTTTGTGTGTATGGTTCTCTTAACATACTTGATCTGTTTTATATCTAGAAGCAATGTGACCATGTTAGAGTTGTACTAGTGTTGTACTAGTGTTGTACTTGAGTTGTACTTGTGATGTACTTATGTTGTACTTGTGTGGTACATGTGATTGGTTGTGTGAGTATGGTTCTCTTAACATACTTGATCTGTTTCATATCTGGAAACAATGTGACCAGTTAGAGTTGTACTTATGTTGTACTTGTGTGGAACATGTGATTGGTTGTGTCAGTATGGTTCAGTTACGTGTTAGCATGTGTCTAGAGGTAGATGGCCTTGGTTAGGATTCCTTGTTACTATCTCCTAGCATGGGGGGTGGGCCTTCGGGTACCACTTGGTTGGGTGGCGTGCACCTTACTCCGTTGGGCTTTCTTCTTGCTCGTGTGGACGAGATTTCTAGTTGGAGAGCTCATGGGATCCAATTTCATTTCATGCCTTATTTATTTCAGTTGATCTTGTGATCTATTACCCCTCTTTCTAATCGAGGTGGAAAGTTGTAATATGTAATCATGCTTATTGGATTTACCTCATTCAGGGAATGAGTGATGTAATCTCCTTATTAAGTTATTGATATTGAAATCATATGGTATTCCTTATTGTGATGATGTAGTTTATCTTGTATGGAATGTATGCGTTCTTAATCTCTTAAGTGGATAAATGTTATGGATTCATTTATGTTGTTGTGGGTTAATAAGTAATCTTAGTCTTGTAACCTTAGGGGATGTTTGCAATGGGTAAGCAAACTTTTATGTTAAGTGAACTTAAACAAAACAAAATTAGTCCGTTTAAGTAGTTAATTGCAACTTCCTCTAGGGTTGCGTGGTGGGGCGTTACATGATGAGCTTGGCAACTTGATAGGTAAATGGGTTCTCCAAGGTCAAACCTCGTGATGAACCAAATTAATGGTAATGAAAAATATCTAAGACATTTTCATTCACAAACATGTAGATGGCCTATATGATGAAGAACACATTCAACACAAAAAGGAGGTACTCTCTAGTCATAGAGAGAAACTATCCATGGCATTGAACATAATGAAGCAACAAGCTGATTGACATGAAATTAAAAGGAACCTTGAAGGAGGATATTGGATCTTTGTGTGACTAAAACCATATATATAGATGTCAATTAATCAACAAAATAAGGATACCGAGTAGCACCCAAATATCATGGCCCTTATAAGGTTTTCTAGAGGATTAAAAATGTGGCGTACAAATTAGAGTTACTCGAGTCAACAAAAATACATTTGACCTTCCATGTTCTTGCTTAAAGAAGGATATTAAACAAAGAGCTTTAGTGTATATTGAGTTCCTAGATTTTGATGAGGAAGGTAATTTGATTTTGGAACCTAAGGGAATCCTTCAAACATATAATAAGATATTGTAGACAAGAGGTATCACAAAGTATTTGATCAAGTGGAAGAATTCTCCAATTAAAGATGTTACATGGAAAAATGAAAATTTTATTGAAAATAATCCACATTTGATCCAAGCTAAGGACACCACTTCTTTGAAGAGGAGGAAAATTATGCCCTTAGCATATTGATTATATTGGGATATGTGTAGTTGAATTATAGTTAGCATAATCCTTAATTCAATTATATATTCATTTTATAATCTTATATAGGTAGTCTAGTTAGCTTGGGTGGTATCCAATGCATAAATATGGTATATATAGGAGGTAGTGAGTAGTAGTTGATCATCTTAATTCAAACTTGATTTCTTGTTAAGGAATTTTGGAGGTTTACCCCCTTGAAGTGGCTTATTATTATCAATCATTTTCTCTTATTCTTGTTATATTTCCAAGTATTTATTGTTGCATTCTTCTATTATGTGAGTTATTTCATTACAAGACCTGCTAGATATTTGAGAAGTCAAGATGGTGTCTCGAGACATTGTTGATGATCTTGACAATTTAATAGGTGAATGGGTTCTCCTAGGTAAAAAGCCTTGGTAAATCACATTAATTGTAATGAGAAATATCAATCACATTTATTTGCAAACATGTAGATGGCCTATATCATGATAATGTAAATTTTATTTCTTGATAATCCCTTTATAATTGAAGTGTGCTCTAATGATACTTCCTTATCAATTCCTCTTAGATGCACATCGTGTATTAAAATCTACAATGAATGTCTTTAAATACCATGACACAATAACATATTGAATATATGTGTTAAGTTGGCTCATAACAACTAGTGAAAGGGCATATAAAAGTTAATTTTTGGATTTAATATCTTCAATTTTGGGGGTCATTTATATGTTCCTTGAGATTGACCTTGGCCAATCCCACATCTCATTGTAATGAAATTTAAGGATATAATGTTTATTTTGAGGTAAGGAGAAAATCTATGGGAATCAATGCAAATGGGTTGATGGGTCCATGAGCCAACCCTAATGTACGAGTATGCCACTTATTGTTATGTTATTTCATTTAAACATTCTCATCAAGTTGTGTATAAAGTTAAATGTAAATTAGCATATGCATGAAAATTTCACCAATGCAAAATCATAATGGTGATTTGCATACCCATGCCATTTTTACCATTTGGTTTTGTGCACATAGGATGTCTCAAGTGCAATAAAATATCAACAAATGATGCATACATTCTTATTCTTTGTTCAAGTCATACCTCAATCCCTACCACCTTTATTTATCATTGATTACACATCCAAATACATTAAGCACTACCTCATCATCATTACACCCTCTATCATACTTGTCATACATTCCATGTACCTTAAAATTACCCTTTTAGCCCTAAGATTCATTTTTGAGTGCTTGGTATTGACCTAGTTCAATCATGCGATGCGTGAGAATGAACCTAAAATTAAAAAATTAAAATTACAACTTCCCCATCCCCTTCTACTAGTTGTTGGTAGTTAACACACATTTTGTGTAACATGTTGCTATGTCATGGTATTTGAAGACATTCAATGTGTATTTATTTCATCTAGAATCTAAGACATCAGGGAGAATAATTAGAGCACAATTCATTTTTTAATAGAATTGAAGAAATGCATATAATGGATAAAAGTACAATCTTGCGTCACACTTTTATAAAGGGATCGACCAACACAAACAAAAAAATTCAACTTCAACCGCATAAAAGTGGCCTTTATGTTTTGAATTTTAAAATAATGTAAACTAATGAAATATAGAACTCTTGATGGAGTTTATGTTTGTAATTTTTATTTTAATAAAAAATTATTTTGATAATCAAAAAATAAAAAATAAAAGCAAATTTTGAGTTGCTAAAAATTTCAGGAAAACAAGACATCAAGTTGATGTCACAAAAGAAAGAGAACAATTTTATTTTTCCCTGATTTTTTTCCAAATAGATAACTTCAATATCTAATGCATGGAAAAAAAATCAATGCATATTTTTCTCGTAATAACGTTTTAAAGCCAAACTTACCAAAATTCGATAGTTTCATTTGACATCAAGTTTTGTCTATTTTTTTTATCTTTTTCAAAACACAAATTATATTGGAGTGGATTCTCTCCTCTAGTGCACCATATATTTTTCAAAATATTTTAATATGTTTTAGTATTTTTTTAATTTCTAATCAACCTCATTTCTTATTATAACAAACTACTTGTAATATTTTAAAAAAATATATATTAAAATTATTCAAAATATCAAAATAACTATATATTTGGATGGTCGACTCTAAGCTCTACAAAAGGGGGTATTTTTAGTTTTTTTGAAAAAATCCATTTTGGTTGAAGAAATATTCAGTTCCAGTGGAAAGTTTTAGAAATTTTTGGGAAAGGTTGAGGTGGCTACCAACAAGGATGCCACATAGATAGTTTTTTTCGAAACCTTTTCTATCGACAGATTTTTGGTCAAAATTGTTTTGGTCGAAACTTATTAGACCAAAAACCTATCAATCAAAAGGGTGTCGATCGGAAGTCTTCCAATCGAAAACCCTTATATAAATAATTTTATTTTTCCAATTCAAGCATCTAGAGAAAATACATAAAAGAAGTTATTTCGGAAAAAGAATCTATAAATTTCTAGGTACAATGATTTTCAACTTGCCATCGATTAATTTAAAAGTTTTACATGTGGTTGTGAGATTATTTACTCATTTTAGGGTTTGTGAAAGTATAATTAAGTCCTTCTACCTACCTCTCTCCCCCTCCCACCCTATCTCCTCTATTTCTCTCCCTCCCTCCTCTCTCTCACTCCTATCTCTCTCTCTCTATCAATCTCTCCATCTCCCTCCCTCCCTCCTTCCTCTCTCTAGATGTCTCTCCCTCCCTCTCTCCTTATAGGTCTACCTCTTGTGCTCCCTCTCTCCTTCTATTGTGTGTACATTTTTTTCATCATCATTTAGAATTCTTCATATTTACACATGATGGTAACACTCACTTCTTTCTTATATTTATGAGCATCTCCATTATTTGTTATAATTATATTAGTTCTCTATCTTTTATTTTTTATTTTCCATTCTTATTTACTTGAACCTATTAGTGAACATCACATCCTTTTATCTAGCCATATGCACACTCTAGAGCATTACATTCTTGCAAAGATAGTATTTCTATTCTCGTAGATTGGTTAAATTTTATTTCCTTTAAACCTAGATATACAAAGACTAAGTGCACATGTACTAAAATCAATTATTCCTCACTTTATTGAGAGCTCATGAAAGAAAATTTAGGCTAAACTAGGTTTCATTTAAATAGTTAGATTAGGTTTAGTTTTTGGAATTTACATGTACTTTCCTATTAGTTTCTAGCATATTTTTTTGTACGTTTCTATCTCAGTGTGTAGGAAAAGTAATTTCTAGAAAATAACTTCCATTTTAGACAATCCTGCAACATAGAAAATTTCAATGACAACGTGAATGCAAATTAGCATCCAAGATAGTGAGTTTTTCATGCAATTCATAGGTTTCTTGTCCTCTCCTGATTTCTATATTGTAGTTATTTTTTCTAATTTTGTCCCTATATATTTATTTATTCTAATATTTCTCATTCTCAACTCAATAGTTTGCTTAATAAAATATTTTTTAATTAAGTAAATTAAACATTTCACAAGGTTGAAGTGAAACTTATTATTTTATGTCATAAAATAGCAAAGATTGTTTCATTATATTAGTCCTAAACCTTACATTAAGAAATTAGTTATTAGTCAGTTTCTCTTTAAAGGAAGCTAACAATATAAACCATTCAATACCATAAATTCATAATAAGGAGCCTTTGATAAGCTATGGAACTCTCTCTCTCTCCTTATATACCCCTCACTCTCTAATCTCTCCTTCTACCATTGTGTTGCCCTATATCTATCTCTCCCTCCTTAGACACCTACCCTATCTCTCTCCTTAGATACCTCTCTCTCTCTCTTCTCTCCCTCTCTCAAGTTCTATCTTGGGGGCATGACCATAGTGCTACCATCTCTCTCTTGCTCTCTCTCCTTAGATACCTACCCTCTCTATATATATATATCTCTTCCTCTCCTTTTTTCTCCTTAGTTGTTTTCGAAAGTTTTTCATAGATATCTCTAGATGAAAATAGAAAAGGTTAAAGTTTTTGAGTAGTTCTTATATGTATTGCCCAAATAATCTTAAAAAACCATAGATTTCTCTGACTTAAATTTGGAAGTATATGTATGTGCACATGTGTATGTAGGTGAATTAAAACTTGATAAATTTGTGATGGGGAATAAAAATACTAGATCAAAGTTGTATGATAAAAAAAAGAGACAAAAAATGGATCGAAAAAATCTATGTCAAGAACAATCCTTTGAAATTATTCATGACCAAGTTAATGTAGAGGTACAAGAATAAATTGATAATAGTGATAGAATTTTTTTGTATGGTATGGAAAATCTAAAGGATATGGATGAGGATCTTCTCTTTTCAAGGAGATTTCACCTAAAGATATGTTATTTGAAAGCATAATAAAATTACACTCTAAAATAATTTGGGATGAATTTTTTGAAGAAAAATCTCTAATTGGAAGAGTACAATTATATGCAAAGTTATTTAGGTGAAAATAAATGACCCCTATTTTGGAGTTGTAGGGGTTGATAATAAGAAAAAACCATCAAATTTATTAAAACAAATAATTGTTGAAAACTTGCAAAAAGCATTGAAAGCAAGGGTTGAACTACTAATCTAAGTGTTGCACGTAGAGCATTGATGACTATAATTTCTAGTCATAAATTATCACATAGAAGACAAGTTTAAGAAATTGCCCAATTAATAAATTTGTCTAGGAGAAATGTTTAAATATATTATGAGAAACATATTAAATGAAAAAATTGAAAATAATTGGGTAATATTTGTAGGGTTCTCTGGAAAGATAGAATTTTAGAAGATGTAAAGAAACATGTAATTGAATATTGAACCAACCACTCTCATGTTTCTTCCAATAGAAGGGACACTATGCAAGTAATAGGTGAATACCACTCTCTAATTATGGATTGTAGATCATTCCAGTATAACTTCAATAATATAATTTTAAACCTTATCCATTTATTACACCATATTTGTATGTTTTAAAAAAACATTAAAGCATTAGGGAAAAACATCAAAAGTGTTAAAAATTATATGGTAAGAAAGTATTTCCAACAATAAGATATAATCAAATTTGAGATATAGGAGCCCTATACTTAGAGTTGGGAACATTGTATACTCAAGGTTTGCATTGATAAATCTAGAGATCAACATTAGAAGACAAGAAAAAATAAGAGACAAACAAGATTTAATCAAACTAGTCTAGTAAGATTAGTCCAGATAGGAACATTATTCTTGTCATAATTGCTCGGTTCGGATAGAAATGGTTTCCACTAAAATTTCCTATTTATCATGATATGCCAAAAAATCTAGTTTTAAGCTAATATACCCAAGCTATAATATTTATAATACCACTAAGGATCATATATGAATATTCAACATTACCTATTTTAGAGCTCAAATTTGATATGAAGATTTGGTTTATCAACTATTCTCATATAACTTATGGGATGAGATATATTATTGGCACATTATTGCATTCCCCCAAATTCCACTTCATATTGGGATTATTTGGAAGTGTCTTTCCTTTAAAGAATTAAATTTCTATTAATTGATGGTGTAACCTTATATCATTAATTTGTATACATAAAGAAGAGAGATAATAAAATAGTTAATAAATTTAGTGAAATAATTCATAAATAATACATTAATTTTAATGATCCTGTAAGATGGGGTTAGATCATTCCTAGCCTAGATAAAGTGACAACCAACACTTCTAAGCTACAAACCACATCCAAACAAGAGAAAACAAACATAAGGAATTAAAATGAAATGCATTCACAAATAAACACTCCCCATTGTAGTTGCTTCACTTCTCTCGTCTCTTCTATTTCTCCTTATGCTAATATTACCCTCAAATTTTGAAGTAGACTTGTGCAAATACTTGCAAATAGTAAGTAGAAGGTTGGAGATGAAAGGTTGTTAAGGTAAAAATGGGGGAGGAAGGTTGCTTTTATAGGAAACCATTAGAACAGATGGCTGAGATCGATCTTCTAGAAAGATTCCAAGATTGACGGATGAGAATTCATGAGAGGGAGGTTACAAAATGGAAGGCCAAGATCAAAGTTCTAGAAAGATGCCAAGATCAATAGTTGAGAATTGATGCAACCAAAATATGCCATTCATGGGAGAGCTATGACGTCGACGGCTATGACACCCGATAGCTATGACAAAAATGAAGGCTATGACAGAAATGAATGACAAGGCATATTTGACTAGAAGGGAGGCATAAATGATTTATTTAAATTATTTATTTGAAAATTGAGAAAATGGACAAGTGGAAAATTGAATTATTTATTCGAGAAAAATGAAAAGGGAGCATTTGATTAAATCAAATTGTGAAATCAATTTAATTAAATGAGGGGAGATGGAAATTAGACATTAAATAATTAAGTTGAATTAATTATTTAATGGGAGGAGAAATGAAACATAATTAAATAATCTTGACAATTATTTAATTATAGAGGAAGGAAAAGGTCAAATAATTATTATTATTATCTGACTATAGGCAAATGATAAAAGATAAATAATTAAATAAATAATGATTCATTTAATTATTGAAGAAAGGAGTGTTAGTGATGCAATTAAATTATTTAAATTGATCGGGATAAAATAAAGATTAGAAAGTTAATTAATTAAATAATTAAAATTTATTTAATTAATAGAGGAATATGATCAAGCATAATTAAATAATTAAAATTATTCAATTATTGGAGGACGACCAAGAAAAATGATGCTCGCAGACTTAGGATATTTTTCAGTGTCTATATTTTGCCCCTCTTTGACATAATGCGGTCCATCGTGTTGTGTCAAATAAATTCATTCAAAAGGTGCCCTAGGATGCCCTAGTAGAATCAGGGTATAGGTATGCCCCTTGGGAAAAATTGACAAATTTTTAAAAAAATCAAAAAAATTGGAAAATTATCCTGATAATATAAATGGATGGCCAGGAATTCAATGGTGAAGATAGAATTGAATTTCAAGATCAGTAAAGGGGTCAAATTTGAGGTCAAAGGTGTCAAAAGGTGTGCCCAATAGATAAGCCTAGGTCAAAACCCTAATTTGGAACCTATAAATAGCAATTTGAATTTGAAGAAGGGTCATTTTCACATTCCCAATTTAGAAATTTCAAGAGCTCAAAGTGATTTAGCTGCAGAGATGTCTTCAGTTCTTGAGGCCACCCACTGCACATACCGCATCCGTACGTACCACTGACCTGAGGGAGTGTCTACCTTGTATGTACTACTAACCTGCTTTGTAATTTTTTTTGTTTTATGTGCATTTAGGCTAGGAAATAACTTAGTAGGCAATTGCGTCGCATGGAGTGCGACATAATTGTCATCGCGTTCGACTCAGATGACTAGCGATTCATCGCAATCGTCACGATGTGATGCAATTGCAAGGGGTAGGTTGAGGGGCATGTGTGTTGCAACGGACAAAATTGTGTGACGCAACTAAATTTTGGTATGCATTTGTGGTCAGGAATGACATAAACGACTAGCTGCAATGCATGTGCAGTACAAAAATGATGCATGTGTTGGGCGTGTGATGCAATCGCAATTGTGGGCCGGTTAAAAATATGTGTGACACATATGTCAAAATTGTGATGTAATTGGTTTCAAATTGATGTTATTGGTTTCTTGATGATTTTAGGTGTGTCTTCCTCCTATTTACACATGGGATTCTAGACTAGATGTGTTCCAACTGCGGGACTAGTTAGACGATGATGAGAAGGATGCGTTGTTGGAGCGTGGTTTATTTTACTTGACATATATGCTCATGATTAGGGCAAACAAAGGGATGCTGATAGCATTGGTAGAGGGGTGGCACTCAGAGACGAGAAGCTTTCATTTACTTTTATAGGATACTACGGCTGGCGATACGTGGTGAGTGAGTACACTATGACCCCACTCGAGGGCTACATGCATTGTATGATTACTATCAGATTGATGATGTTGCAGAGCTCGGTATCCAGGGTTATGAGATTTGATGGGAGACCCTGGCAGAGAGATATGATAGATATGACTATGTTTTGTGTGCATTGACAGCAGGCATTTTGATTCCGGACTGTAGGGGTCATGGTTTTTTGGTGGGTCGGAGAGATATTGGGATCGATGGTTCACTTCAGGATAGTGTATATGTGGGGGCCATGTCTATTGGCCATGCTCTAGTTTTAGTTACATGATATCACCTATAGAGAGGGGCAAAGTCTAAGATGCGGTGTTACGTTGTTGACAATGTGGGCATGGGAGCATATAGCATTGTTTTGTCCACCAGTAGTTTGGCAGTTGGGTACAGGTGCTCCATATGCATATATGTATCAGGGGGCCTTGATGCAGACACACGTTGGTGATGTGGGTTACTGGCGACATGGGTTAGATACACTGGTCAGTTTCATTTGGAGGCCTTATAGGACTTGTGACCTATGGATTGATGAGGACAATCACATGTCGTGGTGTCGACAGCCCAGGTATCTCATTGGGTGCATTGTGTAGTTACAACACGTTATTGAGATGTATCTCCCAGAGAGGGTCAGACATCAATTCAGCGAGAGATAGGGGGTCCCAGTTGGCACAACAAAGTATGGGCGGTCATCACGAGAGCTCCATCCCTGGGGTCCATAGATTGTGATTACTACAACTGAGCAGGATATTGATGCCATGCAGGCATTAGATTGGGAGTGGAGAGGAGGGAATGCTAATGCAGGGATTACACCAAAGTATGATGCTTGGTGGTCAATTCATAGACCCTTTCCCTTGACAGATCCACAATAGCCAACGTCAGTAGAGCGTAGAGTTAGAGGCCCGAGAAGTCGACGAGGGAATAGGGGTTGGAGAGGTGGTGGGAGAGGAGATGGTGGAAGGGGAGATGGAGGGGGATGGGGGGATGATGGAGGGCGACGGGATGATGGAGGCGATGGATGGGGAGGACGGGGTGAAGACTGTCATAGGAGGAGGAGAAACGGAGGACGACAGGCGGTGGGTCAACTACCACCCTTTAGAGAGGAGGCAAAGATGGAGGAAAATTAGCCAGAGGTGAGGGTAGTGATGGAGGGAGAGAAGCACATAAAGATGCCCATGTTGGAGGTGGCACAACTAGATTTTGAGGCTATGGAGGTTGAGGTGGGGGGAGTGGGAGGATAGGATGAGCAAGTGGAGGAGAAGCTAGAGATGGATGAGGTAGAGAGAGTCCTCTGCGATAGGATTATCATGGGAGTCGATAGGGTCTTAGAGGCGATGGGGATCGGAGGAGATGAGGGATCAGTGGAGCAGAGGGTAGCCGCTTTATAGGCTCAGGTGCAGGCCTTGGAGGCAAAACTAAGGACAGTGACTGCTGAGAGAGATGGCCTTAAGGCCGAGAGGGATACTTTCCAGGTGGAGAGAGACCTAGCAATTATCAGTCAATAATAGATGAATCAATGGATGCTTGATTTAACAGCTACATGCAATGGGTCCATTATAGAGGTTGCATGAGAGTATGCTTGGGCCAGCAGGGCCATATAGTATTACAGGGACTTATAGGAGAGATTGGTACTACCAGAGAGGAGAGAGCCCTCATTTTTTGAGATTGATAGTGGTTCACAGAGCAGGACTCACAACAGACAAACACATAGTAGGTCAAAGGGTGAGACTTCGGATGACAGATGGGCCACTCCATATGACAAACCTCCTACCACAAAGCATAGGACCAGAGATTCACCTTAGAGGGAGGACAAGAATTCTCTAGAGACAGGAGAGCAGGGCAGTTATGGATAGATCATCTTGTAATTTATGTTTTACATGTGTTAGAGACTAAAATTTTATTATCGAGCCTGTGAGCTCCACTTTTATTGGACACATCTTGACATTGTATTGATGACACCTATTTTTTTGAGCGATATATATGATATGATTTTGGTAGCGGTTGATGATATGTGTTTATGCATTTATGATGACATGCTATGTGATGGATACTCATGCTATGGTTACGGTGTTTTTTAATGCATTCTATATGATGATGTGATGATCTACTATGATTTATGATTATGTTATGAATATTTATACTTTTATGATATGCAATATGGATGACCTAATGTTTACTAAATGTAGATGATGTAATGCATTGATGGTTTATAGATTCTTTTATTATGCTATGTGTGGATGATGGATATAATGGAAATGACTTGATGCGACATGATATGAAAATGTATTGATGTGATGTAATGTTTATGCGGAAATGTAATGATTGGATGCAAATGTGATGCGACCTAATATTATTAATGTGATGTAATATGTGTAAAATGTAATGCAATGTTATGAGAAAATTCTTGTATGATAATGCTAAATGTCATGATGGATAATGTCTAATATGAATGTGAGATGTGATATTGTATATGATATGCCATCTTTCCATTGATGTGATATTTTATGTATGAGATGCAACATGATGGGAAATTCCATGCCATATGATATAGTGGATTGTGATGTAAAATGTAACACTAATGTGATAGAGTGATAATGTGATGGTGTTAGTATGATAAGAAGATATGAATTCTATATGGATTCTTTTTATGTTTTTGTATTTTCTTATGCAAGTATATGTGACTCAAGATGATAATGCTATCTACGGTGAAAATTCTTTGTATGAAACTTTCTAACATGACTATGTATGCAAGGTGTTTTTGTGTGTCATAGGACTCTGTCAAGATGCAGATAGAGGAAATGTTAGCATGAGAGAGATAGAAGTTAGTGTAAAAAAGGAAAGGAAGATGGACATGGAAAGTTATATGGGAGATGACGAGGGACCAACCTTCGTACTTCCATTTTTATATTTATCATCATTGGGCGCAAAAATTATCGCAAATGGAACACAAACACCATGGTATGACATAGACCAAGGTGTGCAAGGTGACCATTTGTGAGAGACAAGCAGTCAAAAGATAAAGCCAAAATACAAGGAATGCCTCGACTCATACTAAGGATCCACTTATCCTAGTCTTCTTTCCAAGACAAACCATAGACAACAAACAAAGAAAAGAGGTTGTGATCCATCATTGTCCCTCTAAATCCTTTAATATGACATCCTCGAGGTAACTAGTAACATAACCCAAAACCGATCAAAAGAACAAGACAAATCCAGACAAACAAAGTGTTTTCCAGAGAGAGTGTTCGCCAATAGTTTTGATAAGATTGTTTGATGTGATTGATTAGATTGACCAAGATGATCGAGTTTGATTGATTTGATAAATATTGATTGATAATTTTGAAAAATGTTGACAAATTGATTTGATTGACCGCGCCTAGCCTCAGGAAGGACACATCTTGATTAAGGCAAGATTGATTGAACAAGTTGACAAGATTGATTGTTTGTTTGACAAAGATTGATTGATATGACCAAGCGATG
The DNA here is from genome assembly GCA_007115665.2 of Sequoiadendron giganteum. NCBI lineage: Eukaryota > Viridiplantae > Streptophyta > Pinopsida > Cupressales > Cupressaceae > Sequoiadendron > Sequoiadendron giganteum. Next base: position 494,106,793 of record CM021102.1, on the reverse strand, counting down.
TGATGATACCCAACTTCAGGAAGGAAAAATCTTGTTTAAGGCAAGGGACACATCTGATAAAGTTAATCCAATGACAAATATTGACAAGACACCTATTCGCAAGAAAGACATATCCTGCTTAAGGTGAATGACCAAATTGACAAAGTCCAATCTTAGGAAGGACACATTCTGATAAAAGACAATAGGTAAGACCGAATGAGACAAATGAAATAATGTCCCATTCCACTAAGATTGATGATCCAATAGATTGGTTGACGATAAGATGATTGACTAATTAAAGGATTTGGTTGGTTATGTTTGTCTATTGATTTGTGATTTGGTTTGAATGATGATTGCTTGTGGACCAAGGACATGATCGAACTCGAAAAAACCTAAAGGACTGACCTAGGTGGCCTCGGGGGCTCATCGATAGATGGCCTTGCCTACATTATACATGCAAAAACCTCGTAGTTCGACACAACTTGACTTTGTCTTATTCGACAAAAGACTGAGTCGTGATTTTATTTAGACAACCTAAAAGGACTAACCTAATGTCTTGAGGGCCCATTTAAGATGAGCTTTGCCTACGTAGAAAATGCGCAGAGAGAACGTAGCTCGACACTCTAACATAGACTAATATAGACTCTGACTCTGACTCTAACTCTGACTTTGTTTCTAGAAGTTTTGGAGTTTTCTGATGTTTTGGGGATTTTGATGATTTATGATTTTTATTGGATTTTGAATTTTTTTTTTTGTTGGATTTTTTTAGGACATTTTATGATTTTTTATGGATTTTGAATGTTTTAAAGGGCTAATACCATGTGTTATTTCCCATGAATATGTAAGTCAAGGAATTGCCCCAGTTAGGTATAGGGCCAATTTACTATGCCAAGAGGTAGGGGTGAATGCTATGGATGATCATGAAAGCAAAGGATATTACATGTCGGTGGTTCCCAAGCCATGGAAGAATGATGAAGCTTTATTATGGATGAAAGATGAGTGTAAACAGATAATCGAAGGATGGGAGACCAAATGGCATGACAGTAGACAGAGGAGCATAGGCTGACTACACATGGCGCCTGTTTGCCAGGTTTTCATCATGGTACTTATCCAAAGCACCACCAAAGTGGTTTTCACTTTTGGACGAATTATTTCTCTTTACTATTTTTTATTTTTTTTTCATTTTTTTGTTGTCGCCAAGACGCCTGTTTGCCAGGTTTTCATTAGGGTGACTTATTTTTTGATTTTTTTTTGTACTTTTAACTTTTAAAGGAATACTCTAAGAATCAAGTGTAATACTTGCGGAGATGCATGTTGTTGATAGGTTTAGACAATGGCTCTCCTTCAGGAGTAGAGAGCTCATAAGCGACTGATCCATATGATGTTGCGACAATATAGGGGCCTAACCAATTAGGCTCAAACTTCCCAGGTTTTTCTCATTCTACTTGATTCTTTGGATTTTACTTTAGGACTAAGTCACCAATGTAAAAACTTCTAGGACGAACCTTCTCATTGTAACTACGTCGAAGGTGATTCTGATATGCTTGCAAATGTGTCAAAGCATTATGTCTCTTTTCATCTAGTAACTCTAGCTCATGTAGACGGGATACACAGTATTCTTCTTGATCAATCAAGCCTTGCATAAAGACTCATAGGGATGGTAACTCGACCTCTATAGGAAGTATTGCTTCAAATCCATAGACAAGGGAATATGGTGTGGCTCCTATGGGGTGTGAATACTGGTGTGATACGCCCATAAGGTAGGATTAAGTTGTAGGTGCCATTCACAACCAGTGTCATTGACAATCTTCTTTAATATTTTTAGGATAGTCTTGTTAGACGCCTCAACTTGACCATTACCTTGGGGATAATATGGAGTAGAAAAATGATGTTGAATATGAAATCTTTCACAAAGCTCACAAACATCCTAGTTCTTAAAAGGGTGACCATTATCCGTAATGATGGATTGTGGGATACCATAATGAAAAATGATGTAATTCAGGATGAATTTGGCTATTTGCTTTCCAGTGATGTAAGTTAGTGGGACAACTTTGATCCATTTTGTAAAATACTTAGTAGCGACAAGGATAAAATTATGTCCATTAGCAGAGGTGGGATGGATATTTCCTACGAGGTCGAGTCCCCATTGAGAAAATGGCCACGACAAAGTAAGCAACTGTAATTCTTGAGTTGGGGCATGTATAAAATCTCCAAGAATATAACATTGGTGACATTTCTTCATAAACTGATAGGCATCATGTTCCATTGTAGGCTATTAATATCTCATCCTCATGATCTTTTTGGCTAATGTAGGACCATCAAAGTGAGCTCCACATATACCATGGTGTACCTCTTGTAAGGCTATTGGTGCTTCATTTGAGTCGAGACATTGAAGGAGGGTACTATCTAGGCTACGATGATAAAGGGTATCTCTGATGATGACATATTTAGATGCTTTTCAGATAAAGGTTTTGTGTTGGTTAAGGGATAAGTCGGGAGGTACAATTTGGTCATGAAAATAGGCATAAATGTCTTTGTACCAAGGTGAATCAAGACCAACAAGTTCACATACAAGTTCGGTTTCAGGGACATTGAACGTAGGGATTAACTATTCTACCAAGAACTCATATTGTGATGTATTGTTAGGAATTTTGAAGAGAGATATGATGGTAGCCATAGCATCAGTTTCTTTGTTATGGATTCTCAGGATCCATTCAAAAGAGATGGTATCAAAGTACAATCTGAAACTATCCACCATGCGCTTGTAGGGCATTAATTTCTCATTCTTGGTGTCACAATCATCATTAAATTGCTTAATCAATAACTGAGAATCATCGTAGACCTGAAGATCCTTGATTTTCCATTTTATTGCTATCTGGAGTCCTGACAACAATGCTTCATACTTTGCTATGTTATTAGTGCAGGGAAATGCTATTCGGATTGACTTGGGAATGGAATCTCCTTGAGGTGTGATGGATAGAATTCTAGCTCCTGAACCATGACTTGTGTAACATCCATCAAAGTATAGTTTCCATGTTGTTTGTGTATCTATGACGAGGATTGATTCATCTAGGAAAATAGATATCAAAGGGTGATCTGCCTTTACTGGTGCATCTACGAGTTGATCTGCTATCACTTGTCCTTTCATTTCTTTTCGGTCAACATACTCAATGTCATATTTGCTCAAGATCATAACCCACTTATCTAGTCTTCTTGTTAGAGCTACTTTAATGAGGAGATATTTTAGATGATCAATTTTGGCAATCAGTTTTGTCTTATGATTCAACATGTAATGTATTAGTTTTTGTGTTGCGAAGACCACTGCTAGACATGCTCGTTCAATAGGGCTATAGTTCAATTCATATCCAAATAGGGTGTGACTGATGTAATATATTGCTCGCTCTTTGCCTTCATTGTCATTTTGTGCTAGTAATGCCCTCAGTACTAATGTTGTTGTTGTCACATATAATATCAAATATTTTACACCAATTGGAGGCATAAGGACTGGTGGAGTCAATAGATAATGTTTGATCTAATCAAATGCTTCTTGACACTTTTATGTCCAATTGAAGGGAATGCCTTTCCTTAGGAGATGTTAAAAAAGATGGATTTTATCTGCTAATTGAGTGATGAATCTGCGGATTGATTGTAGTCTTCTTTGTAATGTTCTCAACTGACTGATAGCGATTGGTGGTGGCATCTCTAAGATAGCTTTGACTTTTGCAGGATCATCTTCTATTCCTCTGTGTGAGATAATGTATCCAAGAAGCTTGCCTGATTGGACCCTGAAAACACATTTCTTTGGATTTAGTCTGAGTTGGTACTTTTCCAGTTGTGTGAAAATCTTTTCCAATACTGCTAAATGTCCACTTCATTCTAGAGATTTAGAGAGAAGGTTGTCAACATAGTCTTCCATAAGCACATGCATGTAGTCATGAAATTTTGTGGTCATAGCTCTTTGGTATGTAGCTCTGGTATTTTTCAGTCCAAATGGCATCATATTTCAATAGAAAGTTCCCCAAGTGCATGTGAAATCTATTTTTGGTTGATCTTCAGTAGCAATTCTTATCTGGTTATAACCCAAAAATTGATCCATAAGTGATAGCATTTCATATCTAGTTGTGAGGTCTACTATGATGTCAATATTTGGTAGAGGAAAATCATATTTGGGACAAGCTTGGTTGAGATCTTTGAAATCCGTGTAGATTTTTATTTGACCATTTGGTTTGGTGACAGGAACAACGTTTGATATCCAATCTATGTAATTAATAGAATGAATGAATCCAACATCTAGAAGTTTCTTCAATTCCACCTTGACAAGGAGTGCAATATGTGGATGCATTTTTCTTAGCTTTTGTTTGTATGGTTTGGCATTTGGTAGCAGTGGTAAGTGATGTAGAACTAATTTAGGATCCAATCCACGCATGTCAGCATACAACCAAGCAAAATTAACTTATCTTTCTTAAAAGAATGTTGTGAACTCAGGCTTTTCCTTGGCGGTCAAAGATGTTGCTAATTGTATGATTCTGGAATTATCTGGTGTTCCAATATTCACTTATTTTGTTTCTTCTATTAGCAACAATGATCTCTCTTGATCTATTGGGAGACAGTCCAACCCTCCATCCTCAGGCACCTCAGGGAGGTTTTCACCTTTGGATATGTCCTTTATTTTTACTTTTTCATGGTCAGCAAACGCCTTTCAGTTTTCACCTAAAGACCTATTATTTTTATTCTTATTTTTTCCTTTTTCATTTTCACTTTTGCGACTAGAGGATAGGACAACTCACCAAAGTATTCTACATAATTAATTTCTATGGAAAATCCAGCCTTATGATCCCCACTTGGTATTCCTTCATGAAGTCCCATGAACTCAACAATTGCTTTGTCATTCTCGAAAGTGTCCAAACTTGGTGGGTCTTGTTGATCCCACTCTATGAGTTGTGGGTAGACAAGGGGTAATCCATCGTCAGTATTATCAAGGGTCGTATTGTAGGAAGATAGGGTAAAGACAAAGGTAGAGTCATCAGGTTCCCAAGAGGCAACGCCAATGGTTTCCCAAAAGTTTTTCATCCATTCTTCTCTTTTCAAAGGGACTTGTGGACGTGGGCTTGGCAAGCTTGGCGGGGTATTTATGATAAGCATTTGATTGAATTACTTTTGAAGGGGAGGCTCATCAAGTATTCTAAATAGTTTATCAAGGTCCATAAATTTAGTGGAGGATAGGGAATCCCATTCATATTCATTGGAATCGGTATCATAATCCCAAGAATCTTCATATGTCTCAATCTCATCTAAAGCATTAGAAACCTCACTCGAAGGTAACCTAATACCTCGGATAGTCACTTTTATTGGTACAAACCCTAGTCCTTGGTGTTTGATTAACTTAGGAGGTTGCAAGGGTTCCATCATTCCTTGTTTATTTAGGACAAGACCACTGTGTCCATTGTATCCTTGTCGCTTCATTATGTGGAACCCTTTTGGATATTGTTCAATTCACAATTTCTTAGATTCAATGCCCCCTTCTTCTTTGTACAACCATGTGAGGATATGATCATCTAGAGTTTCTTTGGTAAGTTCCCCCCGTCTAGTGAAGGTGGTAGGGGGATTATGGGTAATAACCTTAGGCTATAGGGGATGCGGTTTGCCGTATGAATTTAGGTATTTAGGTAATTTTTTGATGAAAAAGAGACTCTTCATGTTATATTCTCCACATCCTTTGTCTTGGATCTGGATCTTGGGCATAGAAGGTGTGATGAATGGAGTGGATGATTAGACCAGGGTAGATGGTTCAATGTAGTGAGATGGAGTGGTGGATGAAGTGGAATGTGGAGCCTCTCAATTGATGGGTACTTGACATTCAATAGTTCCTCTTAGGTTTGAACAATACTAAAAAGGATCAGGGTCGCCTAGAATAGTGATTTCAATACCATTGTGTGGGAATTTGAGGCATTGATGGTAGGTGGATGGAATAGCCCTCATAGAATGAATCCAAGGATGACCAAGGAGAAGATTGTAATGCAAATCCAAATCCAAGACATGAAACACCGTGTCCTATATTGTTGGGCCAACTCTTATGGGAAGCAAAATTATGCCTTCGGATGAACACTCACATCATCATAGGCTTTGATAGTGATTTTCTTTGTTTGGTCTATACAATTCTCAGAGTATCCCAATGCTTTCACCAATTTTAGTGATCAAATATTCAAACCTGCTCCACTGTCTACTAGGAATCGTCTGATCTTGCATTTATTAACCTAGACTTCAAGATGTAGGGGGTCGTTATGATCAGATTTTGGTGTGAAAAAGTCTTGCTCAGAGAAGGTGACATGGTGTGGCATAGCTAGGTATCCGACCATGGCCTAAAGTGCATTGACATCTAGGTTGGCGGGGACAGATTCTTCTTGCAATGCTTTATCAAGGATAACTCTATGCTGTGGGGATGTGCAAAGGAGCTCCAAGATAGAAATTTGTGTGAGGGTTTTTCTCAACTTATCCAAGAGATTATATTGACTCTTTGGCTGTGAATTAGATGGAGGTCCTAGATTATCTTGGTTCTGCAAGTAGCAACAACAATAATCTGAGTTTGGCTTGTTTGTGGTGATGGTAGCAATGCGATCGTCAAAGGGTCTTATGTTAAGAATGATAGTGTTGTAATCGTGTTTGATTGCGACATAATTAGCATTATTGTTATCGTTCCCTAAACTGGAGGCTTTCCCTTTATCATGGCCTTGCAAGGGAGTCTTGAATATGATATGATCAACATTGGTTTTTCCTTGTGAATCTCCTATTGATATGGTTCTGTTTTCAATGAGGTCTTGAATAATGTTCTTGAGTATCCAACATCTAGTTGTTTTGTGTCCTTTTCCACGGTGGTATTCATAGTATTCATCTTCTTTCCACCAATCATGTTTGATCAAGGTAGGTTCATAATTCTTGGTGTCCGGAAGTGAGATGATATTAGATTGCAAATTTTTTTTGAGGATTGATTCGATGGGTTCACCTAACTGAGTGTATGTTCTTTTGGCACAGGGAGGTCCTCTTCGTTGTTGATTGTTTTGGACAACATTCAGCTTTTTGTTTTGACTTTAGATCTGTGTATTTGGTATAGTTGGCATATTTGATGAGGAGGGACCTTTAAGTTGAATGGTTGGACCTTCGATTATTAATTTGGCATCAAAAACTCCATCATCCGTGACATTTTTGTTTTGGGACCACTATTTGCTTTTGTCATTGTTGGATTTCGAATTTTATTTGTTTACCTTGACTAGTCCTTTTGTAATAAGACCCTTCTCAATAAGAACACCTTTTTGAAGGATCTCTTCAAAGGTTGTGCAACATTGGATTTGAATTTGACTCGTCAATTCTCTGTTAAGATTTTCCACTAACATGGTGACCAATTATCTTTCAAGAATGTCACAAGGGAATTTGCTAACCAAAACTTGCCATCTTTGGTAGAACAAGGTGAGTGATTCCCCTTATTCTTGTTTGGTTGTGCTCAATGTTGCAAGGGTGACATCATTTTTAATGTTGAAGGCAAAATAATTGATGAATTTGTCGGCTAGTTCACCCCATGTTCTTATTCTTGGAGGAAGGTGTACAAACCAATCTAGAGTTGACCCTATAAGGCTTCACGAAAATAGTCTCATCAAATAGATAGGATCATATGAGACTTCCATACATGATGTGTTGAATTCTTGAATGTGCTCTATTGGATCCCCTGTCCCCTTGTACATAGGTAAAGGTGGTGTTGTGAAATGAGGGGGAAAGGGTGGTATGTATAAATTTTGATCAAATGGAAAGGGGCACAATTCCTCAACAAAATAAATCTTCTTGTTATTCCCAAATTGCATGTTTGTCATATGTTGTTGGAGGGTTTGCACTTGTTGTATCAAGAAGAATGCAAGAGATGGTGTTGCATTGTTTTGATTTGGTATCATGATGTTGGTATTAAGGTCATATGTTGGATTTGAATTAGTATTGATGCCTTGTGATGTGGGACTTTGGTTGCCATATTGATTTGTATTGGTTTGATTTGGAATGAAATTGGCATTTAGGTTGGTTTCAAAGGTCATATTTGAATGTGGTATGGTGTTTTGGAATTGAGGTGTAGACCCTTGATTCGTTCTTTGGTTTTGAAAATTAGGTCCTTGATTTGCAAATGAAGGTGTAGGTCCTTGATTTATGTTTTGTGATGAAAGAATGGTCCCTTGATTGGTATTTTGAAATTAAGATGTAGGCCCTTGATTGATATTTTTGGATGAAGGAATGGTTCCTTCGTTAGAATTTTGGAATGATGGAAGGGACCCCTGATTAGCATTTTGGAGTGATGGGATAGATCCTTGATTATTGTTTTGCTTTGGGATCCTTCATGAGATAATGTGAACCTTTCTAGGTTGACTTGATGAAGGTGTACTTTGAAATTGGAATAAGGATCCTTAATTTGTGTTTTGAAGTGTAGGAATAGGACCTTGGTTTGCATTTTGAGTCAAAGGTGTAGGACCTTGTGAAGTGGAACCTTGATTCGTATTTTGAAAAAGGGGGTTTGTAAAGGTCTTACCCATGGAATTGGAGGAACTTCCAAGTGTGAAACTTTGTCCTTGTGTAGTGGTATGGGTTACCTTATTTCCAAATGTTGGGATTCTTGGGATATGTGTGGTAGTGGTACTCATGTGTGAAGTTGTCCCAAGGGGTATTATCGATGTTTATTGTGATGAGGGCATGCCAAGTGCAAATGGATTTTCAGTTTCCTCTTCTAGAAGGGTTAATACATCAAAGCCTTGAGGTAATTTGGCACCCTTTTTAGCTGGTGCATAGAAAAAATTGTTAGGGTTGGCACTAACAAGTTGATCAACCATGCTTAAAATTCTTGGGTCTTGGTAAGCTCTTTCAATTTCTTGAGGAGTCAATTTTTTGTTGAATTTTTCTAGGCTCATATTTTCCCATGTGTTGGTTTGGTTTCCTTGTGATGTGTCTCTTGTAGGTGTAGAATGATTTGAATTTATTCCAAGGGTAGTGTCATGAAAAGGGTCACTTGAAAAATCCATCTCCTTTCTTTTGGATTTTGACCTTGTTTCAACCATATGAGAATTTTGCAAGTTGAGGGATAATGCAAGATGTAAATGAGACTAAACTATGTTTTTGGATTTTTTTGAATTTAAGGATGCAAATGCAAGGTGATCATGCAAGGATGATAAATGAAATAGAAGCTAAAGCTTGATTAATGATAAGGTGACTAAATGATGCTAAGGTTAAGATGAAGGCAAGCTATGCTAATGCAAAAGAATAATGAGTCAAATGGATGCAAAGGGATATGCCAAGCTAAGGCTATGGTGGAAATGAACTATTTTTTTATATTTTTGGGATAAAGGTGCAAAGTGCAATCTTGGTAATATGAGTCTAAATGAGAGCAAGGCAATGTAAAAGAATTTTAAAAAAAGGATGGAAATCAAGATAATTTGAACCCAAGGAAACAAATTCCAAATGTCATGGACCATAAGAGGATAACTTTGATAAAGAAGAGTCAAGACAAGGACACAAGCTCAAGAATCAAACTTGATAAGGTGACAATGGCAAGGATAATGGTCAATGAAAAATATAATATGTAACCAAGAATTTCCAAAAGCTCAAAAGTCTCCCTATGTTCAAAATCTAAAGGTCCAAATGCAACCTAAGAACCAAAGTCTAATTTGTGCAATGCAAAGGGTGGAGGAATGTAACCTATAATGCAATGTATTTCTAATGGCAAAGCTAAAATGAGTTGGTGATTCTTGCAAGTCTCTGGTTTATCAGTCAAAGGTCATTATGAAACTATTTTGGTTAGATTTTGGACATAAGTTTTAGAAGTTTTTGTTTAGCAGACAATTGCGACTTTGTTTTCAGCAAATACGTCGCACAATTACGGTTCAGGTTATCAAATGCGACCCTGTTTTCAGATATTCCATTTCATAAAGTCAGTTGTGGTTTTGTAGTTCTCAGTTGTGGTTTATAGTATTAGATGTAACTTTTTGTCTGTCAATTGCGATTTTCTAGAATGTTGTTTTAGAAATTCTGGTGTTTTTGAACTGGTTTTTGATGAAATTTTGACCGTTTTTAAAGAAATATGATTGGAAAACATAGAATACAATATCAAGCACTTATTTTTGGTCTAGTTTGATGTGAAAATGTTTGATAACAAGCATGAATCCTATGGTTGGCAGGGATAATATTCTTTGGGTTCCCACTTGGATTTCTCCAGCTACGCCTATTCAGAGTGGATAGCCTAGGAACTTGGTAGCACTGGCTCCCCCTTACACAACACTCAATTCTTAGGCATACCAAGCTCCAAATTCCCCAAAGTGGAATTTTCTATCTCTACTTTGAACCGCAAAAATGTGGGATGACTTCAAAGGTCCGACCTCCTACGTTAGCAAATAGAAGGATTTTGGCTTCTAAAAACAAGAGGTGTCTAGCAAGGGCGTCCGATTTGGGAGATGTTGTGACAAAATCCCTCAAGATATCTCCCAACCCTTAGAACAAGGGATTTTTGCATCATAAAGATATTGGGGGAGAGCTATCACACATCTCTTTCCATTGATTACAAACTTTCCTTGCAAACACAAATTTATATAACAGTTCAGAAGGACTTGGATTTAGCCCGTTATCACTTGGTTCGTACCCTTGGGGTGAGTAATTTTTCCCACCAAGGCAAACCCTCTAATGTGTAAACACAAAACTAGATGGTTTTGGCTTTCTGATCACCGATTTTGCACAAGGTGAGAGCATAATACCTACCATCTTTCAAGCATGGAAAATAGTGATTTATTAACCCTTAGTTAAATCTACGTGAGAGAAGACAATCATTCATTTTAAGCACCAATTGAAATGTTATCTAATCTAAAGCAAACAATATTTTGTAGTTTCAAAATAAGGCCTTGGACACACGAAAACCTATAAAACCACACATTAGTAGTTTCACAAAGATATCTTGGACCAACGAAAAGCTACAAAAACCCTAGTTAGCATAAAAGGTTAAGAACTAAACTAGAATTCAAAAATTAACAACTAAACTAAATTAGAAAATAAAGAAACTAAACTGAATTAATTTTTTTTAAAGAAAACTAAACTAAGAGCTCGATTTTTTTGTTGTTGCTTCAAAAGAAGTAGTTTTTGGGAGCTCCACTTCAAAGCCACATGCTGCAAACAAAAGATTAGTAACCAAAAAACACTACTCTACTTGCAAAACCCAAAAGAAAAACTAAAAAGACACTAAAATTGGAATTTAATACCGAGTAGACAATTGCGTCGTTGCATTGCATCGCACTAGAGCGATTGCGTCACACTTTCAAATTCAAATTTTTTCACCTATCATGTCTTCAACAAATGCGTCGTTTCAGGTCAAGTGTGTCGCTGCTTTTATCAAATGCGTCGTTTCTTGGAAGATGTGTCACAACGTTGATCAGTTGCATCGTTTCATACCTAAACTCTACAAAAACAAGCAAACCTACAAAATCTCGTCCTTCACGTCAGGTTCACCAATGTAAGATGGGGTTAGATCATTCCTAGCCTAGATAAAGTGACAACCAACACTTCTAAGCTACAAACCACATCTAAACAAGAGACAACAAATAATAAGGAATTAAAATGAAATGTATTCACAAATAAACACTCCCCATTGTAGTTGCTTCACTTCTCTTGTCTCTCCTATTTCTCCTTATGCCAATATTGCCCTCAAATTTTGAAGTAGATTTGTGCAAATACCTGCAAATAGTAAGTAGAAGGTTGGAGATGAAAGGTTGTTAAGGAAAAAATGGGGGAGGAAGGCTGCTTTTATAGGCAACCATTCAAACAGACGACTGAGATCGATCTTTTAGAAATATTCCAAGATTGATGGATGAGAATTCATGAGAGGGAGGTTATGAAATGGAAGGCCAAGATCAAACTTCCAAAAAGATTCCAAGATCAACGGTTGAGAATTGATGCAACCAGAATATGCCATTCATGGGAGAGTTATGATGTCGACGGCTATGACAGTCAACGACTATGATAGAAATGAATGACAGGGCATCTTTGACTAGAAGGGAGGCATAAATGATTTATTTAAAAATGGAGGAAATGGACAAGTGGAAAATAAATAATTCATTTGAATTATTTATTCAGGAAAAATGAAAAGGGAGCATTTGATTAAATCAAATTGTGAAATCAATTTAATTAAATGAGGGGAGACGAAAATTAGACATTAAATAATTAACTTGAATTAATTATTTAATGGGAGGAGAAATGACACATAATTAAATAATCTTGACAATTATTTAATTATAGAGGAAGGAAAAGGTCAAATAATAATTATTATTATCTGACTATAGGCAAATGATAAAAGATAAATAATTAAATAAATAATGATTCATTTAATTATTGAAGAAAGGGGGTGTTAGTGATGCAATTAATTTATTTTAATTGATCAAGATAGAATAAATATTAGAAAGTGAATTAATTAAATAATTAAAAAATATTTAATTAATAGAGGAATATGACACTCGCAAGCTTAAGACATTTTTCAGTGTCTACAAATCCTTTATAGGGTAGTAAAAAAGTAGTGATTATTTATTCTCACTAATCATCTCTTTCAAATTTCATTTTTTAAATTAGTGGAAATTATTTATCTTGGAACTAGGGTCCTTTAAAGATTTATGAATGACATTTATAAATTTTATTTTTTTTAATGAATAACAAATATAGACCTAGAGCGTTTTTGACTTTTTTGAGTTGTTGGTGCTAGTGTTTATTTCTCTTTAGCAGCTTCCTTCTGTTGTATAGGGTTTCGGGGCCCCTTCAAAACCTGCTTTTCCTTATCAAAAACATATATAGACCTAGAGATATTTGTATGTGAATTCAACATATATTTCTAAATAACATCTATATTATATCTAGACCATTACAAATTATGAACCATAAAACATATATAATTTACATGTTCATAAAACATATAAAACATGGATCATGTATATATATAATGCAAATGAGATCCAAGATGTTCTAGTGTGTGCATAAAACATAAGACACCATAAATCAATAATGTTCACATGTGTATTTAACATGTGTGCATAAAACATGAAACCACAATAAGAACATGCCTAGAAATATAGTGAACTCATAAAACATAAATATAAATGCATATAACATGAGCACATTTAAGACGACTTAGAAATAAGGATGTCTAATATGTTTACAAATAGATGAATCAACCTCACTCTGTGTCAAGCCCTATCCTGAGCCTTGTCTCGATCCTTGTCCTAAGCCCTGCACACAAAAGTACATATCCAAACACAAAATTAAATATATGTACATATGTGTATGTATGCATACATAAATAATACAAAATATAACTTTCTTAAATTTAATTTAATTTATTTATATACTTGAGGTAAATTTAAAATTACTTGACATCTAAGGTTTGCAATTTAAATTTACCTGACATCTAGGGTCTACAACATGTGAAGGATGTTGCGTAGGACTCTGAAGAGAAACATGCCTTGATCTTGGAACCTATATATATACATGTGTGACATGTACACGTACATATATGCATGTATACAAAGTTAGAAAAGTTGTACTTTCAAGGCATGAATCTAAAACTATAAATACACATGCACTTAAATGAGATTTGGAACTAATTTTTAAATATACCTCATTATGATGTATAGTATTGCCAACATACTACAAATCTCCAAAGCTTGACAAAACATTATCACACTCCTAGAAAATTTCATCTGTGATTTCAATCAAGAGTTAGAACTTGAACATGTGATATAGTTTAAAATCAGTTTTAAAATATACATGTGAATTTTTTGAATGCAATATATGTATATATATATATATATATATCATTTGTATTTGTACTACAGTCTAGAGACTTTCCAAATACCATTGATCTCAAAAGAATGTATGAACACGGGGACACTTGTACATGGTACAATGTCAGTGCCTAAAATGAGTGTGTTATATGTGCCTCCTCCAAAATTAGGTATAATGACCTCAACCTGATTTGGGACATGTTGAGGGGGGAAGGTTGTAGGATCAATCAAAACATGATGAGGGGGGTTGTAGGATGAACTGGAATATCCTAATGTCCCCAAGTATCCTATGAATCTATCTCACCTAGCTCCTTTGTCTAGCAAAATATCATCTAATATGTGTCAATACACCATCAAGAGGGATCCCATACTCATTACTAATAAACTGGTATGCTCCTAATAAATCATTGGTGAAGCATGCACACAAATTATGTAAAGCATCCACCCCACTCATCTATGTCACATCATGTGGTGATGGTATATAAACATGAATGTATGGATCATAACTCCTAGATGTAGCCTTGATGGGAGGAAGGAGTAGATGTAATAAATATATACCAACACGATCAAATGATATTTAATTAGCATTAGTAGCAATGTTGGAAATCTTGACAAACATATCACATCTAGTAGGGTGACTATTGGCTCTATTGTTTCTGCTACTTCCAAACATTTTGGAAGAAATAAAGGTTTAGACCAACTAATGGCCTCTTGTTGATAGGTAGTGACAAGCCTGGTCATATAAATTAAGGTTTGTCAGCAAACCTCCCTCTTCCCTATCCAACATGCTCAAGAAAATATGTATAATTGATATATAGCCATAAATGAAACTTCACATATAATTATTTACAAAAATAGAGTGACAACTCATCATTATGAGGCCATCTATGATGTGATGCCAACCATCTAAGATAAATAAATGAAGCCACAAGTTGGTCTGTAGACCTAGTGATGACATACCCTCTCACTCTAGATCTCATCCTTGACTAAAATGGGAACATGCTATGATCGCTATCTAATGAAACTCCCTCGGAAATGGATGACCATTTCTCATGGCCACTAACACTCCTAGAAAGAGAAAGATAAAACTTCTCAATGTTAATCTCATCACAAGGATTGCATGATTGAATGACTAATCATACGTGTAATCTCATCCCCAAGTAACTAACCTGTCTCTATTTGATAGGTTTGGGTGTTATGTATTGTTTTCCCTAAACATCACAAAGAAACATCTAACCTCCTAATGGTGTCAAGATATAGAGTAGATCAAGAACGACTCGTCTCATTAGGTTGATTAGAATGATGAGAAGTTTGATCAACCATATGTAGAAATAGATCTACATAATTAAAACAAAAAAAATACATAAATAATTTTAAAACTAAAATATTTTTAATATACAATTTCAAATTTAAAATCTTGAATAATTTTACAATTTATTCATACATTCAATCATCATATGTAAAAACTCAAGATTCATGAAATTATTCAATATTGTAATATAATTGACCTTAACCTTTTTTTAAGATGATGATAATCAACTCAATGGATGGATCATATGGTCTTAAAAATAAATTCTATTAATTAGTTAGTTGATTAGATAAGATGTGTGGTCTTGAAAATATCATCATCATCATTGTTAAAGGGAAACTCTCAAGTGGAGACTAGTCATTTGTATGGCCTAAAGGCATTTGATTATATGAAGGAGTGAATAAAAGTGATGTAGGATACATGGACCCTTAAGTTGATTGGAAAAAGATATTAGTGAAAATTATTATTAGGTAAAATTATTAGGATAAGCTTGCCAAAGGTAAATTGATGAATAGTAATGATTTAAGCCAAGGGAATTCCCTCAATAGGATCACAAGGGAAACTAGTGTCTCTTTCCAAAGGTAAAATTGATGAATAGTAATGATGTGAGCCAAGGGAATTCCCTCAATAGGATCACAAGGGAAACTAATTTCTCTTGCCACTAAGAAAGTGATAACACTATGTATCAATGGGAAAGGTAAACATTAATATGGTTATGCCTCCAAGAGTTTTCAAAGGATCTGATGATGAAATTGAGAGACCAATTGTAAACTAGAGCAATGAATTATATGGACATAGAAATGGTGAGCTTTAGATAGATAATATATCACATGGATATTATAGTGATGATCAACTCAATGGATATGGAAATGAAGAGGATTAGATAGATAATTAACCACTAAGAAATCATTTGATAAATTGATGATGACATAACATTAAAGAGGGACTATGTGGTTATGCCCCTTGACAATTCATTACATAAAACTTTGTACTTCAATAGACTATCTTGTCAACCTAGATAGTGTTTGATGGTTATATGCAAAAGGTAGGTTCAAACATCATATCCTAGTAATTTTTCTACTCCTAATTAACCTACACAACTATTGTTTGAAAGGAAATTGCTTGCAATAATTAAATTTTTTAAATCATGCAGTGGAAATATATGCTTATCCTAAAGTAAAATTTAAGCTACTAAATGACCAAGAAAGAAAACTATAGAAAGTAAAAATAAAATCATGCTTGGCTAAATTCGTAGAATTTAGGAAATATCATGCCTATAATACTAAAAAAAATTATGCTAATTTGTAAAACATTTTTGTTCAAAATTATATATTTTTATATTCTTTTCACTTACACAATCTCCAAGAAATCAAAATAACACAATTCTATTGATGCTTACTGACGCTTAATGACTACAACCACTCTTATATATTATTTAATCTAACATGTATGCATACAAACATATAATACTAATATTTAACAAAGATACTTATCTATGACAATGATGTTCTTCCTCTATGATGGAATAACCATTTCTCTAGTTTGGGACTTGAACTTAAAAAATTAAATGAATAGCTTTCCAAGATTTGTACAAGATAAATTCGAGTGCATGAGAATTTTCTATTAGTTATAGGTCATGAGTAGGATATTTTAACTTACAGTCCTTGAGTTGCTTGGATTCATAAGCGAATACTCTCCATTTTTGCATTGTGGCATCACCTAACTCATCTAAAGACACATTCATCCATAGCATGAACTCTTGATTTGGACTGGGTACTTTCATAATAGGGACATTAGTTAAAGATTCCTTTACTTTCAAAAAATTAAACTCACATTTATTTATGATTAGGTAAGAAAAATTTGAATGTATACCGGATTAGATCCTGACATGTTGAATCTTGATCATTGATTACCACTTTAGTAAATAACTATTTATCTTGTAATTATCTATTAGCTTTGGGCTAAAATAGGCCATCCTTGCAAGGAAACCTTCATATTCCTATCACGGTTGATGTCAACTATCTTCTAGGAGTTAGGAATTAAAAATATCTCGTCATTGTGAAATTTTACTACCTACTATCCATGCAATTGGGCCCACAAATATTATGTATTGATTTAACCCACTTAATAGGTGTTTCCAATAGTAAACATTATTTTTTCCTAGAGGGATTGTTTTGGAAATCCAAGTTGGCCTATTTCTTCTTTTGACATCCATGCATCCTCTTTTAGTCTATTTTCTTTCCATTTGACCATATATTATTTGTACTCCTTTCTCCTAGTTCTCTTGCTTACAAGCATATCTAAAATATGCAATATTGATTTTGATTGCTTCTTGGGAACTTGTTTCTAATCAAGCTCATGTGGTAATGATGTGGTATTAGAAGCATCCTCAAATCCATGATATGAATAGAAATTCACAACATTGAATATTGGTGAGATATCCAAACCGTTAGGCAACTCAATCTCATAAGCATTCTCATAATGCATAATGCATCTGGATGATGGTTAGTGCTAGCTAGGTGTTATGATAAGTTGGTGATGGTGTTAGGAAGGGGGTGTCACATTTGATTTTTGTATGAGTAGTTAACAGTTAACCATAATTATTTGTAGACCTCTCCTCACATGGACTAGCATACAATCAACTCAATGAAACTCTTCTACTTTGGCCTATAATAGTATTGTTGTGAGGTTAACTTTTAAATATAATTTTCTTTTTGATCTTTGGAAACGAGATGAAACATAGAAGAACAATCCCCACATCACAAACATAAATAAAGAGATTAAAGATGATAAAACTAAGGGAAATGAACTAAAATAAAGAATCACATTGCAACATATGTGAAAAAAGTAATTAAAACCTTCTCAAAGCATTTTGTTATTAAAGGATAATTTTAATAAGAAAATAATGGTTTCTACCAATTTATAAAATATGTAAAGCTTATGTTATTTTTATCCCAAATGATGAAGGATTTGATTTGCTCTCACCTAAGCTAGCAAAAAAGTTTAAAAAGGCTCTACATCATCTAATTTAAACTATAAATCCCACACCTTTTTATGTAAGAAAAAATACCAAATCTAGCATACAACTTGAAAAAATATTGCACTCACAAGTTAGATGAACATAATTTTTTGAATAAAAGATAGCTAGAGTATGTGGTATGGGAGACAAATAGAAGTCGTTTCATTGAAAGCATGATTATATAAGGTCTATATATCATTGAAGTGTTGAAGGTATAATTAGACTACACTAGATAGCCCACAAATTTTAAATTGATGGAAGTATGGAAACTAACATGTGATCTAGCAATGATGAAATCAAAAGTACAATAAGTATGAGCATGAAATTTGAAATAATATCTTAATCGATTATGTTGTAGGATTGAAGAATATGTTTAAAGAGTAATGCCAATTGGCCAAAGACAACAATATTGAACTCAAATTCAATACATAATGGGGCAGATATTTAAGTATGAAATACATTCAAAATCTTGAAGAAGTTATTTTATATCTAAACAAGCTTTACGATTTTTGAACAACTAAACATATATGTATACTTATCATTGATTTGTAAATTATTACTCTAAGGAGTCAATATGTCAGTCCCCTATTATGTTGGAAGATTTAGCTAGTAGATTGTTAACATATCAAATTGTTATTCTTAAGTAAATAGGTAACAGGGGTGATGATTTGTGACCTTTTTATGCTATACAGTTTTTGTTGCCTTTCAGTCTCATGTTCAACTGATTTTGGTATTATGACAGACAAACATAATCCTTGATGTGGTAAGAACAATCAAGCGTGTTGTCCTTTTTTTTGGAACACCTTCATTGTTAAGGTCATATATACCACCTATAAAATTTTATTGTAAATTTGTGTCTAGGTTCTACACTTTGATGATAATTGTGAAGTATTGATTGTTTGACCTTAAAGCCATAGTAATGCCATACAAATGGTTGTTCAAGCATAAAGACATAACTACCAATAGTTTACAATACTAACTTATGAGAAGATCATGAATGAACTAGTTGTGTAGACACCTCTTCTTCAAGGAAATTTGGATGGAATCAACATAAAACCTAACTAGATTAGTTTTATATTAGGTTACAAGTTCAAGAGTATGAGTTCTAGGATTTGTTTGTCTATAGATGTATCTTAATATAACCTTGTGTATGGTTGTATGAGGCCTATGTTTTGAGACATATAACATTTTCCCTCTTTGTGTATGGTTCTAGCAACTCACAACAATCTTTGCATACTATTTTAACATTATCATAAACTTTTGAATGAACAAGAATTTGTCTGTCATAGGCTTACTATGATTTATCATATTACAAAGAAAATAATTCACAAAATGAAGGGAACAATGTGTTTTTTTTAACTTACCTGGGCACCTTGCATGTCATTGAGGCAACATACACCTTCACTGTGTGCTATAGTTTCATTCAAATGCCTTGAGTCCAAGTGGGTTCTGAGCTGAAAGGTATTCGAGTATACATAATTATTGTATGCCACATAGGCTCCATGTTATTGCCACCTAGTTTCGGTCGAAACCCCTTCGATCGAGTATTCTCTGGCCAAAAGATGTTTGATAGAAACTATTTAGTTGGCCAAAAATGTGACACACATTTGTACTTTTACCCATATGCATATAAGCCACTTGCATCTTGGTGTGTGCAATCTTCAATTTTCACTGCTATTAATTTGACTTGTCAAAGGGGTTTGGCTTAGGAGAACCCATTTACCCATTAAGTCAACAAACTCCTAAATGATCTCTCTATACACTAACTTGACAAACTTAGATATTAGGAAGGTAGAGGCAAACAACTTTTCAAGTTCTAGTTTGTCAAAAATAATTTTTGCATTTCAAATCAAATTTGCATTGCTTGAGATCGATCCTACAACACTTGAGATTAAACCTTAGGGATTTCTAAGACTATACTAAATCTAGCACACCCATTAGACCAAGTACATTAATTTTGGGATAATAGCGAACAAATTCAACATAACTTCAATAGTATTTCTACTTCATTATTTTTATAGTTAGGTATCCCTATCTATCACATTTAATATTCATGTACTTATTACAATTACTAGTCCCAACTCTATTATCTAGGATAATTTATATTTGTTTGATTACATTTATTTAATTAACCTAGATAATCTACATATTTTTGTTTATTTCATTTCTAGTTTGTAACCATTTATTATGTTATTTTGGTAATTGATTTTTTTTAGTTTTCCACCAAGATATTGGAAATATTTAAATTTAGACATTATATAAGTAAGTGTCATGTTATAGTTTTTGATGTATTAATAAATAGAAGCCAATTTTGATAATGAAATGAAAGGCTTAAACTATAATGGTGTATTGACCGAAAAAATTATAATAGTCAAGTGCCTTGGGGTCTATTGGTGAAGTTGATTGACTCACAAAGAATTTACCAAAAATGAAATCTTGCTAAATAGAAAAACCCATGATTCTGAAAGAGAGTGAATTGTTTGAACACCATGAATAAGTCATGATATTTATCCTCTTAAAAAAAAAATATAATATTACCAAAATATTTTTACAAAACCACTTTGAAAATTAAAATATTTAAATCAAAACTTTCAAAACTAATTCTGTTTAGCAAGTCTAAAAATTAAAACAACAAGGTATGCCATCCCATAACTATCTTTAATCTCAAAATATAATGAACTTCAAACAAAAAAATAAAATTATGAAATATTTCTACAAAATCAGTTCCAATTAAAGCTTTCCAAGGACATCTAATAACTGGTCTCTTCAGTTGAGCAGGGGAGAAAAAGGGGAGAATAATCCTTTATGGTTGGAGGAAGGTGGAGATCAATATTGGGAAAGAACATCCCAAGATGGTAATGGCGTGGTGACCCCTTTTGGAGCTAAATTGCTTGGACTTTGTAGTTCGTTTGGCATGGTTATTTGCAACGGGATGAAAGATTGGCCAAAATCGGGGGGTATCACTTCCAAAACTTATAATGGTCAAAGTGTGGTGGACTATGTGATTTGCTCTCAAGGTTTTGTCCCTAAATTGTTGGAATTTGATATTGAAGACTGCCCTATTGGGATGAAATCTGACCACTTACCTCTCCTGGTTAAGCTCTGCATGTCCCCAATCAACCAACACATTAATGAGGTTCAACACACAAAAAAAAAACACTCCCCAAGGGTAAAATTCTCTTGAATAAGGAAAATAGAGAAATATTTAGCGCTGTTCTTAAACAACATTTCCATGATTTAATGAATAATGGTGAGGTCAAAACTATAAAAGAGGGGGATGTGCACATTCATAGCAGTTCGTTGATCCCAATAATTAACAGGGCATTAAATGCATTCAAAAGAACTCACCCTAAGATGAGGGTTGCAAACACTTTCCCGACAAATCCATGGTACGATGATAAATGTAAGGCAGCCAAGAGGTCACTAAAAAAGAGAGGAATGGACAGAAAATGCAAGAAATAATATGAAAAATTGGTGCAGTCTAAAAAATTTGATTATGTAAATGAAAGAAGGAAGGAACTAATCTCGCTTGGAAAACAAAATCCTAAAGGTTTTTGGAGAGAATTGCAGCAAAAGAAAAAGAAGATTGAAAACAATATTACTGACATCCAATGGCTAGAGTATGCTTCTTTATGAGCGGGTTCACGAGAAAGACCATCCACCTGTTATTAACACATTAACAAAAATATTCACTGTGGATGATATTAAACAAGGAATAAATAATTTAGCGAACAGTAAAGCACAAGACATAGATGGGTTACAGGCTGAATTTTTAAAATGGGGGATCGAGACACTTGCCCCTCTCATAAAAAGAATTTTCAATAATGTTACTCAAGAAGGATTTCCAATGGAGTGGACTACCAGTGTGGTCATCCCTTTATTTAAAAGTGGTGATATCAATAATCCATCTAACTATCGCACGATTATGGTCAATCCTATCTTTGGCAAGCTCTTTGGGAGCATGATTGAACGAAGGATCAACAGTTGGGCAAAAAATGAGGGTAAAAGGGTAGGCTGGCTTTAGGGCAAGACACTCTACTATTGATCACTGCATCACCCTTAAACATTTGATTGAATTTTTTTGGAACACTCAAGGTGAGGAAGCGTATTGTTGTTTTGTGGACTTTAAGAAAGCTTTTGACATGGTACCTAGAGACAAACTATGGAATAGAATGGAGGAATTAGGCATCCCAAATGTGTATAGAGCAGCTGTTCACAGGCTATATGAGAAGGTTAGTGCTAAAATCAGAACAAGTGAAGGTATGTCAGAATGTTTTGGTAGCAACATTGGGGTTAAACAGGGCTACCCACTATCTCCCACACTTTTTGGGCTATACATTGATAAGTTGGAAGCTTGGTTAAGCAAGACGGATGGGGATGGTATCCAATTGGCAGGTTATGTGGCGAAACTACTTTTATATGCTGATGATCTTATACTAATTTCTAAAATAGCTCATGGGTTAAGGGAACATCTGAAAGCTCTAGAACTCTTTTGTTAGGAGGTTGGGATGCAAGTGAATATCTCCAAAACCAAAATCATGATTTTCTCTTTGAATAGAAAATATAAGCATAATACCTTTCTTTTTGAAGGCAACCCGCTTGAAATAGTGAAAGAATACAAATATCTTGGGATTGAATTTCATTATAAGCTCAGTTGGGAGACTTGTTGTACGAAAAGGATATAGGGAGGTTGAAAGGCCTCTTACCTTCTTCAAAACAGATGTAGAAAAGCCGAGCTTTGGAATTGGAAAACCAAAAAAACCCTTTTTGGTTTGCTAGTTATTCCGGTTGTACTTTATGGGTGTGAGGTGTGCGGAAGTAGTATGTCTAAGTGCAATTGGAGACAACTAGAAAGAATCCAGAAACATCTAATAACAAGCAGTCTCAAAGTTAAAACCACAGTCCCATATGAAATTCTTTTAGCTGAAACAAAGAATTTTCCACTAGTAGCTTTGGCGTTACCTCGGTTGATAAACTATTTAAAGAAGGTTGAAAACATGGATAACCACTGTTGGCCTAAAGCGGTTATGAAGGAGACACTAAATCGTAGGAAGAAAACTTGGATGAAACAGAACCACAAGTGGATGAACAAGTGGGGCATTAATTTACAAGAATGTCCTAGTACCAACAGTGAAATAAAAAGCTATGTGACTAAAAAATTTAGAATTGCCATGTGGACAAATCAGATTGGGCGAAAAAAAATATACTACATTAAAGAGTTTAATTCGACGAAGGATCATGGTGAAAAAACTTATTTAGGTGCAGCTATTAAAGGGAAGGAGAGAATGTTAGTGGCACAATTGAGGACGGGATTGCATCACCTTAGGTGTGAAACCGATAGGTGGAAGATACCCAAGGAAACTTGGGAAGAAAGAACTTGTATATTTTGCAATAAAGGGGTTGTGGAAACGGAATGACACTTCATCATGGAATGCACTGCTTATGAGGATATCCGTACTCAACATGGAAATAGTTTGAAAGTGGACAATATACACCAGTTATTTGAGGAAGATAAGATTAATCAGATGACTAGCCATATAGTCAAAATTTATAGCAAGAGATCCGACTTGGAAAAGAGCATGAAGACAAATTAAACCTGTTGTGTCTCGGTCCCACGGTCCCATAGATTGTTTAGTCTCGTAGACGTCATTAAAATCTTTCATTCATTCAAAGATAGAGACGTGGTTAGAAGCCATTGGGGATGAGTGGCGGGAATGAAATCGGATGGCCTCACTGTACCGAGATTTCAACCACGTCTCTCAGATGAGGCGGTTTAGTTGTGGACGGGACCACCTACCAGTTGGGGACGCACTCACAATATTCTAGGGAGTGGCAGCTTTAAAGAGCGATCTACAATAATTTGGATCTGTTCACTTTTTGTTTACAATCTTATTTATGCACGTTGTGATTCCTGAGATTGCACAGGAAACTGCCTCTCTAACTGAATTAAAAGGCGAGGGGAGTGGGGAGGAAAGGAAAGGAAAGGGAAGAATGGGAATGAATGGAGACGGGGAGATGGAAGTGGAAGCCTTCTTGGCAGAATGCAGGCGTTCTGGAGATAGTGCTTACAATGCCATAAAAGGCATTCTGGAGAGGCTTGACAATGTGGAAAGTCGGAAAGAAGCGCGGGTGTTCCTCGCCTCGCTTCAAAAGCACATTGCTGCTACTGACTCCCACAACTGCCTCTCCACTTTCCATTTCAACATTCATGATTTGTCTCTCGCCAGTTACGAAGGTAATTTTTTCCTCTTTTTCTTTTTCTATCCACTTGTACGTAACCATAGTTTTCAATCATAGCTTGCAATGTCAAACATGGATGGACTAGATTAGATTTGACCTCTGCTCATTCCAATGTTGTCGTATGATGGGCGTGTTACCCTTCTCATTCAGTGTTATTGATTCGATCCGTTCTGATCTGTTAACACGAAAGGGACGGCCCCTGACATAAATTCTAATTTCAACTTTGCTCAAAACATCCCCAAATGTCTATTTTGCAAAATTGTAAGATACATTTATTTGCCGTGAAGAATTTAGTTGCCAAAATTTCCCTTTTATTCGGGGAAGTCGACACGAATCAAATTTAATTTTTCTGGATCACTTTTTGCTCTCCGATAGCAGCCCGTGGCGTCGTATCCTAGATTGCAGCATGCCATTTTCCACGTTTTCTATTTCCAGTTCTTCTATTGTGTATCTCATTTAAGTAATAATTAAAGTAATAAAAGACCTAATCCTTTCG
The DNA here is from genome assembly GCA_007115665.2 of Sequoiadendron giganteum. Taxonomy (NCBI): domain Eukaryota; kingdom Viridiplantae; phylum Streptophyta; class Pinopsida; order Cupressales; family Cupressaceae; genus Sequoiadendron; species Sequoiadendron giganteum. The sequence continues at coordinate 494,081,921 of CM021102.1, read as the reverse complement.
GATAACTGTCACTACTGCCAAGATTCATGATTTAATTTGCAATTATGCCAACTGTATGTATGTAATCTTCATTATTATAAATCTAGATATACATTTTCTCGTTGACCACTAAGAAGAAGCAGAAAAGTCTGTAGTAGATATCAATGTTTTAATGGAGGGAACCATGGAGCAGATAATAAATTGAATCCAGTGGCTCTTATTTGTACAACTGATACAATGCTTTCATTTGTTTATTTAAATTCTGATTTCTAATTTTGTTATTCAGTCGACTACATTTTGAGTTGCTCCATGTACAGACAGCCACTCAATGCCAAGGGCCACAATTTCCTATAGTTATAAAGTTTATGGAAGGCCCAGTTATGAAACTGATGCCTTCATTCATGATACCGCGGTCTCTGTATTGTTATCTTTCTACTTTTGTGGTAATAGATTAATGCTAATGGGTTGGCATGTTGCAGTCTAAGCAATTAGACTGAACTTATTATATTGTTTTCTTGGAAGTAATGGACCTTGCAATTGCAGAACTATCATTATTACTTTTTACAGAGTTTTGCATCGCTGATGAAATACCCTATTATGCTGTGGTTTAGTTGCAGTGGCTGGTTTTTTGCCAGGTTAAGGAGATGGTTTGCCTCATAAGAGGATGATCCTTGCCAAAAGAAGAGATCTATTTTCATTATAAACACAGGTATAAGTGACATTAGCAAATACAAGATGAGCGAAGTTAAAACCGTTAGCACACCACAATTATCTGTCTCCATTATCAACACTTACAACAGTAGCAAATACAAGATCAAAGACATTAAACCCACTAAATCATAAGAGGAAGACATGCAAAGTGCTTAGAGTACTCTTAACATTTGAATGTTAAAACATGTGCATACAAGTGAATCTCCAAATGTAGACAAAATTGTCTCGGTACCAGCTTACATGTAACTTGCTTACATCACTACCTTTTGCCACTTTGTCATATTCCTTTGTAACGGGTCTTACACAAAAGTATCTGCAATTAAGGAGATTTACTTCTCTAGGACTTTTTCAAGTTCTCTTTGTTAGCATCATAGTTATCTTTCCAGTATGTCAACATATGCCTGAATGTACATTCACACCCTTTACAAATTGTTTTTTTTTTTCTGGCTATGGCCATCTTAGACCTTTGAATTATTGCTGTACCATGACTATAGGATACTGTTTCTGGCTCTTGTCACTTATTGGCTGCAGGTTCTTTAATATTATTCAATTTTCTTCATTTTATTAACACATTGTGATTCATTTTTCTCATTGATAGTATGAACTCCACATTCCTCTTTAGGGTAAGGTCTCATCAAGAAGTGTAATTAAAGAACAATTAACTCAGCTTCATTGTTTTGGTTCATAGAACTACATCATATGATTCCATCCATGAACTTGATAGTCCTTGGGATCATTCCCTCTTGTTGTGGTTTCCTTGTTAGGTGTTTTAGCTATAATCTTTTTAAGCTTCTATGGTTATATTCTTACTAAAGGCTGTTTTGTTGGAAACAGATGTACTTTTGAGTCCCATTTTTTATTCTGATATCAAGCTCTTTTCCTTCTAGTATTCTATGATCCTATAGTGTCCATGAAGGGATACCTTTATGCTAGAACGAGGTTACCTAGATGACATAATCATTTAGAAGGGTCTTTGTCATGTTCACAAAGGGACATCTTTATGCTTAAACAAGATTAACCTGGGAACGTAATCATTTAGAATGCTTTGTCAACTCAACAGTCTTTTGTGCGTGACAATTCTTTGTATGGTTTTTATTTTTGGTTTGAAATACAAGCTTGTTTTACATTACATTATGAGGACGATTTGTTTTTCTTTAAGGAAATTGGCTCAAAAGTTTTTTTCATCTTTTTTACATTGTAGCAGTGTTGGCTGAATTATATGTAATCAACTAGAGTGAAGTCAGGGTTTGTTTATAGTTGGTTGATTATATGATATGCTTTCAACTGTTTATAGCTATTTTGTATGGAGATATGCATGTGAAAGTATCTCTAGAATCATGTCTTTCTTTTAGTTGTGATTGTATACATTAGTATAAATTGTTACAATGCCCATTTATATTTTGTAATCTTTTGTTATTGCATTATTGGGACATGAATTTCAAGGCCTCCTTCAGCTTTCCTAACAACTACAAGATCATGACCTCATGAAATTCAGAAATAAATTGAGTTGGATAGTTTGTGATTTTGTATTTTCTTTTCTCAACAGAGTTGTCTCAATGATGCTAGAGTAGTTCTATTGTGTTGTGACCTATCGCCCAAATACATCTTGGTTATGGGATCTTGTGAATAAAGGAAAATACTTTTTAAGCCTAGATATTTGTGATGGATTCCAGCTACTATTTTGGCAGGCTTGATATGGTCGTTGTAATTAGTTTCTTGATCACCATTCACAAGATTAGGCTTATATGGAGTCCTTTGTAAGTGTTGAAACGTTTTCTGGGGATATTTTGACTGTTGATTTTCAGTTATTCATGTGGGGATTGTTTAAAGCTCAAAAGGATGCTCACAGGTATAAAAGAAAGTTCAAACAAAAAGATAGCTTTTTATTAAACAAGTGTCAGTGATGCATTGAGGTGAAACATTTAGAAATGTGTCCCGTCATTGGTCTAAAGAATTTTGCATAGTAAGCAGACTACCATAATGATGGTCAGACAACATTGATCTGACCATTTACATAATAGTTTCTAATTAACATGACCCCCGATATTGGAGTTTTTAATAATCCAACACTTGCTTTAAAATTGAAAATATTAATTTTCAGATCCATTGCCACCGTTAATATGAAACTCAAATACTATGACAATTTGCAAAGAAGAAACATATTTCAATGTTAGTAAAGACTGCATACTGGTAGGCTTTTGTCCTCTGAAACATATAGAAAATTTCTTATAATTCTCGTTAGTTTTCTAGGAAATCCGCCATGTACCTCTCGTTTATTTCTATTTTTTATTTTTTATGCATCAATAATCAACTCTATATCAGCTCTCCCAACAGATTTCAAGCCAAACATTGATTCTTCTTCAGGTTGATAAACAGCTGCCCGTGTTGAGTAGCCCCATCTGAAGTTCCTATCATGTGGAGGCATTTGTCTAAGTGAACGCTTTTTGAACAGCCAACCAGAATAGGGAGACATTGATAGCTTACCGCCATCTTCTTCATCTTCCTGAGCATCATGAATGGCAATATTGTCTCTTTGATCATCTCCTCTGCTTTGCTTAAAGAAAATCAGATTCACAAACTCTGCAATTCCTGTCAATCTGACTATAGTAATCTACTTTTTTGTTAATCATGCCAAACTTTTCTTTATTGTTTATATTTCATGTCTATTCTTACTGAGAAAAAGCTATGTTCTTCTGTTTTGTCTTTATTGTTAGTCAACCTTCTTTCTTCTGCTACAAACATTGCAATGAGATTCTTTAAGTATTTGAGGATATCTCACTTGATGTGAATTATATGTTATTGATTTTCTACATAATTTGAGCTTCACCTTTTATCTCAGTCCCAATACATGAATACTTCCACAATAATGACTTCAAATTGTTTACACGATCTATAAGTTTCATTAACTATTATAGACCACTGTTATTTCATCAAAAAATTTGAAGTTTGGGCTTTGCCACCAAATAATAAATTAAATTAGATCTACCATTTCTTTACTATACTGTCAGATTTGGATGGCAGATTTTGGTATCTGACTGCCTAACTTGATAAGGGTAAAGCTCTATCATCTTTAGTTTTCCTCACAGCTGATTTGTCACTCTGTCATTTTTTTTCTATAATATGTTCTGATAGTCTACAAATATACAATACTTAGCTTCTTATGAACAATACAATACTTAGCTTCTTAAGAGCAACAACTTAGAAATTACTACTAGAAGCCAAACAGTGGAAGACTAACATCACTTAGAATTCCACCTTAGATGTTACTTTGGGGATTTGAACTTGGGTCTCCACAATGAGAACCCAATGCTTTAACCGCTTGATCTCAATCCCTTGGACATACTGGTCAGTTTTACTGATGTTCACCCAAAATTTTCTCTCCATTAAACATAACTGACATTATTATTTCTAGATATGGAAATTGTCCATCAAATTTTCTGTGTTATTTTGATGTTGTCACCTACAGAATAACACAAATTTTGGAAATTAAATATCTCAAAGGCTTATGCCTACTATATGTTTTGTCAGACTGTCCAACAGTACTCAAACTTCTACAATTCTCTGGAAGTCAGAATGTTACAGAACAGGCAGAAAACATCTTCGAATTTACATTATATATCTCCTGAGTTTGACAGGGGCCTGTCCTTTGTCTCTGTTGTATAATGTTTTGAAGAGTTCCATCTATAATCTGTGAGGAATCTATAAACAGTTTTAGTATTTCAATCTGCATCAAGGGCTTTGAAAATACTGGTCTCAGTTTTGTAAGGTTTGTTTCTCATCACAGATTAATTTACTAAAGAAGTGTAGAATAATTTAATATATATTAGGATGCATTGAAGTTGTATGTCTGTCAGAGTTGACCTTCCTTATCTTTGTCTGTCACACATATGGTGTGAGGATCAATATAATACATTCCTACAATCTTTTTATTCTCCAGAATTGCTGTTGATTATTGGTATGCTTGTTTCGTGAGAACTTTCCTTTGACAAAATTTAATAAACTTTATGTTCGCCAGTTTCAATCTTTCATTTGATGTTTGCCAATTTCACTCTCCTTTTGTGTGCCTTTTTAAAGCATGACTTGTATATAATATTTTACCCCGTTTTTTTGGCTTTGCAAGGCTTATCTCCCACCTTGTCCTTGTCTTATTAACTCAAACTATGCTGGAGTTTGGTTGCCTTAAGATTATGCAGTGCTTGGATACCATCATTGGAAAATGTGAGGAAATACACATGGATAAAAAGAAGTTATAAGACAATTTTTATTGATTAGGAGTTATCATACATTAAGACATTCATTATGTTTGGCTGTTGATCTTGTGAATTCTTATAAGCTAGACACTTTACTTCCAACTCTAATGTTGGCTCTAATTAGTCAAATGTTGGTTACTTGACGTTAGTATGACCTTAATTGCAATTTCTAATCATCTTGAGCCCTAATGTTGGAGTTCAGATATTTTAATAAACTTATTCAAATATGCAGTTTCGAACTATCTTGCTTTTTGTCAGTTCAAATCATTTTAAGTTAAATGATCATAGCTATGCCTTAGATCACCATTCATCAAGAAGAACCACCTAGTCCAATTCACTCATTTATTCTGTCTTGTGGACATTTGGTTGCTTTTAAAATAATATCAAATCTTTTACTTTCCTTTATTGACATGTATTTGTTTGTTATATTCTGTCTTGTGGACATCTGGTTGCTTTTAAAAAAATATCAAATCTTTTACTTTCCTTTATTGACATGTATTTGTTTGTTATTCAGGTTTTCAGCAAGATAGGAAGAAGTTGACAATGATGGAACTTCCTAGTATTTTTCTTCCAGAGGATTGGTCCTTCACATTTTTTGAAGGAATCAACAGGTACCCTGATTCTATGTTTAAGGACAGAACAGTAACTGAGCTTGGGTGTGGGAATGGATGGATATCCATTGCATTAGCTGAAAAGTGGTCCCCTCAGAAGGCAAGCTTCTATTAAGTACTCATTTTCTGCCAATTTGATTGTTACAGCATTGGAGATTTACCTTTACTCGAGTTGTACAAACCTAATGTCAATTGTCAAGCCTTCCCATGGATTCCATGTTAAATGTTTCTCGTGCCTTATTGCTTTGGCTGCAACTAAATTCTAATATCAGATAGATTTTTCTGAAATTGCAGATGATTGTGCTGCAAAAAAATCGTAGATGTATGTTCATTTGAGTGTATTATAATGTACACACAGACAAACACACATATTTATGCATGTCTAATATATGTATGATTGATTCATTTATTTGATATTTCTTTTATAGGTTTATGGTCTTGATATAAATCCCAGAGCTGTCAAAGTTGCCCGGATAAACTTGTATCTGAATTCCTTAGATGAGAATGGATTCCCAATTTATGATGATGAAGGGAAAACTCTGCTTGAAAGAGTAGAATTCCATGAATCAGATCTCCTATCTTACTGTAGAGAACACAATATCATGGTAGATCGTATCGTGGCTTGCATTCCACAGGTATGCAGTTAAAATTCTACAATATTCCTTCTCTTTGAATGTTTTAACTAATTTAAAAGGTGCTAGATTGAGTCCCCATTTTTACTAGAGTTTGGATCATTGCAGTTTCTAGAACTGTTGAAATGGTTAAGATAGTATTTCTTGATGGTTCTACAGTTCTACTCAATTTTTATGTTTTGATTCAAACCAATTTCATGCAGATACTCAATCCAAATCCTGAAGCCATGTCAAAATTAATTACAGAAAATGCCAGCGAGGAGTTTTTGTATTCACTTAGCAATTACTGTGCACTTCAGGTAAAGATAGATGACTTTATGATTTCATTGTTTCTCTTTGTGGTTCATGAGATTGAGTTTATTAGTGGCATCTCTTGTTAGGTGACGTGAGGAATATAAATTTTGGAGGAATTATGGACTGTGGATAGACTTTGTTCTTATCACATTCTAATTGGAGGTAGCTCTATCATAAAAAGAAATCAAAATGAGTTTCTTAGTGGCATCTCTTGTGTGGTGATGTGAGAAATATAAATTTTGGAGGAATTATGGACTGTAGATAAACTTTGTTCTTATCACATTCTAATTGTAGGTAGCTCTACCATAAAAAGAAATTAAAATGCTGGACTTAGCTTTCACAATAACTTTTTCTAATTTTTGTAGTTATTTTCTAATCATTCTGGTTGTCTGACATCCCAGTACTATCATCTGAATACAATCACTTATAATATTTTCCGCTGCATTCCACCACTTTAATCTTTCAATTCTGATCAGCAATAATAGCCTGTAGGGAAGCCACCTGTTTCTCCTGCTTAACCAGTTTAGCACTTTCCTGCTACTCTACTTAAAATCTTTTTCCTTTTTCCAACAACACAAAGTTTGTAGTGAAATAGCCCACCAACGTCATCTCACCACTTTATGAGAAAACAGAGTATTTAACCTGGTCCAAGACTGAAGAAATCACCCTATCTCTAGTGCAATTCTAGACCATTGAAGGGGCCTTAGCCACAAAGAGGCCAAGGCTTAGATAATCCCTCTATATTGCCCCTAAGATTGTGGGCTTTCTTCAACAAGGATTTTCTCAATGGCTGCTAATCTCTTCATCCACATGATGCCAAAAAGCTTGATAATTTTGCTATTGAGAGGTATGGTTGAGCCCAATTTTGCAAGGCATAGATTGCCTTATTTTCTTCTAAAGGTCTATAGGCCACCTTGATATTTCAAAAAGCCTCCACAGGCTTCCTAATCATGAGCATCGCCACATGGGCTTATTGTATATTCTTAATTGCTGTACATATCTATATACACATTATCCTCTCTTAGAATTTTTCTTCCTCTCAAAGCTTGATAATCTTTATATATATGCATAATATAATTGTGAATACGATAGATATAGTTGCAATAATTCTGTGTTCTATTTCTTTGCTGTTGCAATTATGCAATATCATTTGGCTTGTTGATTGTGGCCTTCAGATCTAGTCCTCTCAAGGGTATCCATCTTTTACCCTTACTGGAGCTAAGACCCTTTTGCCTGTTTTGTTCAAGGCATCAGATCTAGTTTCTTTGAGGGTTCCTACCTATCACTAAATATACTTCATCAGCAACCTTCAGATATTGGGGAGTTCAATATTGGTGCTAATTTTTTTCAATAAAAGAGAAGATAAACACACATAGAGATATGCACACATGTGTATGCATGTACATACACATATATGACACATACATTCATATACACATATGTACGCCCCAGAAATGTCCTCTCTGTGAGAGACATCCTCCTACTTGGTAGCAGCGGTGGTGGCATGACGGAGGGATGTTTCCCTACCGTGGCATCTTGGAAATGAGACAACAATTTTTGGGGAGAACACTGTTCTACAACAAACTTACCCTTTTTCGATCTTCAGCTGCAGGCTGTTTAGCCGTCCAACCAACTCTTCAACAATGCGTTGTTTGTTATGAAACAAAAATTATCTTTCTGGAATCTTATATGCTTACTTTGGATTGATGCTACGGTGAGTCATTGTGTAGATCTTGGTGTCCTATTCACTTGTCAGCAGTAAATCAGTTGGACAGCTAATCAATCCAATTTGTGGTGGATGTTATCTTACACAACAAAAGAGAGTGCTTGCATAACGGAGAGATTGCTTGTGCAACCAAAGGGATATCTTGTGAAGCAAGGAAGATCACTTGTGCAACAAAGCTATTTACTTGCTTGAGAACATGAATCTCTTGTGCAGCAACATAAATCTCTTGCCCGGCAACAGAAGTGTCTTGGGCAGCAAAAAAACATTGTGTGTAGCAATAGGAATGTCTTGATACACAAAGGAATCGTTTGTGTAGCAACAAAAATATTCTTCTAATCTTGCACATGATGCAGGGGCATCTTGAGGGCATTGTGAGGAATCTGCATTGTGTTGAGGAAATTGGGATTTAGTGGCAAAGTGTGTGTTTGACATTTTGTTGATAGTCTGTGATGAGGAAAAGTTGAAGCGTTTCACCCCGTTGTATAGTTGGGTGTTGTGGCTTCAGGAATAGTTCTGTGTGTGACTTATCAGTTTGCTTCCAAAGTTTGAGGTGATTTGGATTAGTCTAAGTCTGTAATTGAGTGAATAGATGTCTATGGGGTGACACTAGTGTTTAGTTGGAACAGTTCTGGTTTCTTGAAGGTTATTTTGGTTTGTGCCAAAGGATAGATGTTTTGGGAGGTTTTGATGACTATTGGAGAGGTATGAGTTGTACTGCATGGAAATTATCCATCAATGAACCTTTGGAATTCATAAGTTTGTTATTTTCAAGTTGGTGACATGTTTCATGTGGTTTCAAGCTTTGCACCATCTTGAGGCCGATGCAGATTATTTGGGATGTTGGAGGGGTACAAATGTATGGTTTGAAGTCATTTGTAAGTAAGTGAAGAAGATTAAGGAGAGTAGGGATGTAACAAGTAAGTGCAACAGTGAGGGAGTGGAGATTGACATGTAAGGCAACAAGAAGTATGATGTGGAGTGCAATCATGTGAGAGATCTGTGGTATTATTAAGGCAACAAGGAGTATGATGTGGAGTGCAATCATGTGAGAGATCTGTGGTATTATTTTGTAGCCCACACAGCAAGTTTGGAAATGGTGTTTCCAAGTTAAGTGTTAGTGAATGTAAGAAGCCATTGCGACAGATTGTAACAGTATTTGTGAAATCAATATAATAAGAAATCTTTTGGAGGTTGGGCTTTTCCCTTGCTAAGGCTTTTCCCAGGGTATTTTGTGTCTAATTGTAGTTTGTTTCTATTTCATGTTTGTTTATTTGTGTGGGCTGCACGGTAAGACAGTCCTTCATGGGACCCTCTGGCCATGACTGCATTAGATGGTATCAAAGCAAGGTTGATCATGGATTGGTGTTAGTATGGGTGTGAGCGCACCTAGTTGATGTGGTTTTTTAGTGTTGGTGTAAATTAAGGCATAAGTAAAAGATGAGAAAATGCATTGCAGTGATATATACTTCGAAGAAATTAAATAAGGTTTGCAAGAGGCTTGTAAATAGAGTGCCAATCATGAGGCAGTTTGCAAGAGGTGGTTGTGGATAGAGTGTTGACCAAGAGAAGTTGTTAAGACATTGCCAAAGAGAGGGCAATGAATTCTAAATGCGGTAGGTAGAATAGAGGAATTATATGAGATGTTGAAGGTGATGCCAAACTAGATGAATGTGTTGGAACAAGATTGCCTAAGGAACCCTAATCATAGGGTGAAGGAGAATGATGAAGAGGAACATGAAGCAAATCCTATGGAATCAGTTGGAAGTGAAGAGGATAAGGAGGAGCGAATGTTGAAAGCCATTTCTAGCATTGGTAAGAGGACCAAGGTAGATATATCAAATTGTTTTGGGAATTGGGATTTGGAGAAATTAATAGACTTGATCATTGAATTGGAAGAACATTTTGAGTATGAGAACATTGTGAACCCAGATAGGGTAAAATTTGCAGAGACTAATAAGCTAAAAGGCCATGCAACAATATGGTGGAAGAAAGTCTAGTTAGAAAAAAAAATAGTGGGGAAGCCTAGCATTTCTAATTGGGATTGGATAGTGGAAAAGCTAAAATCCAAATTCATTTTGGCCAATTGTTAGTTGAAATTGTTGAAGGAGTTGCACAATTTGTGGTAGGGAAAGATGACTATAAAGGTGCACACTAAGGAGTATTATCGGTTAACAATTAGGTCAAGGCATCATGAGGAAGGAGTTGAGAAGGTGGCAAAATATGTCAATGTTTTGAGGGAATCCATCCAAGAGGAATTGGGTATGTGGAATATCAAGATAGTAGTAGAGTAGGCCTACCAATTGATTCTCACCATAGAGAAGCTAAATTGGAAATAGGAGGATAGGAAAAATTGCTAGAGAGGAAGAGAGGAGAAGAACTAGGGCAATCAAATGAGACGCGATGATAAGGAAGCAACCCCAAGAGGTCTAGGAAGGGGTAACTAGACTGCAAAGAAAGAGAAGACCAAAATTCCTACCATAGAGAGAAAGAAGATGATATGACCTTTTACAACAATAAGGGGGATGACTACAATAGCTATTGCAAGGGTAGAGATAGTGATGGAAGTTACTACAAAGATGAAAGAGTAGAGGATACTCATAAATTAGAGAGGTTTGGGAGGAGTGTGGAGAATATTCTCAACAAGATGGAAGAGGATGAATGAGGAAAAGGTAGAAATGCTTTACAAAAAGTGTTTCAGGTGTAGTGAGGAAAAACATAGAGTGTTTGAGTGTTGAGGACATCAAGCAAATGATGGAGCAAGAGCTACATTTAGTGGTGAGGAGAGGGACTTTAAGGATGGAGACTCATTGGTTTTGCAGAGGTCTCTAAGGTGTGATAGGAGGGGTGAGTCGACACAAAGGGAGAATTTTTTTAGGCCTTGATGTATGGTAGGTGGTAAATGTTGTGACGTGGTGGTGATTAATTGCAACACAAACAACTTGTTGTTTGTGGAAATGGGTGACAAGTTGGCACTAAGGAGGATGAGGCATCTACGATTATACCAACTTGGTTAGTTGCAACAGGGAGTTTGGATTTTTGTGGAGGAACAATGCTAGTTAAAGTTCAACATTGGAGCATATTATGATGAGGTGCTGTGTAACATTGTGCCAGTGGACGCATTTATTTGTTGTTGGGAAGGCCATGACAGTTTGATAGAGATGTGGTGTATGATGGGAGGATTAACACCCATATCATATAGAAGGATGGTTAAAAGCACAAGTTGATGCCATTGAGGGCAAGTGAGGGGCAATTTTATAGTAGCGTAGGGGTGTGTGTTGGGGAGGAGTAATATGGTTGATTCCAAAGGTGTGCAACATTGTTAGAATGGGTGGCAACATTGCAAATGTAAAAATAGTGTAGAGAGTTGGTTGTGAGATGGGAGGTTAGCAAAATGAGGTAGTCTAGAGGATAGGTAGATGAACAAGAGGATGAGAAGCTGTTTTTTGAAGAATTTGTGGTCATTAGGGGCTTGTAATGTCCCCTTTTTCTTGCTCGCATTGTATGATGTGGTCATTAGCCTATTTCTCCTTGGTTCTGTAGGCTAACCAGGGCTTTTAAGGAGTCTTGAGGACTTTTGGCCTAGGCAATTTTCGTTGCAAGTCAATCTGGGGTGTTTGGAGGTAGTTTTGATGTACTTACTATTTTTAGTAAGTCATTAATGCTATTAATAGTATTTTTTCAGGTGGGCCGAGATCTCCTGTGATAGTGCCTTTTTAATGGAAGATTGGTTATTATCGTCAGATGATCTCAGTTCCATTGGTTTAATTCCTCTCCGCATTAATAAAGTTTAAATTATAAAGTTAAATCCAATTATTTAACTTTATTAATGTGAGCCTAAAGTTAAGTGGGAAAATGAATAGTAAAAGGGGCCCCTTATTTTAAAATACATGAGACATCAAAAAGGCAAAATGAAAGTTTATGTTTTATCCCACATTGGTTAAAAGTGTGAATGAGCTCTTATGAGAAGGTTATAAAAAGTGTTGCAAGGGCTCACTTTCAGCCATGCTTGGTTTATGCTTGATTATTATTTTCTCTTGGAGAATTTTGGGAAGCTTTGGCTTTCAGCAGGTTTGAGGACGGAAACCCTCGAGCTTGGAGGCAGTGGGCGGAAACCCATTGTCTGTTGGAGATTTCATTTAGATGTCTCACTTTGTGTTTTAGATTCAAACTTTTGGTTATCCAATCCGACTGTAAGTTCTGTGGCTATGATTGGAAATTTTTGTTGTTATTCTACTGATGGTTTTGAAGGCAATAATCATATTCAATTTCAGATCTTATTTCTAAACTGGTATTATATGATTTACATTGAAATTTGCTGCAAATTATTGGATAAATAGAAATCTGTTTGCATGCAATTTATCTGTTAAATCTTCTATGGGAAAAAACTTTGAGAAATTTGGGGCAAACATTCGCGGGGGATGTTACAAAAATGGGGGTTTTGAGTTAGATCTAGTTTGGCTCATTATAGTGGTATCAGAGCCAAAAATTCTGCCAGCCTATGAGGTTTTTATGAGTGATAGAGTCATTTGTCAGAAGTTCGATTTTTATTAGAGAATAAGTGGCATCTGTACATTTCTGGCGCAACAAACTTTTCTTATTGAAGGTCATTTTTTATCTATTGGAAAATCGCCCTTCACAGTTGGCATATCGATTCCACCTAGAGAGTTGAAGACAACATTCAGAAAAGACAAAGAGCTGACATTCAAAGAAAAAAAAAAGGTCAAGAATCGAATATAATATTCGACTTCAAGGAGAAATAGTGATCTCCTCAGACTCTACATTTCTTAAGACCAAGGTGCTAATATTTTTTGGAGGTACGACACTATTGATTAGCCGCTAGGTGGAGATAGGGAAGTCGTCAAACATTGTTTAGAGGAAGAGACAAATTTTCCCCAACATAGGAATTGGCAGTATCAAAGAAGACAAAAGTGGAAATTGTCGATTATTGAAAATGAGAACTTTTTGACATGTCGGGAGGTGTCTGCTTGAGAGGTAGAGACAAAATTTAAATTCGCAGCTACCTTAAATCATATTTTGGTCGATATTTTATGGGATGAAGCCATTGCAACTTCCAAGAGCTTGAATTTGTATTCGCGACAGTCAACATCTTCTACAGAGACGACAAGGCAGAAGAATCGAGCATAGACAAGGCTTCTAAAGAGACTCGAATTTGGAGTATTTCATCAATTCTTTGCATTGTGAGAAAAAACAATTTTATGAAGAAATATGGAGAGAGTTGGGATTGTGAATAAGATAAACCAAAGTCTTATGCATATTGCCAAGTCGGAGGATTGAGGATAAGAGTCTATGCCAACACATCAGTCATTATCAGGCCTCTTCACAAAAGACGAATTCTATAAGTTCGATAAAGACACGGCTAAATAAAGAAATCAATATTTCTAGAGGGAGCGACACTTAAGAAGGATCGCTATTGGATGATTGTACATCGAAGGAATTTTGAATGGTCATAAGACCATATTCAAAATTATCTCAAGGAGATACAAAGGGAGACGCCACATACTACATCAAGAAATGCATACTCACTTTCAGATAAGACAAAGCGAACAAGGTAGATAATATATTGGAGAATACACGCTCAGGTAGAGTCGAACTGAGTTAAGAAATCGAGGAACTAGTGAAGGCGTGGGCTTTGGGAAGTAGATGCGACTGGAGCTGGGTTCATTTTTTGCTACCCTGGAGGTCGATGGAGGTCTGAAGATTCTATATGTGACCATATTCTGTCATTATCAGTGTTCAACAGGGTTTTGGGGACAGGGGTGGGGGGACGGCAGGGGACGTGTTTCCGAGACGTGGGGACGGGGGGCCTAAGTTTGGGAACGGTAGGGGGACGACGGCGAGGGGGCAATAGGGTGTTGAAATACATATAGGATTTGAAAAAAAAAGTTATAAAAAGATGTATAAGTAGAAGAATTATACATCTTGGAGACAACTAGGAGTCCCCTAGACGTCTTGAGGACACCCCAATGTCTTCAAAGTCCTATCAGCGTCTTGGAGACAACGACACTAGTGGTGGGATGGTGGCGTTGGTGGTGGCCTGGTGGGGGGACGTCTCCCCCAAGTCCCCAAGTCTCCGAGACGTCCCCCTCTAGGAAACGCGGGGTTTTTTGGGGGGGACGCGTCCCCGTGGAACACTGGTCATTATCCAATTTGCTGCATCTCATCTTACAGCTCCATGGATTCCAGCTGTTGTTTACATGAGTAGATGGTCTTATTGCATGGGAAAATCCAAAATCAGTATTGCATAGCATCTGCTTTCATTTCAGTCACTAGCAAATTGCAGTTAGAAGCATTTATATATTCATGCTGTCCTCAGTTGCATCAAAAGGTACAAAAAGGAAATATTAAACAGCAGTTAGAGAGTTTGACAGCAAACTGAAAATTTACATCAGAATTTGCTAAGGACATTACAGTGGTAAGACAATGGAAGATCTGAAAAGTGTCCTTTTCTCAAAAGAATTCAATGATACATTCAATGGTGAACAGTTAAGGGACTTGCAGAAAGAAAAAGAAATAGGAAATTGGCTCTATGTAATTGGATTACAATTGAAGTCCACGAAATTACCTGATGATGTTCTCTCTAAGCTGGAGGAATTAGACACATATTTGTCCAAAGTAGACCAGGCAGATTGGAGGCTTTTGAATTGGGCTTTGCAACCCTCAATGCTCGCATTGGTCCAGCACAAGTTTATGGAACATCCTTGGGAGGAGGTGAGACTTGCAATTGCTTCTTGTCACAACGAAATCATAAGAATAACAGCTCCTGTGGCACCCTATAACGATGACATATTGAAGAAGGTTCTACATCTGATTGTGGAGAGCCTATATGGGTTACATGATGACAAAGCCCCTACTTTTGGTAAGAAGGCTAAAATTTTAGAAATTATGGCAAGAACCAGACCATTTATCATTATGTTGGATCTCAGATGTGATAAATTGATTCTTCAAATGCTTTAATGTTTCTTAACCGAAATTAGGAAGCATCATCTAGACAATGTGAGGGCTTCTATGCAAACTATTATGTCCTTAATCTTAGATGAGGATGATGATATCTGCAAGCGGTTGCAATCAGACTTGTTGGCCATTTGGAGGAAGGAGCAGTGTGTTTCCCCCATGGCTTATGCTTTCTCAAAAAGTTTGGTTGAGCAGAAAATTGGGAGGTTCAAGGAACAAATGACAGCTGCAGAGCTAATTTCTTTGGGTATACAGGTCCCAGGATCGCCCAAAAAGAGCAAGAACCAAATGAGGAAAGAGCAGATTTGTTTCACTTGTTAGGAACATTGGTCATTTGATCACATATGTGGAGTTAATAAGGAAAAAGAACCATTGCAGCCAAGTAGTGTTGAAAACATACCAACAAATGAGGTTACAAAGTTTGAAGAGGATGGCTTAACTCAAGAAGGGAGTATGCTTGAGTCTTAGGATGTCTCTAATGAATCGTCAAAATCTTCATACGATAAAGAGTTGCATGATAATGAAGACATAGCAGCAGCCTTAGCCATGCATTCAGATCAATCCTACAAAGATTATGAGGCATCTACAAAGGAGTGCAAGAGTCTCTTGGTGGGTGACATAGAGATTATGATTGATAAACCATATGAAGGTATGGTTTCTATTGGTGTTCCTTTGGTTGATCACAAAGTGGAAGATAATGCAAACATGGATCAGCCCCTTAGAGATATTGTAAACATAATTTCCCTTGATGTAGAGCATGAGATTGATATGGAAAATGATGGTGTGGTTTCTTCGGGTAATCACAATGCATCTTCGAGTGTGATAGTTGGTTCGAATGATGACACATACCCTACACATGAAGAAAAAACAGAACAAAAGCTTTTGGTGTGGGAAGATTTACAAGATCATTTGGTGGTGAAGGATGATAAAATTGTTCAAGCTTTGTCAAGGTTGGATTCTACACATAAGCTTCTAGAGGACCTCATTTGGACAGCGCAAAAAGAGGAAAGATTAAAAGGAATGGGATATGGGATTTCACATTTACAATTGTACTCTTTCAAAGAGGCTTTAGAGTTGATAAAGGAGGACTATTTACGCATGCTTCGTGATAGAGACATAGCTGTTGAGTTGGTAAAAGAAAAAGATAGAGAAATTGTGGATCTATCTCTTCATTTGAATGTGTCTCATCACTCTTTGCGAAAATCAGAATTTCAGCCCTCTATGGCAGCCACTTTTATGGTGCAAGATAACAATGCAAGTGGAATGGGAACTAAACAAGAGGATGAAATTGTTGAAAGAGCCACACAAGAAATTATCATGCAGTCTTATGAAATTTAGTGATGAAGAATTCTTTGAGCTTCTAATCACTTGGGAAGAGCATGAGACAAACCAAACATGGGAGGTGTTTGATGATTACAATGAAAGTATGGAAGAGGATCCCAAAAGTCTGATCCGGGGCAGCGATAGTCTACATTCTCCTTCTCTGGATATTGTAGCTCTTACACTTGGGAATACTCATGAAGACAAGGTTACAAGTGTTGGTCACAAAATTTTCAATGATGATGCACTTAATGGGGTCAAAATCATGACTCAAACACAGGACAACAGTTCTGATTTGAATGACAGCAGTTATACTTCTTTCTTTCATCAAGAGGTAACAACCTTATTACATGAGTTGGTTAGCGTTATGGAATCTTCCCATGATGGTACCCAAATTGTGTGTGATAACTATGGGGAATATAAGGTGGATTCAAACCACAATGGTATGGAATTTCCTCATTATGCCAATGAAGATCTCAAAGGCAAGGACACAAAAGTTGAAATCAGTCTTAACTTTCAGCATGAGAGCAGCAGTAATATACTCCACCTTCCTCATAATGTTGCCACTAATAATCATGAAGAAGGTAAGGGTACAATTTCACCTACTGATGGACTACAAGAGGCAAGTATAGTACATGGTAATTTTGATGGTGTCTCTTGTCATAGGACTGAGTTTATACATTTTGATACAGCTGATATAGAATATGCCCAAGTTTTGAACGAAAAATGGTTGGAAAGAGCTAAACAAGGTAAGATTGTGGCTTAACAAGCCAAGCTTCACTTTCAACATATTCGTGATATTCGCCATTCTTTTAATGATGAGAGACATGAATTGCCTAACCCAGATTCTCCAGTTGAGATAGTTGATCATTCCCACGATGGTGATAGTGATTGGGTTGATGAATCTCTTAGTGGGCTAGCCACTCAAGAGTTGTCTGTGTTGAGCAGTGTCAGCATACATACTTCACTTTTGAGTTGGTTAATCGTCATAGTCTTCAATTTCTTATGGACTAATGGCTGTCCTAGTTGGAATCATGTAGCACTTTCTGATTTTGCATTGACTACCTCAGTGATTCAGCAATATGGGAATGTTGAGGGGCAATTCTTTTGGGTTGAGTTGGAGTGTGTAGTAATTTTCCTTGATTGGCATTGGTTTGATGACATGTTTGATATCATCTATGTTTCTAATCAAAGTTATGACAATGAGGTTTGGTGGCCATTTGTGCTGGTTTATGGGCATATGGGGGTTCATCTTCACATTGGCTGGATGTCTTACATGCACAAAGGGTTATGGAAGGGTGCTCGGTTGACAAACTTCTTTTTCATCTCTTACAGTGGGTTCTACATCTTGGTTTGGGATCCGGGTACTGAAACGATTGGTGCATTGTCTCTTACGGATTCCACGATGTTGCTTCACAGTTTGTGGTGTATGGTGTTTTTGTCAGGGTGGAGCAGCGAGTTGGTTGATGTTTGCTTGAGGGCAAGCAATCTCGGGAAGGGAGGACTGTAATGTCCCCTTTTTCTTGCTCGCATTGTATGATGTGGTCGTTAGCCTATTTCTCCTTGGTTCTGTAGGCTAACCAGGGCTTTTAAGGAGTCTTGAGGACTTTTGGCCTAGGCAATTTTCGTTGCAAGTCAATCTGGGGCGTTTGGAGGCAGTTTTGATGTACTTACTATTTTTAGTAAGTCATTAATGCTATTAATAGTATTTTTTCAGGTGGGCCGAGATCTCCTGTGATAGTGCCTTTTTAATGGAAGATTGGTTATTATCGTCAGATGATCTCAGTTCCATTGGTTTAATTCCTCTCCGCATTAATAAAGTTTAAATTATAAAGTTAAATCCAATTATTTAACTTTATTAATGTGAGCCTAAAGTTAAGTGGGAAAATGAATAGTAAAAGGGGCCCCTTATTTTAAAATACATGAGACATCAAAAAGGCAAAATGAAAGTTTATGTTTTATCCCACATTGGTTAAAAGTGTGAATGAGCTCTTATGAGAAGGTTATAAAAAGTGTTGCAAGGGCTCACTTTCAGCCATGCTTGGTTTATGCTTGATTATTATTTTCTTTTGGAGAATTTTGGGAAACTTTGGCTTTCAACAGGTTTGAGGACGAAAACCCTCGAGCTTGGAGGTAGTGGGTGGAAACCCATTGTCTGTTGGAGATTTCATTTAGATGTCTCACTTTGTGCTTCAGATTCAAACTTCTGGTTATCCAATCCGATTGTAAGTTCTGTGGCTACGATTGAAAATTTTTGTTGTTATTCTACTGATGGTTTTGAAGGCAATAATCATATTCAATTTCAGATCTTATTTCTAAACTGGTATTATATGATTTACATTGAAATTTGCTGCAAATTATTGGATAAATAGAAATCTGTTTGCATGCAATTTATCTGTTAAATCTCCTATGGGAAAAACTTTGAGAAATTTGGGGCAAACATTCGCGGGGGATGTTACAGAAATGGGGGGTTTTGAGTCAGATCTAGTTCGGCTCATTATAGGGCTAGATAGAAGGATATGCGACATCTAGGAAAGAGGTTGGTAGATATGAGGGATTGGTTGAGAAGTGGGTTGTGACTAATGCAAGCCCAATATGAGTAGTGCAAATGATGATTGGTGGAACAAAGTGACATGAAATATGAAAGGGGTGAGAGTAGTGTTTGGAGTGGATTGCTTGCGGCATACTTGAGGAGGTGGAAAGAATGAGTAGAAGAGGAAGCAATGGGTTGGAATTTCTAGGTAGGGGCAAGCTTCCCTAGAAAATGAGGGATTCATTTTTTTTGTTTACCTTGAGTGTCTGATGTAGGGAAATCTTGAGGGTATCATGAGGAATTTGCATTTTGACAAGGAAATTGGACATTTGTGGTAAGGTGTGTGTTTGATCATAGTTGAAAAACTTGGACTCGACAGACCCAAATTTTTTGAAAACTTGGGACTCGGTAAAAACTTGGCAAATTTATCGAACATTTGAAAATACACAATTTTTAAAAATATTCTTCAAAAATATGTAGTATGCACTTATGTTTATATATATATATATATGTTGTATGCATGCTCATTCTCCTTTTCCCATTTTTTGTCTTATATTTTAAGCTGTCCATTTTTTTTTGTTCATTTTAATTTTTTGAGTAATTTATAATTTTTTACATTGTCTTGAATATAACTAATAACTTTTTTTTTCATTATAGGTAAGTGTTGCCAAATTTTGGGGTGGCAACTCCCATAAACCAGTGTTTATTCAGACCTATGATGGAGGGCCTTTTCGTCAACTTGGCAAATGACGTTGCTTTGCGGATGATTAGTTTTAATGGAAAGGCGATTGATGTTTTTCACATTATCTCCATGTACCCACATTTTATCTCCGTGCAAGCCACAAATATAATTAATATTATTATATTTTGCAACTCATATATATATCAAAACTTGGAAAAAAAATCTTTATGTAATATTATAAATTACTCAAAAAATTAAACTGAACAAAATATAATTATATAAGTATATTGTCAAAAATTAAAATATAATAATATAACAAAATATAGTCTAATATATTATATTTAATAAACAAAATAATAGCCAGTAACATAATATATTATATAATGTTTATTACTGCCTTATGTTTATTAATATTAGACTGTTCTATAAATATTATTGCAAGTAAAAAATCGCGTATTTAAAAAAAAAATATTACCAGGTTAAAAAAAAACAATTGCAAATATAAACCAATGGGAAAAAATCGCGTTTTATACTTAGGTTAATAATTCTGAGTTGCAGATTGCAGTTGCGTTTTATACAAATTGCGGAACAAAAAAAGGGCAAAAAATACCTGTAACCTCGTGTGCCTTGCTTGCTGTTTTATCCTTTTCATGTGTTTTTGCAGATGAAAAATAAGGTAGAAAGTGGCGTTTTTCTTTCCTTTATACCTAAAACTTAATCGCATTTTTCCCGGATGCATTTAATCGCTTGTTTTGGTGCTTAAACTTGAAAAACTCGCCGCACACTTTTGCATTAACTAGGGGCAAGTAATGGCATGATTTACTCGCCGCCATTGATGGTGCACGAGTAATTGCGATTTATCCGATTTTTTAGCGCATTTTTTTAACTATGTGTTTGATAGTTTGTTGATAGCTTGTGATGAGGAAAAGATGCATGTCATTGCGTTGTATAATTGGGTGTTGTGGTTTAGTAGTAGTTATGTATACAATTTATTGGTTTAGTTCCAAACTTTGAGGTGATTTGGATTAATCTAAGTCTATAATTGAGCGAATAGATGTCTACGAGGTTGACAATAGTTTTAGTTCTATTTTGGTTTGCAGAAGGTTGTTTTGGTTTGCACCAAAGGATAGATATATTTGGGAGGTTGTGATGATCCTTGGAGTGTTATGACCTATATTGCATGTAGATTCTCTATCGATGAACTATTGGAATCATAAGTTTGTTATTTTCAAGTTAGCTACACATTTCATGTGGTTTGGGGCTTTACGCCATCTTGAGGCTGACACAAATTATTTGGGAAGCTGGAGAAAGGTATAAATATATGGTTTGAAGTCCTTTTTAAGTAAGTGAAGAAGATTAAGGAGAATTGGGATGTAATAGGTAAGTGCAACTGTGAGGGAGTGGAAATTGATAGGTGAGTAAGACAAGGAGGACCATGTGGAATGTAATCATGTGAGGGTTGTGTGGTAATATTTTGTAGCCCATGTGACAAGTTTGCAAGTCATGTTTCCAATCAAGTTTTAGTAAATATAAGAAGCCATTGTGGCATATTGTATTTGTATTTGTGAAATCAATGTTATAAAAAATCTTTTGGAGGTTGGATTTTTCCCTTGCTGAGGTTTTCCCATGGTATATTTAGTGTCCAATTGCAGTGTGTTTCTGTTTTATGTGTTTATTTGTGTGAGCTGCATGGTTAGACAGTCCTTCTTGGGACCCTTTGGCCGTGACTGCATCAGCACAACTCTTCTGTTTCTTCTTTGTACCATTATAAGCTCACAAATGCAACTGAACAAAACAAACTCCTCATAGCAAACTACTTCTACAACAAACTTGCCCTTTTTCTATCTTCAGCTCAAGGCAGTCTAGCTTTCCAACCAACTCTCTAACAATGCCTTTTTTTGTTATGAAACAAACATAACCTATTTGGAACTTGGTGTCCTATTCACTTGTCAGCAATAAACTGGTTTGGACATCCCGACAATCCTATTTGTGGCAGATATTGACTTACACAACAAAAGAGAGTGCTTGCACAACAAAGAATACCTTGCATTACAAAGAGACTGCTTGTGCTGCCAAAGGGATACCTTGCACAGCACTTGCACAGCAAGGAAGATCACTTGTGCAATAAAGACATTTACTTGCACAATGACATGAATCTCTTGTGCAACAACATAAATCTTGTGTAGCAACAAAATTGTTTTGTGCAGCAAAATGAATATCTTGTGCATCAACAAGAATTCCTTGCATACCAAAGGAATCCTTTGTGTAGCAATAGGAACATTCTTTTTATCTTGCACAACAACTCCATTTCTTCTTTGCATTTTTAGAAGTTCACAAATGCAATTGTACATATCAAATTCAATTCATTTCACCTCCTACTTAAAAAGCAATCAATTATCTACAATAATTCTAATATAAAGCATAAATCACTTCAAGGATATATGAGGATGAAATGTATGAAACAGGGTTAGTCAAGTGTATTTTCAGGTTACAAATGCATGTCCGACAATAGAAAAAGGTTAGACAATCATAGAAAAGGTTTCACAATCATGTACATTTATAGGGCTCATATCATTCTCTAATATAAAACTAAACAAAATCCTTTCAAAGGCTCACATGGATAATTACATAAAGAGGACAATGCAATCCAAGTAACCAACTCATCATGGTTTGGACAAAATAATATATACATATCCCCAAGGGGGGTCACCAGTGTTAATGCACTCAAAATGATATCTAATGATATGTCTAATAGAAAGGCCTCCAAGGTCATAAAAATATGAACCAATGTTATGAATCATAATAACATGACCATCAAGGTGATGCTATAGAAAAACAAAGCTCCAAGCATCCATGTTTTTGCATATTGAATCTTCTATGTTGTCCTCTAAGTGGCATTTCCAGGTCACCAATAGTGAGGTTGGAAAATGATTTGGGCCACAACAATGGGAAGCTTGGGCCAGATTCACCACACAATCAACCTCTATCGAAATCCTAGTCCTATCTGATCTACATTCTAACACTAGCCTACACTAACATTTGCAGAGAAGAGGGTTGGGAGTTAAGGGTTTAGAGAGATGCATAAAGTAAAAGAGTCAATGTACCAAAAAAGAGAATTACAAACTCTGCAAGGAAATATAAAACACACAAGAACACAAGCTACAAGTAATGCAAAATGATAAACTCATCTCATATTGAAAGGGTGAGAAACAAGTGTAGGGACTGTAATCTAAATATTAGGTGCCTTGAGATTACACTTAAATCACAACAAGAATTTTGTTGATGGGAAGTGAACTCTTGTAGCTGGGGACATGAAACTTGTTGATGGAAAGGGACCTATTGTGGTTGAGGACGAGGAGGTGAGGGGACTCAAAACCAATATTAGATGCTTGTGGGATTTGTTCAACAATAGTAAGAGAACCAAGACTAGAATCTAATAAGGAAAGGCAATTCACAAACATTGATTTAGCTAGAGATTTAATGGATGAGATTTTAAGAGCATTTTATTCACCATTATTACACATGCCCACTTTTGCATCATTGACTTGGTCTTGACCCAACCGACCACCCTAATGAACAGTGGTCCATATCATCATTCCTTTTATGATCCTCCTTGACTTTGGGAATCACATGTGGCTGTTGTTTGAATTTGCATGCCTCACATTAATTTACTTTCCACACACTCCTCATTTGGGTGAGAGGGGTGAAAAATTTACATTTATTTGAAAGGCCACTATGGATTACAAATTATTCCCACTTAACAAAATTTAATAAAGTAGAAACTTTAATTGAAATTCAATGGTAGTGAGATATACACTATATTTCCAATCACCTCTTGGGAATATTGAATCTAGAATTTGGTGCCTTAATCCATTGGGCATGGAGTCAAAAAGATGCATAGTGAGATATACACTATATTTCCAATCACCTCTTGGGAATGTTGAATCTAGAATTTGGCGCCTTAATCCATTGGGCATGGAGTAAAAAAAATGCATACTCAACTGATGCCCTCCTCACTTGAAATTTTTCAAACTTTGTGCATTGGCAAAGCGGTTTTGAAAAGGTTAAAAACAATGCAAGTGGAAGCTAGAGGCTATAATAGAGAAAATCCACTTGAAAAAGCTCACTCTAAGGCAAAGTAAAAGTTATGTGAAGTTGAAGTGAGGCCCACCAAAGAAAAATCAACTTGGAGAAGCCAAGTGAATCCATCTTCAAGCAAAGTGGAAAAATAATGGTCGAAGAGTTATATGTGCTCAAGAAATTCCACTCCAAGGAAAAGTGGAAGTTTTTGATGTTAGCATTCAACTTGCTCAATTTTTTTTGCTTGAAGAAGCTAAGTAGACTTGGTTTCAAGAAAAGTGAGAAAAACAAAACATTTGAGCATCACACCCATTTAGGAAGTTCTCTCCAAAGGAAAGTGTACAAATCCAAGTGGACAAATCTCATGCCTTAGACAAAAATTCACTCTTTTGCATTGACCTTAATGTCATCTAATAAGCACGAGCTAGAAGTCATGACCAAAAGTGAGCAATGCAAAAGCAACAAGAGCCTCATAATCGAACATCTAGGAATCTGCTAGTAGTATATAGAACACCTACATGTAAGATGAATTAATTTGCAACACACAACCAACATATATTAGATTCTCCATGAAGAGTAGGGGGTTTACAACCATCCACCAACACTCAAGACAAGGATGAAGTCACCATCGAAGAGAAGAAGCTGCAAACTAGCAAAAAGAGATCTAAGTTATCTAAAAAGAAAATTACTAATGAAGCCAAGGTGGATTAGGCCACAACACAAACATGATGCTATTTACATGATGTGGAAGCATTTTAGTAACTTGAAAGGAAAAGGCTACTTGTTGAAATTGTTATGAAGGAATCCATTGATGGTTATGGAAATGTGGGTGCCTATTTTAATCAATAGGTCATATAATGCAAGCCTAGAATCTCTAATAAATAACTAAAGGCAGTGTACAAAGGAGAACAACATACACCTAAATACATAGTTCCACGAAGTCTTGAAATAGGGGGATAGTGGTTCACAAGGGTCTAGGGGTAGAGCGCACAATGGGGTTGAGGATTATTGCTTTTGGGTCAAGAATAAAGAGGTGTCAATTGCAGGATCCATGGGTAGGTACAAGGTAGGGTTGAGGGGGTGGTGCCCTTCATGGGGTTTGGGGGTAGGAATAAGGTGGGGTCGGTGGTTGAAGCCCCCACCACCAAGCCAAAATTAAGGTCTTTGAGATCACATGGACCTTCATGATGCATACCATTTTCATAATTTTATCATTATGTTTTCTCCAATGCCAAGTCCTCACTATTTCAATATTCTAATCAAATCTTCGTTTGTCAGAGAACTAGTAGTGGACTTGAAGAATTTGATCGATCTAAATGATGAAAGCTATGCAATATTTATAGCTTTTTTTGAGTGTTTAGGGTGTGGGTACTAGACTATTAGGGTTAGGGCTAGTGGCTCAAGTTTTAAAAAATACTTGTAGTTTGATTTTTTTTTTGAGTGCTGGATGTGAGGGACAACTACAAGTTTCCAAGATGCTCAAGGGATGTGGAGCAGTTTCTAAGGTGTAGAATGCAAATTTGATGCTATTTATAGGATGTGGAAGCATCTTAGTAGCATAAAAGGGAAAAGCTATCTATTACAAAGGAATCCATTGATGAGTAGGTAAAAGTCGCTAGCTTTTTTAATCAATTGGTCATACAATGCAAGCCTAGAACCTTTGAAGAATAATTAGAGGCAATGTACAAAGAACAAGATACACATAAATCCATAGTTTCGTAGAGTTTTAAAATGGGGGGCACAAAGGACCTTGATTTGGGGATGGATGGTGGATGGTGGTTGGTGAGGGTTTGGGGGAAGAGCCACTAATGGAGTTCAGGGGCAACACCCCTTGTGGGGTTCGAGGGCAAGTACATGGTGGGGTCGAGGGGCAGTGCCCCTTGTGGGGCTTGGGGGTAGAAATAGGGTGAGGTTAAGGGGTGGAGCCGTTGTCACCAAGCCCAAATTAAGGCCTTTGAGACTTCACAAACCTTCATGGCACATGCCTATTTAATAATTTTATCTCTATATTTTTGCCAACACCAAGTATAACTATTTCAATATTTCTAACCAAGTCTTCATTTGTTAGAGAACTAATGGTGAAATTGATGAATCTAATTGGTCTTAGTGATGGGGACTATGCATTTTTTATGACATTCTTTTGAATGTTTGAGGTGTGGGTGGGGCTCAGTAGATTATTAGGGTTAGGATTAGTGGCCTCAAAACAAAAGATGCTCGTTTTAAAAAAAAACATCTTTCTAAGTGCCAAATATGGGGGATGGCTATAGGTTTCTAGGATGTTTAAAGGATGTGGTTGGGTTTTCCAAGGTGTAGAAGGCCAAAAGAAAAATATGTCATTATTTACATGATGTGGAAGCACCTTAGTAACATAGAAGGAAAAAGGTACTCACTGAAACTATTGTTAAGGAATCCATTGATGAGGGGAAAGTAATTGTCTCATTTAACTAGTGGGTCATATGGTTCAAGCCTAGAGGCTCTAGTGAATAACAAGAGGCAGTGTACAAAGAAAACAAAAAACACTTAAATCCATAGTTCCAGAGATTTTTGGAATAGGGGAAACAAGGACCTTGATTTGGGGACAGTTGGGGGCAAAGCCCCCTAACAGGGTTGAGGGCAAGTATAAGGTGGGGGGTTGAGGGGTAGCGCCCCTTACATGGTTCAGGTGAAAGAACAAGATGGGGTTGAGGAGTAGGAATATGATAGGGTCGAGGGGTAGAGTCTCCACCATCGAGGCCAAATTAAGGCCTTTGAGACCACATAGACCTCTTGGTGCATGCCATTTTCATAATTTTATCACTATGGTTTCTCCAACATGAAGTCCTTACTATTTCAATATTTCTTACCAGATTTCATTCATTAGAAAACTAACCATGAAGTTGAAGAATTCAACTGGTCTAAATGATGAGAGCTATGTAGTTTCTATAGCTATTTTTGAGTTTTTAGGGTGTGGGTGGGGTCCATTAGACTATTGGGGTTAGGGTTAGTTGCCCAAATTTCAGAAGCTGTGTGTTTTCTAAAAAAATCTTATTTTTGATTGCGAGATGGAAAGGATGCTCCAGAAATGTCCCTTCTTTAAGGGAGACATCTTGTGTGTTA
Source organism: Sequoiadendron giganteum (assembly GCA_007115665.2). Lineage (NCBI taxonomy): Eukaryota > Viridiplantae > Streptophyta > Pinopsida > Cupressales > Cupressaceae > Sequoiadendron > Sequoiadendron giganteum. Next base: position 494,055,035 of record CM021102.1, on the reverse strand, counting down.
AATATCTTGTCATTGATGTCAAAGGGCGAGCTACTTGGTTGTGTGCTTGAGTTGGTTGGTTGCCTGTTTGAGCTAGTTGCTTGTCTGTTTGAGCTAGTTGCTTGTCTACTTCCTATCTGTTTGCTTACTTTGTGCCATGTCAAATGCTAAGTCAGCAAAAGTGATGTCATATGCCAGTTTGGTTCGATCTACCTTGTCAACTTTGAATGGTCAACTTTTTTATAAGGTTCCAATTCTTTATGGTAATGCCTTGTTCTCACATACTGGCAATTTCTTTATGAGGTGGCTTAAAGCATTCTATTTGTGTATGGTGTGCTTATGTGAAGATTGTTTAAATTAATTCTTTGACTTGTTTCCATCATCGTGGATTTGAATTTCTTTATTGAGTGGCGGTTTTTTTATGTATTGAATATTGGCGGCTCCTTTAGCGATGGTTACAAGCATGATTCTATGAGGCGGCCTTAGATATTTGTATTGTGGATGGCTTAGACTATATGTGAATGAAGATGGGCGGTTTTTTTTTAGTACGTTGAGTCTATATATGAAACACGTTCTTATCCTTTGCATCGTGGATGTCCATGAAAGGAGGATTTGATACTATTTTTGGAGAAATGGTCCTTATGGCATGCTTAGTGGCGTTGTTGTTGTTGTTGTTTTTGGATATCGGCTTCAGTAAGAAACGTACTGCATTTACTCACAAAATTGCACTCATTCAAATATGAATTGTCTTCGCTATTTTTTGTGTTCGACGAATTGTGGATTGCATTTGATGAATATGCCAAGCCGTATTGTTTTTTGAAGCCATTGAATGCTTGTGTATCGACATTATTTTTTCCTGCGACAACTTAATCTTTTGTTGGGTCTCTCCTTGTTTGGCCGACGACACTCTTATGGGCAACGATTTCATTTTTTGAGGATATCGAGTATGTGGAGCAGATGTTTTGCATGATACTATGGCAGAAATAATGAGTGTATTTTTCTTCAGACATTATTATCGCTACCTTGAAGAGTGGAGAGGAGCTGAGTATAGAGTGTGCGGGTTGTTGAGATAAAGTCACAACGTTTGAAATCATGTTGTTTGTGCTTCTCAAAGACATGTCGAATCATTGAGTGTATTTTTCTTCAGACATTATTATCGCTACCTTGAAGAGTGGAGAGGAGCTGAGTATAGAGCGTGCGGGTTGTTGAGATAAAGTCACAACGTTTGAAATCATGGTGTCTGTGCTTCTCAAAGACATGTCGAATCATTCAGAAGCTATATAGATGTCATCGATTCTAAGCCTTTTGTGGAGTTGAGATGTTATCAACAATTTTTTTAGTATGCATATGTTGGAAATGACAAATTAATATAGTTTTGTTTATGAAGTTGTGATGAAGTGACTTCTTAATATGTAGTGACATAATTTCAGAGAGATGTTCTAAATACTTTTTCTTTATGGTTGACGTTTGGAGTGTATGAGAAGTACGATGTGAATCTAAGTAGAATGCCATTTCTTTAATCCTTTCTCTGGCTGTGTTATTGTTCCTTGTAGGAGGAAGAAGTTTGTGGTTGCTTAGAACAGGTGATTCCCACACCATACATTTCTTGTGCAAGCATCTTGTGCCTTAGTTGATGTGTAAATTTTTGATTTAAGTCAGATTTGCGAAGTTTGAAGTTGGTGCTTCGGCAACATTGGAGTTGGTGCTTCGAGGGAGAGTTGGTGCTCACTTGTAATTTGGGTTGGTGCCCATTGTTAATGAAAGCATAGTTTTGCTGTGGTTTTTTACTCGAAAGAGTTTTCCATGTGAAATTTGGTGTTCTTGATGGTTGCTCTTATGTTTTATTTCTGATTATATGATTTTAAGTTTTAAAGTTTGAAATACTGATTCACCCCCCCCTCTCAGTATTTCTTGTGTGCTCTTCATTGTGGATATCTCTTGCCTAGTGGTGATGATGGAGGCACGACTAAGGGTTGTTCCTTGGCATCTTGCCATCGTAGGGACATCCCCATTTCTAGAAGCACTATTTTTGGGGGAACACAACCCCTTAGAATACAACTCAACTCTTTTTTCCATTCCATGCTTTTCCCTATTTAAAGTGCCTAAATTCAAGCTGTTGCTCAAATGAATCAAATCTTGTTCATTGAGCATCACCAACCATGAGTTGTTCAACATTTGCAAGATCAACGAATTGTAGTGGATCTTGAAATGTGCCTTAAGCTTTCACTCACATAAAAGTAACAACAAACCATCTAGATTTGGATTGAAGTGAACATAAGTCCCCAAAATTGTTGGAAATCTCCTAAGCGAGAATTGCAAATGAGACTTGGGCCATTATCTCTAGAAGTCAAAGAGGATGCATTTTTGTTGAAGCATGATTCTATAGGGGTTGTGCATTCTTTTTTCTCTTTAGCAATGATGCCCTTGGATACATCCTCAAAATACTAGGCCATAAGAACTATTCAAGAGGAGGCAAAAGCTCGTCCTCGTCCTTCATTGCATCTAAGAAGGGGATGGAGTCTCTAACATCAACAAATGATGCAACTTTAGGCTCATTGAATATCCTTTCCTCCTCAAGCTTAGGTTCCTCATCATACATAGGTGATCTAATGCATACAATTAGCAACAAAAATAGCTTGCTTATCTAAAAAGGGGCCACTTCCTCTTCTACAATGGAGCATAATTTCTTTGCATCTACCTCAACAATAGGCTCTTCAAAAAGTGTTGACACACCAAGGTCGAGAGTGTCTTATAGAACAAGTATTTCATTTTAAAGAACTTGTTCTTGCACAAGAGGTGTTGATTTTCCGTCATTCGACTAAGGGTGTGTTTCTTCCTTCTCATCTACCTCTTGCAATGGGGATCCACTCTAGAAATTTCATTCGCTTTTGTTAACCCTTCATAAAAGGCTTTTGGAAAAGTGTGAAAAGAGTTGAAATTAAGGGGTCTTATTAATTTGTCTTCTAGTAGAGGTCAAGCAAGACCTATAGCTATATTTCTTAACTATAAAACAATAGAGACTACATCCCAAGACAAAATCCTGTGGTGTTGGAAACATATACCCCTCTATTTGTATTTCAAAGTGATCCAAGACTAGAAGTGGATGGACACACTCCCCTTACAAGTAAGCACCAAACACAAAATGGTTTGCTTTCTTTTAATTTTGGGCAGATGGTGACCATTGCTCCATTTCCACTTTGTATTGTTGTTGTTGCTAGTATTCAAGTATGGTTCTTCAACATATGCCTATTGTCTTATCATCTCATCCAAGGCATTGCTCATTCTTTGCATTTTTGCAATCATAGCCCCTTCAAAACTTTTAGTGCATTCTATCTTATAATTGGAACACAGCCTACAAAATGCGTGAGGGCAAGATACAACCTAATGCTCCATTTGGAAAACATGGGGCCATTGATATTGTGTATGAGGCTATTGTATGTGGGTACAACAAGAACAAACATCTAGATGAAAATCAATCATTGCTATAATATATAGACTTACATAAAACTTTGAAATAAAAGGCAAGATCCCTTCCTTTAATTTTTCTTTTGTAGTAGCATGGAGTCGCTAGGTGAAAAAGGGTGCTCCAAAGAGTAGATAGTTGTGATTTCTTCACTAAAATGCAACACACATGAATCCTTTGCTTGAAAAAGCATTTTTCAAGTTTTCCACCCAATTTCCTAAAAATGAAGAATTATTTTTAAGGGCTCCTTAAAAAACAAAGTTCTAGCAAATGAATTTGTGGGAGCTTCAAGTTTGAAGTCCCACCAAGCGTGCTTGAAATTGTTGAGGTTCAAAAATAATTTGGGCTACAAAAAAGGGAAGCTTAGGCCAATGTCACCACTCAAGTGATGTCTAGAGAAGGTTGGCTTGTGTCTAATCTTTTCTAATGCTAGCCTACACTAACATTCATTGGTAAATGTCATAGGAGGTAATGTTTTAGAGAGATGCATAAAAAGTGAAGGAGGCAACATGCTAGAATAGAGATCAAGAAACTTTGTAAAAAAATTCAAACCCATAGGTAAGGGGCCTCTTGCAACTAGGAATGAGGACATGTGGGGACTACAACACTTCCATTCGATGCTTGCAAGAGAACTAGGACCAAAATTTGGAAAGGAATGCCAAGAATGTGGCTAGTCTTCTTCATAGATCCCCTTAAAATGAGTAGGATCCTCATATTTGTAGTTCACCCTAAAAGGAAGGTCAATGCACAACCATTTATTTTTCAAGAGATGCAATGGATGAGATTTTAAGAGCAAGTTATCCACCATTGCTGCACATGCTCATTGTTGCATATATTAAGGAAGAGCGGTCCATATTATCATTGCTTTGACTAGGAATGAGGACATGTGGGGACTACAACACTTCCATTCGATGCTTGCAAGAGAACTAGGACCAAAATTTGGAAAGGAATGCCAAGAATGTGGCTAGTCTTCTTCATAGATCCCCTTAAAATGAGTAGGATCCTCATATTTGTAGTTCACCCTAAAAGGAAGGTCAATGCACACCCATTTATTTTTCAAGAGATGCAATGGATGAGATTTTAAGAGCAAGTTATCCACCATTGCTGCACATGCTCATTGTTGCAAATATTAAGGAAGAGCGGTCCATATTATCATTGCTTTTGCGATCTTCCTTGACTTGGGGAATGACATGAGACTTCTGTTTGAATTTGTAGACCTCACATTTGTTGGTTTTCCTAGATCAGATTATACAGCTGAAAGAACTTAAAATAATGCAACACATAAGACAATGAACACAATAAGATACCCTGGGAAAACCCTCCTCCTGAGGGAGAAAAAAACCCAGCAATGTTTCTCTTATATAATGTAGGAATAATAGCAGGAATCTGCTTACAACACAGGCCCAGCAATGGCCGAATTTGATACAATGAATAATAGCACCTCTCCTAGATGCAAGGGTACAATGAATATGTTTCTCCTTCAAATCGGTCTGCTGCTACATGATTATGATCTGCTGCTGCAACGTGATGATCTGCTGCTGCAACGCAATGATGATCTGCTGCTACACAGTGATGATCTGCTGCTGCTCGAGATGATACGCTGCTCAAGTATCAACTTCTTCTAGGAATGCGAATTACATACAAATGAACTTGATTATCAAATGAGCAAGTTCGACCTCCTATAAATACATAATGTAATGAACCTTGAAGTAGGTTGGCCATCTTGGAGAAACAATTAATTACAAAATAATAATAAGGTCGGCCCAAGGATAATAAATCAAAAATAACATAATCTAAATGAGGTCGGCCTCAACCACGAATAAATTAAATAGTCGTGTGAGTTGGAAGAAGCAGCCCGATGCTGCTAATAACATCAACACTCCCTCTCAGCTAGGGATGATACTTCCATCTACACAAAACACATCATCTCAATGTGAAAACAAAATAAGATATCATCTCATTGTGATACCAACCATTATGACTACCTTCATAGATGGTATGAACAAGTGCTCATTACTTAATGTGATGTTGTCACCTCAACGTGACTTTCACCATGGCTCTCCCAGAGGGTGATACACAAGCACGAATAAATCATCACGGATTCCCTCACGTGATGCTGTCATGGAGTCACACACATGACATCCACCATAGCTCTCCCAGAGGGTGGAAACAAGGGCTTTCACCTCAATTCTCTGTCAACAGAGAATTGGATTATCAAGGGCTTGCACCTCAACTCTCTCTCAACAGAGAATTGCATTATCAAGGGCTTGCACCTCAACTCTCTCTCAACAAAGAATTGCATTATCAAGGGATTTCACCTCGAACTTCTCTCAAGAAGAACTCATTAAACAAAAGAACACTGATACTGAGACTCCCTCTCGATAAGGACTTCATTCTCCATCATATTAGGCTTGTCATGAAGGTACACAACCATTATCCCAAAAATGCTTGATGAGAATGACTACCATCTGCTCATCTCTGCTGATATACCTCAACTGCATATCTTTCCTCAATACCATATCTCTGATATAGTGGTATGCTTAGTTTTGTCATGAAACACATGGAAAGACATAAGGGAACCTTCTCAAGGCTTTGATTAACACAAAGGATGACAGTTGGCTTCAATACTTGTTCAACCAATCCTACAAGGAACTTTCGAAGCCACGAGGTGTCACACAATCTGTAATGTACTCAAACTCTGTTGTATTTAGTCCCACAGAAGACTGCATCCTATTGAACCAGGATATCATCGCAGGCCTCAACTGAAACAACATCTAGAGAAACACAACCATTTTCTTTAGGTTCACTAGGCTCCCTCTAAATCTTCAATCTCTTGCATCAACCACTTGACCTCATTGCCTGCAACTCTTGCCTTAGAGAAATGGTTTCCAATGCACACCACTGTAAGGATTAAAGGTTGTCCTCTTTGACCGCATCTCAAATCACTCTATTCTGAATAGGTTTGCGGAGCTACCAATCCAGGTTGACTTGAGCAATTCAGAACCCAACTGCTGAAGAGGTACTTCAACAATTTAACATCCAGCCTTGCAACACTGCAACCCTTACTTATTCTTAGTGAGTCATAGAACTCCCTCTTTGTCTCGGCTTTAGAAATTGCAGAGAAGACTTCTGGAGGTGCACTTCCTCTAGCCACCAACTCAATCCCTCTAGTGTTTACTCCCTCTTGATTATTTCTTTGATTGACATGACTTCCTCACAGGATGCCTCAAGCTTTTCATCACTGAGTAATCTCTCATCATCTTCTTGCCCCTAAACCTGTCCAAGAAGCATTTTAGATGGAGATTACTAACAGTCCATAATTATCCAAAGAAATATCAAGATTAGAATTGAACAAGTTATATCATGAATGAAATTTTTCCAAAGATCTTATGCTAGTGAACACAATCACAATTCAAGAGAATCTACTATCTCTCTTAATTACAAGATCCAAAGAATAAATAAATGATATAACTTAGCAACCAATGAATACTTATCTTTTTAACTATTCTGATAGGTCCAAATGCTGGACATAGTGAGATACGTTGTACTTGAGCTCAGATCAATCCGTACCCTTCACAGTTTGAACACAATGACGACCTGAAAGGTACATTGACTTCAAGAGATATCTCCAGCCATCAATATAATCCAATGATTGCAAGCTATGACTCCAAGCTTGATCATTTCTTCATTCGGTATGACTTCGATATCCAATCTTTCCAGATGCAGATTGCTTGATGCTCAGGTTATCTCAATGTTAGAGCATGAATTAATGACTACAAAACAATTCATGAACATTATTCAACCATGCAATACTTATCTCATGGATTTCAAAATCTCCTGAGTAATAGATAATTAATTCATCAATCATGCCGTGTCTTTCTTTCAATTTCTCAGAAGAGCTAATCTCAGCAAAACAAAAGGCAATCTTCACAAATTAGCATGATCCTACTTGCAATGAGTAAATGTAAGGAATCTTTTCACAGTGATCACTATTTACTAGTCACACATAATCCTAAGTAAATAATGTCAGATTTGCACAACTCAGCAAATTTAAAAAAACAGAATAAATACTTATCTTTCTTAGGTTGCAGCCATTCTACAACTCGAGCTCAACCATCAACCATTCGCAGCATGGACTGATGACAGTCGGACTCTTGACTACGAGGTCGTAAAGACCATTGGTGCCCATCATGAAGGGTTGCTCGAAATCAGATAATTACCATGAATAACCAGAATGTGATTTCCTCATTGTACAGAAGAGCAGGAATTAATAACCGTTCTGGTAGGTTACACGATCTCTACCAGTGACAACTCCAGCGCCCAGAATGACATTGCAAGCAGCAATATTTAATATTGATTTCCGTAAGCTATCTATCTCCAACCGATGATCAAGGACACTTCCAAAGATAAATAAGAAAGCTTAATATCAAATACCACCCCATCACAACATATTCTTCAAGAAATTCAACGCATAGGTAGCAATTACGATGCACAAGGAATGCCAAAGACAGCGCCAGTATGAAGAGCCAATGATAATGTCTGGTGGAAATATATATTCAAGATTGCCTCTGCCACATCAACATATGACCACCTAATATACCTTCAACACAAATGACATATAGACTCCAACTATAAGATAACAATATGATTAGCCAGATCCGTCGATTCACGCCAGCAATTACCTCTGCACAAGACTAGTTGAATGGACACACATATGCTCCTGATCCTGTCAAGCTAAACACCTAATATCGGATCTTTTGCTTCCAATAGTTTGAATGATATCATTTTTGAGCCTCCTCAACGAACATAAAAGATCTCCATCGCTTAGACTACTGTATGAAATTCCGATCTGTATATGATTGCCGCACAAGACAATTATAATCGATGGCTTTATAATGGTGAGTGCTCAGGTTACAAATTTTAGCTTCGCTGATTATCACAAACATCTGATTGTCCGTAAACTCACAAAATCTTCCATGATCTTGTGCTCATCCCGTTGTTGTTATCATGGAAAACTCCATTGATTTTTATGGCACGATCACACCAAATATTCGTAACTGCCCGACCATATGCATGACTCCTTGTAGTGGCGCGGGGGTAGCAACTGGGTGAATGAATGTCACCTTGGAAGGAACTCGCACTCCCAGAATTGATGCTCGATAGATGACTGAACCACTCACCGCAAGACGCTATTTGGAATCTGTCGCACCTGGAACTTTGAATAGAATCACCTTACGCGAGTGACGGAATGATGGCTTTCATTCGTGCGCCTGCAGTGACCTCGCCCAGGGAGATCCGGAAGGGGAGAAAGACTGCCTTATGAACTAACGATGACACTTGCCCGTGAATACAGGGTCCTGATGCTCTGGATCGCCAGACACAGAGATGAAGGCTAAATGTTTACACGTGCAGCACGACGAATGGACTGAAGCCTAGATGGGGACTCTCCAAGAGTAGATAGATGTTGCCCACCCAATATGTAGTCGCCCTTACACCAACTGTTATTGAATGATCTTTAGAGCACATACATCGTCTTAATTTCATAGATTTGATGGAGTTCCTGAAGCGCAGTAAACTCATGGACATTCCGCGAATGCTACAATCCAGATTGATGACTTTCTTCTCAAGTATAACCTTGGCTATTCATCATTTAAAGGTGACTATAGATTCACTGCCATTCTTTCACAAATCTGATCAGATCCTCTACCCGCTCTGATACCATGTTGGTTTTCCTAGATCAGATTATACAGCTGAAAGAACTTAAAATAACGCAACACATAAGACAATGAACACAATAAGATACCCTGGGAAAACCCTCCTCCTGAGGGAGAAAAAACCCAGCAATGTTTCTCTTATATAATGTAGGAATAATAGCAGGAATCTGCTTACAACACAGGCCCAGCAATGGCCGAATTTGATACAATGAATAATAGCACCTCTCCTAGATGCAAGGGTACAATGAATATGTTTCTCCTTCAAATCGGTCTGCTGCTACAGGATTATGATCTGCTGCTGCATCATGATGATCTGCTGCTGCAACGCAATGATGATCTGCTGCTACACAGTGATGATCTGCTGCTGCTGGAGATGATATGCTGCTCAAGTATCAACTTCTTCTAGGAATGCAAATTACATACAAATGAACTTGATTATCAAATGAGCAAGTTCGACCTCCTATAAATACATAATGTAATGAACCTTGAAGTAGGTCGGCCATCTTGGAGAAACAATTAATTACAAAATAATAATAAGGTCGGCCCAAGGATAATAAATCAAATATAACATAATCTAAATGAGGTCGGCCTCAACCATGAATAAATTAAATAGTCGTGTGAGTTGGAAGAAGCAGCCCGACGCTGCTAATAACATCAACAACATTAATTTGCATGCTCCATACTCTCCTCATTTTTAGGGGAGGAAATGTATTACATCTATTTAAAAGGTCACTACAAATTAAAAATTATTTGCCTTCAATGTGCTATATGATTTGTAGAATTTTAATAAAATAGAGATTTGATTAAAATTCAAGTGTTGTAAATATTAGGTACAACCACTGTGTAGGGTATTGCCTCCAAAGAGACATGATATTAAATGCAAGATAAATGGAAACCTAAAATCTATTCATTCTACTATATTCATGGCATGAAAGAGTCATGTAGCTAGAATATATAATAGCATTAAATCATGTAAAGGAAGAGACACCATTAGAGGGAAGAGAGGGAAGAAATACACCCGATCACTCTCCATATAAGTGCACACGCTTCTTATGGTCTTTTGGCATACCCTTCTTTTGAAAAACTACTCCTTAGATATCAACCTCCATACACAAGTCTCGCATGCCAATACACTTTGTGATGTTCCAGCCTTCTAAGATAACTTGCTATACAAGCCTTCTCCCCGTATTATCTTGTTATTCATTTTAAATGGGAGACATTAGGAGAGTTATTTAGAAACAAGGCACTAGCAAAGCAATTGACTATGAAGTACTTCAAACAGGATTTTGCAAATATGGCATGGAATCATTGGTCATTTCCCTCCCATATTTGTTAAATAAGGATCTTTACTCAAGTTTTCCGTCCTCTTGGTGTCCACATATCATTTAACCCATCTACAAATTAGGGAGTATCTCATCCAAATAATTATGGGACAATCATTATTGAACACAAACTTGCCTATATTTTTTCCATTCTTTTGAACTTGAAATTTTTAGTGTGGTTAGAAAAGGATTATTTTAGGGCAAGGAGGTTGTATTGGTTTAGAGGAGACTTTTGTACTTTTGATCTCATTTGTCTTTGAGTTATTATTTAGGGGGCTTGGAAAATAGTTCTCAAGTCTTTTGTTGCTTTGTAGAATTTAGAAGGGCCTTTGAAATGATACTTGTTCTAGAGGTTTTTTGATATTTGTGTCATGCCCCCGAAATGGCAAGCAAATAAATAAAATAAAATAAATAACAATATAATATAAATATAAATATTAACAACTTAACTATTATACATATATGTATATATATGTTTATATATATACACATATATATACACATATATATACACAGATATACATATATATACATATATATCTACACATATATATAAACACGCATATATATAAACACATATATATACATATATATAAACACATATAAACATATATATATATATAAACAACATATAATATATTAATATAGAATTAATAAACAAGCATATTAATATCATTAAAGATGGGCAGAAATTAATGAAAAGATGCGATCAGCTTAGTTAAGGAAAAAGACAAAAAAATCATATATATATATTAATATAGAATTAATAAACAAGCAGCAATTAATATTGTTGTACCCAAAACAATTTTTTTGCTTCATAAAGGCATTTTTCGGTGTTCCTCGGAGTTTCGGGGATGGGGACGGGAGATGGGGGGGTCTAAGTTTGGGGGCGGTAGGGGGACGGCGACAACGGGGGGTGTGGGAAGTGGGGGGGGGTTTGGTGCTGAAATACATATAGTACTTGAAAAATTAGTTATAAAAAGATGTATAACAATATAATTATATAACTGTAGAAGCCTAAGTTGCATCCAAAAGTATTCTTGATTTTAAATATATGTTACGATGTTTTTTAAGATAATAGATTAACATTGGTTTTAAGTTTTTAACATCTATGTAGTTGTAAGACCAAATTAGGTTCCTACAAGATGTATGTTTGATGTTGGAGGACATATGCAAGATATTTTGAGTGGAAAGATATCCCAAATATTGAAGCACTTAGCATATAGTTTGGGTACAATTCTATCCAAACACTTGGTTTACAAACCAAACATGTTAACTGTTTCCACTCTACATGGGAATTTAGTCATTGCTTGCGTCATTGCATTCCATGAGATGACGACTCTTTGAGGCATTTAGTCATTGCATTCCATGAGATGACGACTCTTTGAGGCATTCAATCACGCAACTCACGCCTTGCCACTGCTTCCACATTTTGCATACTGTACAGTGTAAATCGTTGGAGCTGCACAAGCCCTAGGGTAAATAAAAAAATAAAACAAAAATTAAAATACAAATAAAATAAAATATTAAAAATCTACACACCTAGAAGTCTCCCAGAACTTTCCCAGAAGTGTCCTTGGAGTCTCCCAGAAGTTTCCCAGAAGTTTCCCTGGGGTCGAGGGGACGTTTGGAAGTTTCCCTGGAGTCTCCCCGGTAGAAATGGCCAGGAAATGTTTCCCTCTAGGAGGAGACTTCTAGGAAACGGCGAAGAAACTTGGAGATGGCGGGGGGACGGTGGAGGGACATTTCCCAAGCGTCTCCCCGTCTCGGAAATGTCCCCGTCTTGGGTGCGGGTGTTTTTTTGGGGGGATGCGTCACCATAGAACACTGGGCATTTTGATTAAAATGGTCTAAACCTTGTAAAATTGTTGTCAAAAGTCAATTTTTGGGCAAACGAAGTATGGGCTTTTTGTGGGTTTACTGTTTGGAAGATATTGGCAAAATTTGAAAATTAGGGTTTTTGGACCCCTATATTTAAGAAAAACCCTAAAAAATAGGATCTTGTCAGAATTGATTGAAAATTATTTTGATTGGCTTACTTCACTTCACTATCACAGTGGTGAAGTTAGAATCAAGAAAAAGTCAGTTTAAGTTTGGTGGGTTGTTTTCACTTTTTCGTGAGAAAAGTTAGGACTTCCGAGGTCAACAATGGCAGATGGCCAAATACCAGGTGTCGAAATCTAAGCTTAAAACGCTCCAGCAAAGATTTTATGGCGAGAAATGTTCAAAATGATGGTTCACGACAGAGGGGTTTTTCGAAGTGGTGAAAATCATCGGAATTTTTCTAAGTCTGGAAATAAAGGAGCACCTGCTAGCCAGGGGCGCCCTAGGTTTCAAGGGCCCAAATCAACTTTTTGAGATTTGCCACTTCCAAGAGGTCTTCTTCGGAATTCTGCCAGCTTCGCGATGAGCCTGCCAGCGAGTCTAGAAGATTTGTCTAGCACCTGAATTTGAAGATTAGACGAAGAACGGAGGAGAACAAGGGAGATGAAATTAGTCAAAATTTGAATAACTCTGATGGACAAAAGCGAGCCTTGTAGGCCAGGGGCTCCCAAGAATTCAAGGCATCAAATGTCAATTTTTGTATTGACTATCTCTAGATCTTCTCAGATTCAGCCCAGCTTCGCAATGGATCTTTTAGCCGGTTCATAGGACTTATCAAACGGCAGCAGCAGTTGAGCGAATGGACACATAAAACAAAGGTTGAACTGAAGAACACCAAGGCAAAAGCGAGCCTTGTTGGCCAGGGGCGCCCATCATTTTGGGCAACCAGATGTGGTTTTGGGAGGTTGTCTTCTTCAAGGCATCTGTTCAACATCCTGTTAGCTTTGCAATGAATCCAGTTACAAGTCTACAGGACTTGTCTAACGCCCGAATTTGAAGGTCAAATGAAGAATAGAGGAAATAAAGTTCATCAAAATTTGGCTCTCTGGTTTGGAAAAGCGAGCCCTGTATCCTAGGGGAGCTGAAACTTTTTGAGGCACCAAATGCAACCTTTTGAACAAATGGAACCTAAGATGTTTGTCTTAGACTTGATCAGGCTTCGCAATGAGTCCGTCAGCAGATGAATCAGAGTTGCCAAACGGTTGGAATCAGGAGTCAAACAAAAGGTTAAAGTCAAGGTCAAATTGTGAGTTCAGAGCACAAAAGCAGCCCTAGAGGCCAAGGGTGCTTGGGGTTTTGAGCCCTCAAATGCAGTAGTTAGGGTTTGCTCAACTATTCGTCTTGTATGAAATTCTTCTAGCTTTCCATTGCATATCTTAGTCTGATCATAAGGCTTGTCAATAGCCGATAGCCGGAGATTGAATGAAGATTCAACAAGTTGTGAAAATAGCTAAGTCTGGAAATAAAAGCACCCTTGGAGGCTAGGTGCGCCCAAGATTTTCACCTGTCAGATGAGGTTTTTAGGGATTATGCTCTCTAGAAGAGCATGTTCAGAATTGAGCCAGCTTCGCAGTGGACCTGTCAGCCAGCTCGGGAGATTGGTCAAGTGTCGGGAAATATAGGTTGAAGGAAGGAGGAAATCAAATTCAAAATGATAAAAATGCATGAAAATTTGACTAAGTTTGATGAGAAAAAGCGCCCTTGGAGGCCAAGGGCGCTCAAAATTTTGAAGGCTCAGAAGTCAGAATTAGGGTTTGCAACCTCAAGGAGCTCCTTTTCAGTTTTGATCTTGCTCTTCAATGAAACTGTCAGCCAGTCTATTGGACGCACCAGTCAATCAGAATCAGTGATCAAACATAGGCTCTGGTGATGTTTGCAAATGTAATTTTCAAAAAAGTTTCTAAGTTTGGAGTAATGGCGCCCAAAGTCAAACTTTGACTTTTGAAATTGAAGTGCATTGGCCGCCCTATAATGGAGGGATTTGTGAACTCGACTTAAAATAATATTAAAAATCCAGTCTCGCCTCCAAGTCGACCTACAAATGACTTAATTTTTCTGGCATGTGGCGAATTTCTCTGTGGATACTGATTGGCACCCATTTTATGGTTTTATCTTCATTCAGTTAACTGAATTGAGGTCCAATGAGTTTATTTCATCCTAGATTTAGGATTTAACTGAGGTGACACCTTAATTCATGAAATTTATTCATTAAAGCACTTGGGTGCCTATTTTCTTCATTACAGGTTGAAGGCAAATACATTTTCTCGTGCAAGCAAGATCTGAAGGCGCTACAGGTGATGTTTTTCAATGTTCTTCGCAGTGCCAAGTTCAAATTGCTCAGAGGAATTATTTTCCAGACTTCATCTTTTGAGTGCATGCATTCCAGACTTCATCAAACTTCATTCAAGGCATAGGTGTCATTTTCAAAGGTAGAATATAACTTCTATGTTCTTTCTCTCGAATTCTTCTATCCTTGTCTGAGGTTTTCTCTTGCATGTCAAAGTAAACATCTTTTTTAGAATTTGATCATCTGGACTCGTTTAGCACAACATTGGTAGTAAAACCCATGCTCCAGAATTTTTCGAGAAAATAGCCCCGATACTTCTCATTTTTGAAGTATTGTGCTTTTTTTTTTTCCAAGATTCTTTTGCATGCCGGTCAAAAAGTCAACTTTTTGAAAACCGAAGAATCTGGGTTTGATCAACACATTGGCGCCTACAAAACCCATATGCCAGTTTTTCTTGGGAAAAATTGCCCTTGTTGCCCCTATAGCCCTTGCAGTTTCTGTTACTAAAAAGCTCTTGCATGCCTTAGTAATGGTCGTTTTTTTGAATTTTTGATAATTTGGGTTGACTTAGAATTTCATTCTCTACAAAACCCATATGCTAGATTTTTTCAAGAAAAATTGCCCTCGTAGCCCCTGCTACTTCTGTTTCAAAAAGTCTTTGCATGCCAAGGCAAAAGGCATTTTTTTTTGAATTTCTAATGTTGTGGGTTTGCTTAGAAATACATTCTCTACAAAACCCACGTCTCAGAATTTTTTCGTAAAAATTGCCCCTCGATAGGCTATTTTTAGCCTCGCTAGAAGCCATTTTTAGCCTCTTCGGAAAAGTTGTCAGAACATAGTCATGTTTATAGTCAACAGGCTAGTTTTTTAGAATGCAGTTCACTCAGACTGAATTCAAGACCAAATCGGTCTTAATTCATGATTTCATAAGAAAAACTGACACCAATTTGCATCAAGTACATTCAGAGGGTTGATTCAAACAATTTGACAAGCAGTCACTCAAAATCCACATGGTTTCATACCTCGTATAGCTGATAGCCTTCCGAGGCCAGTTTAGAGGGTTGAATACCGTTGGAATTCTGCGTGCGTAGCGAGTTCAGGAGCATTTCTCATCACTAGAGTATTCGCAATCAAACTTCGTGGTTTCATCATGCAACACTCTTCTATTGAGAAAAATGTGAAAAGCATCAAAAGCGTCGGAAGTGTAAAGCTACAAAAGGAATAGAGGCCATCACTCCAGTTACGGAGCTGCCAGAGTTACCAGTCAGTAAACTATCAGTTTGAAGTGTGTAGATATTTCCAGGATTGCTCAAGTTGCTGACAAGTGGTGAATTGACAGTTAGGGAATGTGACGATCTCCAGATATTGAGGCAGTTAACAACTTCTTGGAGGAGTTGATTGCTCGTGATCGAGGCTAGTGAATTACTAGTCATGGACGTCCCACCTTTTCAGGATAGACATTAAACATAAGAGTTAACTTGACGCCTCTTTCCAAGTTAACTTGCTGTCCCACCTATTGAGCATGTCTATTTTGGAGTCACCGATGTGCATTTACAATTAGGATTTAGTTAATTGATGTTAGTTATCAGTTGACTCTCATATCAAATAAGACTTGCATGTTGCAAAGTCCAATCAGTTTAGTTTAGAATCAGTTAACTGAGGTAGTTTTTCCAGTTAACTATTAAGTTGCATACATTTAGAATTAAGAATAAATCTTGCATGCTTGCAAGACTGAGTGTAAACTCAAGGAGATTTTAGGATTCCCTACTCCTTTGAGGTTCTATAAATAAGAGCACCCTGCTCATTGTATTTCAACTTTTGCTGTGATAACAAATTGGTGTGCCCACCTTGCCGTGCAATATTGCTATTTTGTGCTTGTTCACTTTGTTTAATATAAAGCTGGTTTGATCATTCATTGTGTGTTAGGTCCTTCATGCAATTTGCTGTCCCAGATTTATTTGTTTTAATAATCTTGTTTCATATCTACACCTCGGATAGGGGTTCCTCCTCCTTGGGAATTTGGAAATAAAGTTTATCGTTTGATGTTGTTTATAATAGTCTTTCTTTCATATCTACACCTCGGATAGGGGTTCCTCCTCCTTGGGAATTTAGAAATAAAGATTGTCGTTTAAGTGTTTGTTTCCAGTAAAGCTACTTTCAGCCTACACCTCGGATAGGGGTTCCTCCTCCTTGGGAATCTTGAGAACTAGCTTGCTGTTTGATGTTGTTTCCAATAACCTTTATTTCAGCCTACACCTCAGATAGGGGTCCGTCCTTCTTGGGAATCCTAATATAAAGTTTATCGTATAAGTATTCCCTACTCCTAATTCCTTTTGTTCTGTTTATCTAGAGGATAGGATAGTTTTAGCATTAGCCTAGTTGTAGTTAAGATCTGCGGAAACCAGAGGAAAACCTTAGCTGCAATGTTTTGGGTTTCTTAACCTTGTGCCTCTACTAGTTGAGTCAAAAAGATAGGATTTTAGAATACTTTACTTTTTCACGTATATCAGCAAAAGAGGGAGCTTCCCCTCCTAATTTGAAGAGCAGTTAATACTGTGCATAGCTGTCTGTTGCCAATACGCACTCCAGAGGTGCGAATTGTAATGCCAACAAATATCATTAAAGATGGGCATAAATTAATGAAAAGATGCGATCAACTTAGTTAAGGAAAAAGACAAAAAAATCATATAGGACAAACTAAAGGAAAAGACAAAATTTAAAAAGGCAGCAACCAATTTCCAAAGGTTGCGATTCCTTTTAGTAAGAGGCAGCGATTCACTAATGAGCATCAATTAATTTCTAAAGAAGGCAGCGCTTAACTAGGGGCAGTGATTCATATCATTCGCAGTAATGATTAAGGATTAGTGAATGAAAAAGGCATCGCTTAGGTCTTAAGAGGATATTAGTAAAAAGGCATGTCCCTCTTCATGAAGTCGTCTCCCTCCATATGGTCACCCCTCTTGGGGATTTTGCAAGGTATAAAGGGAACATAAGAGAGAAATATAAGGGATAGAAAAGAGGAACAAAAATAGAAGAGGTATTTCCTGAGCATAGAAGCCAATACATTAATATATGATATACTCAGATTTGGAAGAGGAAATATGTGGGAAGAAGTTGGCTCAAGAAGAGATAGATGAAGAGGGGAAGATAAAAATAAATCTGCATTCAGATATCAGCAGGAGAGATATGTATGAGACGTACCAGCAGGAAAGATATGTAGAACCAAGAGTTATATACAGATTTGGAAGAGGTAAGTACAGATTGGAAAGAGATATAAAAGGAACAGGAATAACAGGTATGTATAATAGAATTATCAATATATAAAAATATATATATGTATTATATTCAATTATGCAATAATGATGCTTGCAGTAATTATTGAGTCTTATAAGTAAATATGACTCTTTAATATGATTATCGATTGAAGGAGAAGAATATTCAGACCAGTGATCATCTACAGGGATAAATTAGATAAAAGGAAATAGAGGTCTGCACCCTCTAAACTGAAAATAATTGATAAATTGGCATGTGCACAGCAGTCTGATTTCTCGAATTGGTGGTATGAAATCTGATTTACAATAATGTTGTTGTAACACCATTTATTATATGTGATTGCAATTGTTTGATTAGAAGATCAAGGTACTAATGACACATTTTTGTTATGATTGTTTCCTTATATCATGTAAATGTGATTAATATTTGTTTGCCATATGTTTTGAATGTTTTAGCCATGATAGAGGAGATTGAGATTACAAGAGGGGAACGACGATGGGGCACTCTCCTAGGTACACTACCTCAAGATGGGGGACCAAGTAGTCCCGAGATGGGGTACCAAGTAGTCTCAAGATGGGGACCGAGTAGTCCTAGAATGGGGGACCAAGTAGTCTCAAGATTGGGGACCAAGTAGTCCCAAGGAGGCCAAGGGGGTACCAATGGTACAACGCCTTGGGCTTAGGAGAGATGGCATTTTCAGGGCACCCATTGTAATCTCAGCCCTCCATCATGGTGAATCAGCACAAGAGGTCAAATCATAGAGAGAGGGAAATGGTTGGCAAGATGAGGGGATAACAGAAAGGGGGGCACCTCCTAGGTAGACCACCTCATATGGATGGCATGGGCCACATGAGGCCAAGATATTCGCTCTTGGGCCTAGGGTAGAAGGGTCCTAGGCACCCCATCGAATCATGTTCTCCCATACTCTCCTATGGTTGAGCCCTCCAAGGATATTAAATGCTTTGTGATTGGATTAGTAATTTGGCCTTGAGTTTACTAATATTTGAATATGATAATCGGCTAATTAGTATTATTGTGGTAAATGGTTATAATTTGCTAATCAATGTGATTGTGGTAAATGGTTTTTAATTTGTGTGCAGGGCTTCAATTAGGTGAAAGGTGCTCTCTAACCCATTTGTTCATTTAAGAATTAAGAGTTCAGGGCAAATTTAGGGCATTCCCAATTAGGGGGCATTACAATTTGCTTTCCATAATCCTAATTACTACTATTACTATTCACTATGAGGTAGTGGTTAGCTGATTTCACAACACCGATTGAGTTTTTCGAGTGGTTTAGGAGTACCATTGATGCCAAACAAGGGTACCTTTTCTTGTAGACTCCATTTGGAATCTACATATGCTCTTGAAGACTTAATTCAATAGTGCACTTATGCAAGGATGGGTATATCTTGTGTCTTGTCTTGATTGGTATGTTGCTTTTGTTGATAATTTGTTGCTCTTCTTGCAAATTCTCTGGAGGGTTTATAGAGGTAACTGAATACTCTAGCTTGATTCAGTGAGCTTTGAAAGCTAGTAACGTTTCTTTTCAAGTACCCTTTTCCCTGCAAAGGTGAGCCTACAAAAGTTCCAATATCCTATACATGCTTGGAAGCTTGTTTTATAGGTCTATCTCTTAATCTTAAACCTCCTTATTGATTATGGCGTAGTTAGGGATATGGTTTCAAGAAGTGTAATGCTGATATTCTGTTGTGTGTTTCAACGGGTTAAATGTTAATGGCTGATTGTCTACTCTTCGAGTGTTGTGCTGCCATGTAATAGTGGTTGCAATCATAGATTACAATGTTTTTGTTTCTTTGTGGTTTTGTGTTTGTTTTTTTCATGTATTTTTGAGTCCTTTGAGCTTTATTGAGTGATGAGGTTTTCTTCATCATTAGTACAATTTTATTTATGTTCTAAGACATTACTCATTGAAATTCTTAAGAGATTTTGTAATAGATAGGATCCACTGCAGCCATGAAAATATGGATGACATTAATGCGCTTTAGTAACATTTTTAACATAATTGTTTCTTACCATATAAACCTTTTAATATAGAACAAAATAATAAATGGAAATCATATAAAAGAAAATAGATACATGAAAAACTTGTATCTGTATGTGCTAACTAAATAGTATGCAGTTTCTTAAGAGATTTTTGTGATAGATAAGATCCACTGTAGCCATGAAAACATGGATGACATTAATGCGCTTTAGTAACTTTTTTAACATAATTGATTTTTACCATATAAACCTTTTATTATAGAACAAAATAAAAAAGGAAAACATATAAAAGAAAATAGATACATGAAAAAGTATGTGCTACTGCTAACAAAATAGTATGCAGTTTCTTTTGAGTCTTCAATAGTAGAGATATGAGTTTCTGGGTTGCTGTTCTTTTGATTCATCAATATATTATAGTTCTATCTTATAGTTACTTTTCTCTCCTCAGAGTTATTTGTAATGGTTGTATTTTCTAGTTCCATTTACCTATTTTGGTCATCCTTGGATATTAATACTAGCATAGATATCTTAAATACATCTATCTAAAAGATGCTGAGAGATATCAGCCTCAAGGCACCTATATTGGATCTGTGACATTGGTTAGACAGGCACCTTGAGATTGATATCTCTTGGCATCCTTTAGATAGATATATTTTAGATATTAATCCTAGTTTATTAGGTTTCTATATAGATGTGTATACAATTGGACGTAATGGATGTTTGACATGTAAATGACCATCAGATTTATGTTAAGGGGTTTTTGTTATCCAATCACTCCATTACAACTCCCCCTTTCTCTCATTATAGTTATGCCTATCAGTTTAATTTCTTTTTCATATTCTTCGAGAGTTTTCAAAAGGTCTACCATATCTGAGATCAGGTCCATGCTCCCATCCAATAATTCTCAAGCTGATATGCATGGGAATAGGGGACAAAGAGAAGGGAAGATTATATTGTTGGGAGATAATATGAGGTCCAGACAATAACAATGCAGGAATGCAATCCTTAGCCACCAACCTAGTCAAAAGTAATGAGCAATACACAGTAACTCTTCTTGTACAAGGCCCGTCACTGCTTCGTATGAATTTAATCTGCATGTGACAACGGAAGCAACTCATACCACAAGTCACACAACAATGAAAGCACTAGCTTCCACTAGCTTGGACACAGCGATATAATAATGAGGGCAGTGGTATCCACAAGGCACATAAAAATGAAAGCACTAGCCACATGTTACCTAGAATTTTCACTCTGTATGGCCCCATCAAGGCATAGAAGAACTAAGGTCATCAACATAATGAAATCATGTAACACTAATAAATTCAACTAGTTCCAGCAAGGTGCCTATAAGATGCATTCACTCTACCCACACATGGCAAGAGGAAAGTAGCTCCCTCATCGTAAATTTTCCTCCATAATGCTTTAAGAGCTCACCATTCTATTATTCCGCCACCAATTTTTTAATTGCTTTAATAGGCTGAAAGCTGAAGCCTGAATTCATCTAAGTACTCCTTAGCAAAATGAGTATGGGAATGATCTGCAAAAGTGGTTGGTGAATGATATATCTAATGGTGTCTGCTTATTTTCTAATAAATTTACCCAGTATGTTTGTGGTTCTCCAGTGAATATAATACTTAGATAAAGGGGCTGATACAATTACTTGCATGGGAATTTTGTGTATATCTGAAAGAACATGATGAAGTCAAGCCCAATAGTTTTTTGGTCATTGGTTAGTGTAATTTTTTACCTGCAAAAAAGAAAGAAATGCATGGAGCTCAAACCCTCACCCTTCAGTTAATTCACAACCACCTAGATGATATACCTGATGCAATTAATCAAGTTTGCGTGTGAAACTATATTCCATGTAATCTAAAGTTCATTTAAATGATCTTCACTATCAAACCAATTTTTTTAGATGAAGTTATGAACCTAGTCTAACAACTTTTAGATTAGTTATTTATCCTTTCTTGTTTAGCTGCCTTTTTTTTGTGATAAAACTATTTTACCATATTTGAAGCATAGTTATCCATGAAATAGAATTTATAAAGCCAATGTTCATTTTCTGTGTGAACAGTCAAAGGTCTTGGCTATTTAACAAAATTTTTCTGAGATATGTATTTATCTTGTAAACTCATTTTATAATATACAATGCACTTGTGTCAAGAATCGGTGATGTGGTAATTTGCCTACTTTATCTATTTTTCCTGATTGCACATAATTATTTGTCTAGAAAAGCGGCACTTTTTTGTGGCTGTTGATGATAAAAATTGTTTTGGCTTCTATGTTTGACCAAGAATCATTTTTTCCCACATCTTTTCAGGGTTTTGTTGAAGATCAATTTGGCCTTGGTCTGATTGCAAGGGCTGCTGAGGAAGGAATAACATCTATAAGGCCATTAGGTAGAATGATATTCAACATTGGAGGTCGTCCAGGGCAAGCTGTTTGTGAACGTTTATTTGAAAGAAGAGGGTTTCGTATTTCAAAAATTTGGCAAACCAAAGTTATTCAGGTTGAGTACATGACAATCTTGTCCTGCATCTTGAAATGCCCTTATGCCTTTGTTACTGATTTCTCTATAACTTTTTTTGTCATTTTTATCTATAAATTTATATGTAGTCAATGCCATGTTTAATATACTGTAGTTACACACTATTTGGATTATTTTTTTATATGTTTTGAAATTTAAATAATAACAAAAAAGCACTTTGAAATTTAAATAATAACAAAAAAGCACCTAGTTAATTGCATATAAGCAGGTATTTACTAGTCTTAAAGAACAAGAAATGATTAGAAGTCCTACCAATCGGTTCAGGCTATTCCATATACAATGCAAGTCTTTGTAACAAAGGATTATAAAAAGACTAATATACATATAGGAGTGAACAAAAAATTGTACAAGGTGGTACAATCTATGCATGGCACAAAGGAATTTGTTTAATGGGTTTGTCACTTGAAAAGGTAGATAAAGGTGAAAAGCATGTTGAGAATCCTCTGGAAACAGCATAATATTAATAGAAAATCAATTCTTAAGTGCCTTTATATGAAGGGTAAAGAATCTCCACAAGAAATTTTTTTATCTGGCATGGATGGTCTGCCAAAATATTTTCTATTATTAGTTTTTTGTAAAGATTCTTTGCAGTGATGTGCTATTCACCTGTTGAATCTTATTAACTGAAAATTTCTTAAAACTGTTATTCAACTGGAAACTTAGTATATCTTCATTGTCATTTTTGAGCTAATTAGCTGCAATTGGCGTTCTTGTCAGGCTGCTGATACAGACATTTCTGCTCTTGTTGAAATTGAAAAAAGTAGTCGTCATCGATTTGAGTTCTTCATGGGCCTTGTAAGTGATGAGCCTATCTGTGCTCGGACAGCTTGGGCTTATGCAAAATCTGGAGGGCCAATTTCACATGCTTTATCAGTCTACAGTTGTGAGCTACGCCAGCCAAATCATGTATGCCAAATTTATTATTTCATATCCTGCAAAAATAAGAGTTGTTTTGTATAGTGAATGTTTTCCCAGATTTTGACTGTGTACAGTTGCAAATTATAGGTCAAAACGATTTTCAACTTTTTAAAAAAAGGTTTCCACGAAGCGAGCAGTGCTTTGGATTTATCATTCAAAGATGATTTGGTAGCAGATGAGAAGATTCCATATTTAGGTTATCTTGCAAAAGTCTTGGAAGAGCATTCATTTTTTCCCTATGAACCACCAGCAGGCAGTACAAGATTTCGTAATCTAATTGTGCATTTCATGCGTATCTATCATCATCTTCCTTTAACTTCTGATGTGAGTTATTTCTTCTCTCCATTTGTACATATTTTTTGTTTTATATTTCAAATCAACCTATGAAGCTATATATTTTATCTTTATTAACATAGACATGCACAGTTTCTAAACAAATGTTTAATTATTGTTAGGCTTGTAGAAAATATGGATTTTTTTGCTATTCTATTGTGAATGTAGTATGCATTGGTTTCTTCAGCATTTTAAGTTTGCAATATATGAAAATGAAGACATTCTCATGATTGTTGAATGAGAATATAGGTATCATTTACCGTTTTACTAAAATGAGAATGAAAGATTATTTAAAAATAAAATAATCCAAATACCTATCTGCCTGAATACGTGAGGAGAATATGTCACCTTACGAGCTATTTGTTAAAAACAGAAAAATAATACAAAATTAAGATATTCTTGTGGGAGATGAGTCATTAAAAGAATGCAAAATAATTCTAATTGACAGCGCTCATTATGCACATTCAAAAGATAATACCTTACGCCATCTCAGGATTAAAAAAAATAACATTTAAAGAGTACAAGATTAAACATTTTCTGTAACACCCTGTATGATGCTAATACATCATCTTTCACATGCATTTTTCTGAACTTCTCAATTTTCTCCACAGATAAGCTTTAGTGAGAATCTCAACTGTTTGATCCGAAGTTGAAATATACACTCAACTACTTTGCTTTGCATCTACTCTCAAAATGGTTTGGCAGCTCCATGCTTAGGGTTCTTCAGAAGTCTAATTGCTTTGTGATTATTTCAAAACAATGTTGTAGGATCATTGTACAGAAGTCCAAAATTACTAAGAAGCCTTCTTTGACAAAGTGTCTCATCTGTAGATGTAACTTTTGTCTTATTCTGGTTTCCATTTTGGTTGATCACAAAAATTCAATATCTTGTTTCTTACTGCACCAAGCAATTACATCAAAATGAAAAGTGAATGCATATTCAAGTGTAGGTCTTTTATTGTCAATGTTGCCCACCTAATCTGAGTCTTTGTAGCCACAAAGTTTGAGTTATCAAGTGAAGAGGATTCCAAATCTGATGATGCTTTTTACATATCTCAGAATCATTTTTAAAGATTTCTACTGAGAGATGGATGAAGAGCTCATGTTATGACTCAAGACCGACAACATAACTAATATCAGATCTAGTGGTAATCAAATGAAGGAGACTTCTCACAAGTTGCGAATATCAAGTACTATCGAAAGGCTTATCAGATGTATCCCTGGTCAACTTGGCCTCAGCTTCATATGAAAGCAGTGCAAAAGGCAGCATATTTAGATTGAGATGCTAATTTGAACTTGTAAATCTGCCCTACTTCTATACTAAAGTAATAATCCAAAGGACTAGAAAATGTGATTGGATTCACAACTAGTCTTTCTATGGAAGGTAAAACACTCATTAGTGCAAGATTACCAAGCACTTGGAACTTGCTTTAAGCCATAAAAGGCTTCTTGAGACTACAAATTACACTCTTTACCAATTTGAACAGATCCAGAAAGGTTGCTGCATGTAGACCTTTTCATCAAGAATGCTTTTTAGAAAGGGACTTTAAAATCCATTTGATGTGATTCAAAACTTCTTTGAAGTCCATGTCTAAACTAGAGCATAACCATTGGCCACAAGTTGAGCTTTGTACCCGTCAATAGAATCATCAAACTTAAGATTAACTCTATAACCGCATTGACAACCAATTGTTCTTTTGTTTGCAGGAAGCTTAATAACATCCCAAATGTCATCTTTCAAGATATAAATTATTTCTTCTTTTGTGGCTTCTTGCCATTGATCTTAATTTCTACAATAGTATGATTCATCCCTTCTGTAACCAATTTTTGTGGACTATGTGATGCCATATTGTTTGCAGAAATAATTGGATTTGTACTCATCATCCATGTTACTTAAAATAAGATTTTGTTAGTTGAATTTTTTTTTGCCAACTTGAAATTCTTTGTATTTGGAGAATGCCTCTGAATTAATTTTTGAGAAGATAAATCCATATTTTTCTAGTGAAATCACTAGTGAATGCAATGAAATACTTTTCCCCTCCAAGTGAGTTTGAAACATTAAAACTTACCCAAAACTTGCAGAAATCGCGAGTCAGAAAGAAAGCCAAGAAACTTGCTCATTAACTTGCCTACGCCAATTATTTGGCAAGTTTTGAGAGTCTTATTGAGTTTAAATATTTTTAAGATTTATCGAGTTGGCAAGTCTGGGTCAAAATTGGGTCTGCTGAGTTTTTACGAGTTGTGAATTTTTGAACTATGCTTTGAAAAGCAGCCACATAAATGTAAATTAGATCCACTTGATTTTAGATTACAATTTTTTTTCCAGTGTTGCTTGCTAAATGTGTTGTTGTTTAAACGATCAGATATACAGAAATGAAAGTAATAAAAAAATGCAACACATGAGACAATGAACACCACAAGATACCCTGGGAAAACCCTCCTCCTGAGGGAGAAAAACCCAGCAAATAATTCTCTTATATATTGTATGAACAAGAGCAGAAATCTGCTTTACAACACAGGCCCAACAATGGCCGAATTTGATATAATGAATAATAGCATCTCTCTTAGATGCAAAGACACAAATGAATATGTTTCTCCTTGAGTTCGATCTGCAGCACCTATGATGATCTGCTGCTCCATAATGATGATCTGCTGCTTCATGATGATCTGTTGCTACATGATGATCTGCTGCTAATTAATGATCTGCTGCTTCAGGAGCTAACTTTCTTCAAGGAGTGCGAACTTATGCTTGATAAACTTGATTATGAAATGACAAGGAAAGACCTTGTATTTATACAAAATGAGGCACCTCCTCATTTAGGTCGGCCCTCTTAGAATAAACAAATAAATATAATAAATGTCAAAGGTCGGCCCAAATAAGTAACCAATTATAATCTCAAATGCATATAAATTAAATAGCCGATTAGGCTATCATTTAATTTATGAGTCTTCTCGAATTGTGTAAGCTGGAAGAAGCAGCCTGAAGCTGCTAATAACATCAACACTCCCTCTCAGCTAGGGATGATACTTCCAGCTACACAAAGCTTATCACCTCATTGTGATAAGAAGCTTATCACCTCATCGTGAAAGCAAATAAGAAATCACCTCATCGTGATATCGGATATCACCTCATCGTGATATCAACCATCATGGCTACCTCCATAGATGGTATGTACAAATGCTCATCACTCAATGTGATGTTGTCACCTCAGCGTGACTTTCACCATGGCTCTCCCAGAGGGTGAAACACAAGTACAAGAAAATCATCACAGACTCCCTCACGTGATGCTGTCATGGAGTCACACACATGACATCCACCATGGCTCTCCCAGAGGGTGGAAAACAAGGGCTTTCACCTCAAATCTCAAAGAGAAATGCATTAACAAGGGCTTGCACCTCAAATCTCTCTCAATAGAGAAATGCATTATCAAGGGCTTGCACCTCAAATCTTTTTCAATAGAGAAATGCATTATCAAATCTGAAGATCATTGATACAAAGACTCCCTCTCAGCTAGGGCTTCATTCTCCACCATATCAAGCTTGTCTCGAAGGTACACAACCATTATCCTAAAAGAGATGCTTGATGAGAATGACTGCCATCTGCTCATCAATGCTGATATACCTCAACTGAATATTTTTCCTCGATACCATATTTCTGATATAGTGGTATGCTTACTTTATCATGAAACCCATGGAAGGACAGAAAGCTTCTCAAAGCTTTGATTAACACAAAGGATGATAGTTGGTTTCAACGATTGTTCAACCAATCCTGCAAGGAGCTTTCGAAGCCACATTTCTTCTCGAGCTGCCACAAATGACTGCTTCCTGTTATAACAGGATATCATCGCAGACAACTGAAGTAGCATCTAGAGCAACACAACCATCTTCTTTAGGTTCAATAGGCTCCCTTTGAATCTTCAATCACTTGCCTCAACCACTTGACTTCATTGCCTGCAATGCTAGCCTTAAAGAAATGGTTTCCAATGCACACCTCTATAGAGATTCATGACTGACTCTTCGACCGCATCCCAGATCACTCTATAGGTTTGCGGAGCTACCAATATCAGATCTAGATGTCTGTCTTGTGCAATTCTGAATTCAGCAGTTGAAAGGGTCTTTCAAGCATTTTACACTTGGCTTTGCAACACTGCAATCTTCACTTCTTCTCAGTGAGTCATAGAACTCCCTCTTGATCCCGGCTTCAGAGATTGCAAAGAAGACTTCTGGAGATGTACTCCCTCTAGCCACCAACTCAGTCCCTCTAGTGTTTACTCCCTCTTGATCATTTCTTTGGTTGACATGACTTCTTCACAAGATGCCTCAAGCTTTTCATCACTAAGTAATCTCTTATCATCTTCTTCCCCCTAAACCTGTCTAGGAAGCATTATAGATAGAGATTACTAACAGTCCATAATTATCCAAGGAAATATCAAAATTAGAATCGTACAAGTTATATCATGAATTTTTTTTAATTTTTAATTTTTTTCAAAAATCTTATGCTAGTGAACACAACACAATTCAAGAGAATCTACTATCTCTCTTAAATACAAGATCCAAAGAATAAATGATATAACTCAGCAACCAAAGAATACTTATCTCTTCATGTAGAGCTGAAATTCTTGGTAAACAACTTGGCCATCCCTAGCATACATGTGCACATCGGGAGGTGGCAATTGCATTTGCCGTCCAGGGAAAGCCATAGGCTCTGGCTAGCGCCAACAAGTAGACGACTTCAAAATTCCAACAATCACATATCTGTGACAACTCTACCATCATTCAACACTACCAATCAATCGAGATAGTCACACATTCGAATATGAAGAACTTGTCACACTAGTTCATTGGTGAATATCTCACGAACATTTTCGACAACCTTTCCGAATGAAGAAACCCAATTCCTTAGATTGAACCGGCTTCACTATATCTTTTTCAGTAACTCGTGTCTTCCCTGTCGCTACCTCCGATGCATAAAGACACCTCGATATCTTACAATATACACTTGAATATTTAAGGATTCGAGTAATCTCCAGCTTCAGAATTCCACTTAGTCTAATAGACTTAATCTCGGGAGTTCACTTTTGTTACTGAATATTGCTTCATGTCAGCTCGACTACTTCAAACACCCAGACACACCTACAGACCCCAGTTTGCTTCGACGATTAGATATTCATATCCCTTCATGAATGATATGTCATGACTTCCATGTCACTCAGCAAGGTTGATTCTCAAGCCATGGAAGCAATCCAATCCTTTCCACATGAGATGAGATTTGCAGTCGATTTATGCACTGTTGACTGGAAGTGATGACCACGCTCTGTCCATGGAATATCTCTCTATTTCCTAGATCTGGACTCTGCGCTAGGATATCTTGACGGACTATTGAGTTCGCTTTTCCCGTTGCAGAATGGTATTGAATGTTCCTTTGTTCTTCTTCAGATACTCTGCTGAAGTCGATACTCCTGCATTGTGTGCGTCATTGGTTTTGAGAGAGATGATCTGATAACTACAATTTAGGTGCCTTAGACTTGATGTGCTAGGCCTGTGCGGCACGAGAGTGATGACGTTGCGTTTGCTAGAAGAAATGACACTTGCGAATGAGGCCAGAGCCGTGAGCTCGGCTGAATTACTCCTGAAGCAGCCTCCTCAAGAGCCCTCTAATCACAATCGACAAAAGAAGAGTCTTGACTTCCCGTGATTTCTGAATATATATCCGATAACCCAACTACAGGTGAAAAATCATATGACAGCGACACTCCTTCATTTGCGACTCTTAGAGCTCAGATAATCTCTTGATAGATGATTCTCCATCGGTAACCTTTTTCGTGAATTTGTCTGATGCTTTTGACTATTCACGTTGATGTCGAGTCTCCTTAAATTCTTCAATATCTTTACATATTCGATGCTTCGCCCAATATGTTCCAGGTGATTAAGAAGACGCATCTGGTGGTTCCCGTGATATGCTTTGGAAGGCCAAAGCTCGTGTACAATAATCTTTATGATTGTCCCTTTGAAATATCACAGAGAGTCACACGGGCCGCAAGGAGATAGATCACTTAGCCAGGAGCTGCTCTTCACCAATACGTAGTGATCAATCAAGCCAGGATTACCGACAAGCTTCAGGGGAATAGACAATCATCATTTGTTGATCAAGGAGATCGAGAGACCATAACAAGCTTGCTTAGACCATATCTCCTTCAGCTTGAGACTGCTTAACAGTACTTGATCAGATCTTTTCTTAGACCCGCTCCGATACCATGTTGTTGTTTAAACGATCAGATATACAGAAATGAAAGTAATAAAAAAATGCAACACATGAGACAATGAACACCACAAGATACCTTGGGAAAACCCTCCTCCTGAGGGAGAAAAACCCAGCAAATAATTCTCTTATATATTGTATGAACAAGAGCAGAAATCTGCTTTACAACACAGGCCCAACAATGGCCAAATTTGATATAATGAATAATAGCATCTCTCTTAGATGCAAAGACACAAATGAACTTGTTTCTCCTTGAGTTCGATCTGCAGCACCTATGATGATCTGCTGCTCCATAATGATGATCTGTTGCTTCATGATGATCTGTTGCTACATGATGATCTGCTGCTAATTAATGATCTGCTGCTTCAGGAGCTAACTTTCTTCAAGGAGTGCGAACTTATGCTTGATAAACTTGATTATGAAATGACAAGGAAAGACCTTGTATTTATACAAAATGAGGTACCTCCTCATTTAGGTCGGCCCTCTTAGAATAAACAAATAAATATAATAAATGTCAAAGGTCAGCCCAAATAAGTAACCAATTATAATCTCAAATGCATATAAATTAAATAGCCGATTAGGCTATCATTTAATTTATGAGTCTTCTTGAATTGTGTAAGCTGGAAGAAGCAGCCTGAAGCTGCTAATAACATCAACAAAATGCACATGTGTTAGGAATTCTGTCATATTTAGTTACCAAGGTAAGTTATGCACCATATTTAGTTTTTTCCAGGTAGACTTTTGGAAGTTCAAATGACCACAATCATGTCATATAGAGTTTTGAGAATCTTTTGTTACAAGGCCACTGTCATGTCTCTGAATTGGAGGTATCATGATTTAATTAATTAAGTTGTCCAAATATTGATATTTCATAAGGATGATTAATTGATTATTTTAATTAAATTAAAGTGGAGATATTAAATTAATTATTTATAAAGTTATTCCAATAAATTAATATCTAAAGGATGACTTTATATTTAATTAGTTTAATAAAGTGACTAAATAAAATATATCATAAAGTCACTTAATGGAATAAAATAATATTGTTCTCTAGAAGCTTCTTGGTGATGAGGTAAGAAAAGTATAAGAAGAAGCTTGGGCTATGCATTTGGGCATCTTGGTTGTTGACATCTTTTCTACTACATTGGTGAGCTTGAATGCTTGGCAATTTGGCTAGAGTGCTGAAAACTCTAGGTTCCAGTTTCGTTTGTGAAACACCAAACCTAGCTGGTTAAGTGCCAATTTCGGTTGTGTGATATCAACCTTAGTTGGATATTTGAGGAAGTTACTTCAGACTTCCTACTTGTGCTTCATTGGCAAAATTTTGTGGCCTTTGGCCAAATTTTGGAGATGATTGGGTGATATTTTGGAACGAATTTGCATTGTTAATTTTGCTGTCATTTCATGTTATTTCCTGCTGTTATCATGGGGTGAACTGCACATATGAAGAGGCCGATTTTATTCGTATGGCATGATTGAAGCATCGATTCTTGAAGGACATTGGGGCGCTTCATTTTGGAGAATTAGGTGGCCTTTCTTGGATGAAATTGGAGGTGTTTCAAGGCTGCAACAAATTTATCTAGTGGCTGCAAGTCAGAAGCAGGGGCGGCACCCTTGGAGGCTTCTTTCCAGATATTGAAGACTTCATAAATTGCTGTTTAGGTCATCTACAGTCTGCCAACCATCTGCAGTTATTATCAGCCTTCTATGTCAGGTTCCTTGCATTGTATTTGTTTATTTATGCCTTGTAATAAGTCTGAAGACAAATCGCAACATGTAGGCTTTGCATAGTTGAAATTGTAATGATAATTCAGTCATCTTCCTTAGTGCAGCAATCATTCATATTAGCATTGTATTCAGTTGAAGTTCATCTCAGAATTATATTAATGAAGTTTGGACTTTGCATGTCAACTGTTTGACATAATGTCTAAAGGCTGTAGCTTACTAATTGCATGATTAGTGTTTGACATAATGCCTTGGCTATAGATGCATTGTTTCATCTCCAAGTTTGTATGCCAAGTGTTTGTCAAATTATCTAAGTTGCTGTAGCTATCATTCTGAGTAGATGCATCTCTTAGTATGGATGATAAGTGTTTGTAGAAATGTCTACTAGCTGTAGGTAAACAATCGAAGTCATTTGTAGTCACTTATGGTCATTGAAAAATCAAAGGGAAGCATTGCATTGGGCTCTTATTTCATAACAGAAAGCTGCACTTGTCTATTTAAGCTCATTGAATTCATATTATCATCATTGACATCAAAAACATCAAAAGAAAACTACAATCAACAAGTACAGATTTTGCAAGACAAGTGTATGACGAAATGTCCAAGGCATGAAAAGGTGAAAACAGGGTCAGATTTTGCCAAGGACATTACAGCCACACTCAAGCTTACTTATCATAGATACCATCCCATTTCCCGTGCCTAATTACATTTCTATTTTTCTTTGAGAGATTTGCCTTAGCAAATACTGTTGGAGATTTACTGAAGGTAAGTAATGCACCATATTCAATTCACTCTAGTTGAAGATTAAATGACCAGGATCAGGACCATGTCATATAGTATTTTATGAATCTTTTGTTACAAGGCCATATCCAAGCTTACCTTGGAAATTGTAGATTGCACTGCCCTAAATACCCTGCCCAATTATGTTCCCGTTTCATTATGACACACTTACCTTAACAACATGCTTACTTACCAAAGGCAAGTCTTACATCATATTCATTTTACTCTGAGTACTTTGGATGTTCAAACTGCAAACAATCACAATCATGTCATATATTATTTTGATAATATTTTAGGCTACATCCAAGCTTACCAGAAAGATTGTAGATTCCATCCTCAATGATACCCTGCCCATTTATTACATTTTTATTTCATTTTATGACAAAAATCTTTTATGGGCGTTAAATTCTAATCCTTGCTTAGTCATCCAACTTACTGAGAGCAAATTGATGTAAATGAAGGTACACACAAACACAGATGTCATTTTGCATCTGCCACAACCAGGGACATGTTCGTTATTATATTTCCTTTCCAAGAACTATTATTACCAAGTACAACGGGCCCATCATAAGTATTGGCTGTTATTCATCAAAACATCATTTGTGTTATAGTTATGTGCTTGCAAATCAAATATCCAAGTACTATTCTCTTTAGGTGTTGAATTGCATGCCATAAAAACCATAGTGTGATCGTTGTCATCTTGAGTGGTATTATCAGCTTTTGCTTTCTTTTCCTTGTCAATGTTTTTCCCCTGACATGTATTTTCTGTTGTACCCATACAAGAATTTTCATATGATGCCAAATTTCAAGCCACAGTCCATTTTTTTGTGAAGTTGAGAGTCTTGTTTGTCCTATGTTGTTCTTATCCTTATTTCATATCATTGCATAGATCGTGGAATAAAGCTTTTAAAGCCATTTATCACACTGGAGAAAATAAGTTCTTGATGGAGAAACCTGCTAAGGAGAGTTTGCACACACTTGATATGGGAAGATGAGTTTGAGTTTTCGATGTGTCTCATATGCATGTAACAAGTATGCACTACTGTGAAGAAAAACAATGCCAAAATATCTGTTTTCAGGGAAATCATCCATAGGAGGTAACATGAAAGAGTGCTTGTTGAAGTGCACACTCGTTTGAATTCAAAATGCAAGTGTTGAAAGGCATCTGCAAACAAACTGAAGCCAAAACACAGAGCAACTTAGGCATGTGCTTATATAATGAAAGTATCATTTCCAAACTTCATAGTCAGCAACAATTCACATTGGCATACGTCTAAATGAAATAAGAAACATTTAAAGTGTTTTGGAAATTTATGGTGAAGCTAGGGTGTGTGTCTTGCTGGGACAGAACAAGCAAACTTTTAAGGTGAAAATCATGCCCAGAATACATAGTCATGTGCCATGAAAGGGCATAAATTGTTGGGAGTTCAAAAATGTGCATACAAGGTGGAACTCTCATGCCCGACTTAGAAAAGTATGCTTTCAAAACCAAAATGTGTCCATGTATGATTGTGCACCCAGGAATTGCGTGTAAAAATTGCAGAACAATAAAAATAGTGTCTAGGGCATGAAGCATGTGGGCATAAAAATTAAAAATGTGTCTAGGGCATCGGGTGTGCGGGCATAAAAAAACAGGTTTTGGTTACTAAAAATTGTGGTCTAACAGTGGCATGTGTGTAAAGCCTAGTTGTGCGCTTAATTATTCTATTTATAATTAAAAACACTGCCTTTAGCACAAATTACATTCTAAAACTGTCATTTGAAGTATGATTTAAGTAGAAGAGCATTTTATATTCAATGATTTCCAGCAAGTAGTTGGAGTCATAAGACTATGGATCATTAATTGCATGCCTTTAATTTTGTATTTGGAAATTCCCAACTACTTTATCTAGGGTTGCTAGTGGACATGGGATCTTCTGCTTTTTAGCTGATGAACATTCCCTTGCCAGATGTCCATATGCATGACATGCCCTGCAAGTAAACAGGATAGATATCTAACTCACCTTTAATGTTATGCTCTGAAGGGGTTTATCCAATTCAAATTCTATACATATTCTTGCATGTTTTGACGCTCCTCTCCTCATGGTAGATTTTGAGAGAGACAAGTTGAATCATAAAATCTGCCAGCTTTTGGAAAACATTATTGTAATGCCCCATTTAAATTTTTAATTTTTTAATATCCCGAAGGGAATATTTCATATCTGATCAAGTTTAATTTTTAATTTCTATACAATAATATATACACTAGAAACTATACTTTTTCCAATTGGTATTTCTGTTAATTAATCGAATTTGCACAATTAGATGTCTTTTAAAGATAGCAATCAGATTTGCTGATAAACAGCAAATGTTATTAACCTGCAATTTTAATAATGTCTACTAGAAGATCAGTCAACTTAGCACAATGGTAATTTCCATGTGAAATCACTCTTGAGAAATTGTGGGTTTCCGTCCTTCAATTGCTGCCAAGAGGGGTTTCATCCTCAGATTAAATAAGCCACAGTTGCATGCTCTAAAGGAGTAATAATCAAATAATAAAAGATGTATTCTTCATATGGTGGTTACTTCTCCTTGTTTGGTGTCTCTTATATATCTTTTTCCTTCAATAGTCATGATTCTTCACATGCCCTTTGACTTCTAATAAAATTAAACTTTAATTATATATTCTATAATCATATTATATTATATTTTTTGATTTTAATTTATTATTATTATAATCCCATTTCGAAAAGGGGACATTACAATTCACCCTTCCCAAGATTGCTTGTCCTCAAGTAATCACAAACTAGGATACTCTTAGAATTTCTTCTTCACTTGATTGAGTCTTGTTGAAAATACCGAAATCCCAAATTGATCGTAGAAATTTATAGTTCCCAATCTTCGATCCAAATCTAAGACCTATACGCTCAATTTCAGAAACTTGAAGATAATTTGGCATGATAACATGTTGATCATCCCAAATATTCATCTCTTTTTACTTTTTTATGCAATTTGGCAGTTGCATCTTCAATCTTCACACAATTTGATGCTGGGAAAGGTAAAATGCTGACTTCCATTCCTAGTTAGGTCCCGTTGCCTTCTGAGGATCAACAAATTGCTGAGATCTGATATTATAATGATTAGCCATGGCAGAAGGCCTGCCCATAGAAGATGTTGATAAAGAATTGGATGCCTAGGGTTTCCCTTTTGATAAATAATGATCCCCATCAACTGTTTGAGACTTATTGACAAGTTGATCATGAGAAAAAGGAATTACAGTTGCAGAGGGAGCACATTACAATTGAGTTGGAACTTGTGCATTATTTGACTTCAAAACATCAATCGTAATGCTATTTTTAGTAGTTGTATTCCAACCTCCTGCCAAAGCTTGCACTTGTGGAGTGCATACACTTGATGAGTTCCTATTAGGTATAATAGGATCCCTAGTCAGTCATTGGCATAGAACTTGTGCCAGGAACATTTTTCTTAGACTGTGAATTCTCTGATATTGTAGGGGGAGGGTTGGCGAAATTCAGATTAACCTTGTTTACACCCTTTATACTCATGAAATTTGTGAAAGACACGGCCTTTTGGATTTCAGTGGGAAGATTTTTATAATCTGCATAGATGATGTGAATTCATCTTATATTGGGCTTTATGATTTCTTCAGATGATTTATTTTTTCTTTGATTTCTAGAAGAATTCATATTATTTTGGTTCATGTGGAGTATTTGACCCAACATTTCTATCATTGTATCAATCTTATTTTCAAATTTATCTGTAAGAATCTCCCACAAAGGAGTTTTTCCCTCGCTATCTACCATATTCACTTCTTTTGTCACTTAAATGAAATAAGATCTCATTGATAATATCTGCTGGCTCTATTACTAAATTGCATATGAAAAAAACTCATAGGCTGGCAAGATCTAGCTCTAATACCATTTGTAATGCTCAATTTGAATTTTTAATATCTCAAAGGGAATGCTTTGTAATATCCAATCAAGTTTAAATTTTAATTTCCATACGTATACTTTTTCCAATTGGTATTTTTGTTAATTAATAAAATTTGCACAATTAAATTTCTTTTAAAGATAGCAATCAGTTTTGCTGATAAACAGCAAATATTATTAACTTGAAATTTTGATTATGTCTACTAGAAGATCAGTCAACTTAACACAATGCCGATTTCCGTGTGAAATCATGCTTGAGAAATTGTGGGTTTACGTCCTTCAATTCCTGCCATGAGGGTTTTCATCCTCAGGATAAATGAACTATAGTTACATGCTCGAAAGGAGTAATAATCAACTAATAAAAGATGTATTTTCGTATGGTGGTTACTTCACTTTGTTTGGTGTCTCCTATATATCTTTTTCCTTAAATAGTCACGACACTTTATGTGCCCCTTGCCTTTTGATAAAATTAACCTGTAATTCTATATAATTATATTTTTTATTTTTTATATTTTAATTTATTATTATAAATAATCCCATTTTGAAAGGGGGACATTACAATAATCCATCTAGAGTTCTTGCCAAATAGCTTACATTCATATCCAGACTGCTATCCTTGATGGCATTTCTTCTGTGGGAATAAATTCCACATGCCAATATTTCATAAGGAAATCCACATTTCTAAAGAAGTTGTCTTTTGGTGACTTTCAATCTAAATCATTTGCAAATGCCATTATAAAATATACTCTCATAATCTCTAGACATTTTCTGGTTTGTGCTTTGCCTCATACAAATCCTCTATGGACAGCTGCACACTCATAAATCTATAAATCAATACCTTTGCAACATTGATTTTTTTAGTGGCTAGTATTCACCAATTGGCTAATAGTTGAAATTTGGGAATCTAAAATTGGCTAATAGTTCAAGCTATAATGTAACTTGAATCGGCACATTTTTACAAAATTTTATTATAGTCTTATATAAATCGCCAAAGAAAAAATTAACTCAAATATTCACCACAATATTCAATACATGATTATATTAGATTTGCCAATAGTATATATTATTATTAGTTGCTTTAGGACCATAATTTTAAACTTTAGTTTCCACCATTGATTTATAATATAATCTAATGGCCCTTGTTGTATTCCATGAGGTGAAATGTACCCACGATCTGTAATGCTCATGGGGCCCATAATTTTGGGTCTCATGAACATTATAGATTGTGGATACATTTTACCTTGCAGAGTAAGTACAATGAGGGTCGTTAGATCAATGATCTAAAAGCAATTTTGAGTCCCATGAGAATTACAAATCGTGGGTACATTTTACCTGAGCCATTATATTATATTTTAAAACAATGGTGGCAAGTAAATATTATAGTCTACCCCTTAAACCCATCAATAATTTCCACTCTTAGACCCCTACTTTTCCATAAGAATTATTTTTAGATTGGATGGATTCGCCATCATAATTAATGCATTTTCCTATTATTTTTCAAGATTTGCCAAATTTTTTTGCAAAATTTTAGTGATGTAAAAAAATCGCCAATAAAATTAATTTATTTTTGAAAAAAAGAAAGATTCGCCAATAAAAATTAATATTTTTTTCCTAAAAAAATGAAAGATTCGCCAAGATTTTATATCTTTTTTTTAAGGGGAGTTTCTTAAAGTTATCACTGCTTTGCAAAGGAGTCTGTGAAAGTTTCCTTCCAATTTTTCCATGTCTAGTTTCACTATGGGCTGTCCTCCAATGCTTGCAATCATGTAGACTTCATTATTTTGCACTTGAGAGACCTTCTCTATCCTACGGTTCCTACAGCTCCCTAGTCTCATCTTGTGCTGAATCCATACTACCTCCTGTAATTGCATTCTGGAAATTCTGCTCTTTGGGGATCTTTGGCCTCCATGTCTGTGGAAAGCCACCTCTCATTAGAAACCTATCCCTGAAACTTCTGTGAAAAGCTTCAACTTTCTGGCTTTAACAACGCCATGGAATAAACAATAGCAGAGCTTCTCTCACTTTAAGGTTTTCTGGGATTGTTATCACTCACCAAATACCTGAGAGTAAAAATCATTCAGTTCTCTTATGTTGCAATATAATTTGTAGTAAATTTTTCATACCTTAAATCCTGAATTCCTAAAGCTGCATTTTCTTTTCATTTAATTGTTAGAGATAATGTACACACATTCTACAATGTATTTCCAATTTCAGGGTGTTAAGAAAATTTATTTAGGGATTGGATATAAAAGTATTATTATGGTTTGAAAAAATTAGCTGTGTGGTCTGTATTTGAGGAAAACATTTTGGATCTTCTATTGGAGTAGAAGGATATTATATGGAAATAACAAAATTGATTTAAATGAATATAACATAAATGCCACTATTTTCTGTAGTGGTTGGGGCTTTTTAAAGAACAAATTCATTTTTCATTATTGGGGTGGGTTTGAATATTGATTCCTGCCCAGCCACACAGAATAGGATTGGAAAAATCTATTTTAGTTCAGATTTCAATCCTAACATGTTAAATTTCAAATGGATCATAGATTTCTTAAACAGTCTTTTGGGAAAGTTTTTTAGTGATAAGTTCCATAAATCCATCAAATGAGTGAGTGTTTAAATCATTGGAAACTATCAGTGGTTTTATAAAGCTTTGCAAGACTGTCTTAACTCTTTTCTCTTGTTTTTTTTCCCCAAGAACATAGTCATATTCCCTTCAAGGTCTGTTGCGATTGAAAATGCTTTACGACTCTTTTCACCATGCCTTGCATTGGTAGATCAAAATCTTACAAGAAACCTGCCCAAGCAATGGCTTACTTCTTTGGGGATTCAGGTAAGGAGCAAGACTATAAAGTTGTGCATGTTATACTTTGTTGTTGCCCATGAAATATCTACTTAAAAGAAATTTTATGTATGATGCTATCTCATTCATTTGTTTCTTGACTTCTCTTTTTAATCTCAGAGACAAACAAATGAGAAATGTGGTCCTGAGGCAGTTACAGTAATTGAAGCACCACATCGATCTGATGTGATGATTGAATTAATAAAGAAGTTGAAGCCACAGATTGTAGTAACTGGTATAGCTGATTTTGAGGCAAAAACTTCCTCAGCTTTTGAGCAGTTGCTTGATGCTACCCGACACATCGGTTCTCGCCTTTTTCTGGACATGTCTGATCATCTCGAATTATCTAGTTTGCCTGGTACAAATGGGATACTAAAGTATCTGGCGACAAATGCTTTGCCTTCACACGCGTCAATTTTATGTGGACTTGTCAAGAATCAGGTTAATGTGGAATGATCACAAGATCTGTTGCTTAGTATTTAGAATCAATGTGTGTGATGCGTTTCATCTATATCACTAAAGGAGTGGATGGTTGTACTTTGCAGGTTTACACAGATTTAGAGGTGGCTTTTGTTGTCTCTGAAAGTGAAGAAGTTTATACGTCATTAGCAAAAACCATGGAGCTGTTGCAGAGTCGGACACCTCTATTTAGCCAGTATTATTATGGCTGCCTTTTCCATGAGCTTCTGAATTTTCAGCTTCCAGATCGTCATCAAACTGCAAAGGTTTTCACCCATTTTCTTTTCAGTCCCCGGTTATATTTTCTGATTGCTGAGGGCTTGGTTGGTAGTATCTGACTTTTCTGTTTTTGGCCAGAGGCTATATCCAGAGGAATATTCAGGTAACATGATTGGCATAGCCGATTCAGTTGTTAGGGCTCTTCAGAAAGCAGAACTTTCAAACCTAGAGCCGAGGGATGTAGATGTGATTCATTTGGACTTGGACCAAAGCTCGCTTACAGTTCCTTACACTGTAAAAGAAGCAGTGTTCGAAAGTTTTGCAAGACAGAACATCACAGATGCTGAGACTGATCTTGGGCCAGGTATTGAGGATTTTGTTAAAGGCAAATTTGGATATCCAGCAGACCAATATAATGAAATTTTCCTTGGTGATAGTCCCTTGGCGTTATTCACCAAGTTAGTACTGGTCTGTATTCAAGAAGGTGGAACATTATGCTTTCCTACTGGATGCAATGGAAATTATGTTTATGCTGCTGAATTTCTTAAAGCAAGCATTTCAAGAATTCCAACAAGTATTGAGACTAGTTTCAAGCTTACAGATAAGATAGTGGAACAATTTTTGGGATCTGTAGAGAGACCATGGCTTTATATTTCTGGTCCTACCATCAATCCAACAGGCTTGATTTACACCAGTGAAGAAATATGCTCCATTCTTTTAGCTTGCGAGAAATATGGTGCTCGAGTGATTTTGGATACTTCATTCTCTGGTCTTGAATTTGAATCCACAGATTTGAGAATATGGCATTTGGAATCAATATTTTTAAAATCACTAAATCCATCATTTGCACTCTCTCTTCTTGGAGGTTCTTCAGTTGAAATGCTTACTGGTGGTCTTGAATTTGGCTATCTCATTATGAATCATATGCCTTTGATTGAAGCATTCAAAGACTTTCCTAGCCTGAGTCGCCCGCATGGCACTATCAAGTACACTATTAAAAAGCTGTTAACCATGTGTGGCCAAAAATCAAATGTGTTACTAGAAGCTATTTGCGAGCAAAAGCAGATTTTGAAAAACCGTTTTGAGCAAATGAAAATCGTAAGCTATGTGAAACTCATCTCTTAGTTTTTTTTTTTTTAAAATGAATAAAATTTATTTTTATTTCTGTAGTGGTGAGTGTGTAATGTTAGTAAAGATTTCTTGTTAGGGCTATATTTTCCATGCATTGACATACTCGTCATATGTGCTCCATATATCAGATGCTTTTGCACTGTGGTTGGGAGGTAATTGATAGTTCTGGAGGAGTTTCAATGGTGGCACGACCAAAAGCATATGAAGGAAAAACAATACATTTGAAGCAGCCTCTTAACAATGGCATTAATGAGCTCAAACTTGATGGAGACAACATAAGGGAAGCTATCATGACAACAACAGGTTTATGCATTAATAGTAGCTTGTGGACAGGCATACCAGGCTACTGCCGTTTTGCACTTGCCCTTGATGATGCAGGATTTCAGCAAGCTTTGCAGTTGCTTGGGAAATTTAAAGATTATGTTATAGAGAACAGCTTGTATTCTTAAACCTTGGGGTATACAAAAAATAATGGTTGAGATTTTCCTTTTTATGATCATCAATTTTAGGAAACTTTACCATAGGTCGCTTTTGACCTATTGAAGTGTTGACAGATTCCAGAAAGTTATGAAAAGCAGGAAAGAAAAAATTACAAAATGTATTCATGTTGCAAAATTGGGGGTATTGCGACTTCCATGTTTAACTAGTGTGTTCAAAATTTTCAAGAAAGCTTGAAAGGCCTCTTTCTGTGTGTCCATTTATTGTCAGAAAGACAAGGATTACGGTATTGATTTGAAAATGGCATTGACCATGGATGGAATGGACAGCATCCTACAGGAACATGTTTCATGCATCTGGAGATATTGTTAGTGAATGTTCTTTATTGGTCATTGCAAAAGAAAAATGTAAAACAATTATATTCTTTCTACTTTTAAACAACGGTACCATAGAAAAAATAGTTTGAGATTTGTTTAAAAGCTTGTAGAAATGTCTTTTAATGAATGTTTTTCTCTTAATTTGACACAAAAGAAGTCAGTCATATCATGTGCACATAGTTAATAGTTAATTTGCTGGTTTGTTCGTCAGGTAGGCAAAGTTGGTTGTACAAGCAAAGGGACAGAATCACCAAGACAATGGTCATCGTAGTTGGAAAATGACACATCTTGCCTACACTACATGTTTTCTGGATAGTCAGAGGCATTTGGTGATAGACATAAGCATGATCATGTCTAGTGTTAGGAAGAGGCAGTGGATCTTCAGATTGTAAGAGGCAGTGGTATAGGGCACTAGATGTACATGACTAATGGGTGTTGTTCACCATGGAGTGTGAAGCAAATAGTTAGGCATTAGAAAGATGTGTCTAGGTGTCCACAGGTTGATTAAGAGGGCAGGGTGGATGTCTAGGGAGAGGGGAGGGATTTGTTGGATTTTGTGATCCTTGTGATCCAAAAATGTTTTGTTCTATATGTGTAAATGTTAATAAATGTTAGTATAATGAAGTGTGGTTGGGTAGTTAATGTGCTGGTTAGTTGCATGGGACAACAAAAAGAATAACTTTATAAGCCAATATACTAAAATGTAATGGAACATCTCATGAAGTTGATATAGTGTCATCTTTGTGCATTTGTGGTTGAAAATCATTTTCATCCTACAGCTAATGTCCAATAGAAAACCTTATATCAGGATGAAATTAATTTACCACAAAGACCTTAATCATATAATTCAATGGGAACATTGTAATTTGTGGGGTAAATAATGACTAATGGGCATATGAACTTTGTGACTTCAACTGGTGGACTTTTATTGTATACTATGGTCCTAGAAGTTGTTCTAAATTTGCATTTGACAATGTCTACAGGTTCTTTAAAGGTTAAGTTATCTTAGAAGCATTGCGAGTAGTGTAGATGGGTCGTGGTTACCTACAATCCATGTGGACATTAATATAATTTTATTCTTCTTTCATTATCTCATAATATCTGGATCAAGATGGTTAAATACAAGCAATTCTTGATGATGGGTGATACCTATTCCTAGTGGCTACCAACTTTTGGATTTGGTGTTTTTAGATTGAAAGTCT
This sequence comes from Sequoiadendron giganteum, assembly GCA_007115665.2. Lineage (NCBI taxonomy): Eukaryota > Viridiplantae > Streptophyta > Pinopsida > Cupressales > Cupressaceae > Sequoiadendron > Sequoiadendron giganteum. The sequence continues at coordinate 494,011,952 of CM021102.1, read as the reverse complement.
TGCTCTAGTTTGGCCTAGGAACATAATGCTTGTATGGTCATGCTTTGGTTTTACCTAGATTTATGTTAATTTAGATAAACAAATATTCAACTATGAATCAAATCTCAACTAGCATTAATTGAGTTAAGCCTAATACACAAAAAGTAGAACATAATTTAAACAAGAGTGTTAGGTTACTTAGCTCCTCCAAGGGGTGATGTGTGATTTGGCTATGATGTGTTTGTAGTTGTACTTTTGATATAAATTCTGCTTGCTAGTCAAGATTTTGTTGACTTGATGTGCTCTCAAACTTTGCAAGTCAATTCAATAAAATCACTTGCCAAAAAATGCATTTTTGTCTTTTTTCATTTTTGCTCATATTAGTTGTGTGCCTCATTCTTTGCTCTTGCTTTTGAACATGTGATGATGTCAAGGTGGCATTTATGGACACCTTTAAGGGACTTCCTTTGCTAGGGTGTGGAAGCATGCTAGCTTCTCCCTTATGACTTGGCCAAATCCCTTGTTCTTGTGAAATGTTTTCACTATCTATAATGATGAATTAAAGGATGCTGAATTGGAAAGGAAAGGAAAGGAAAGGTTTATAGTTTGTATTTGGGTCTACAAATGGCTTAAAGTATATGGGACTACCTTGTACTCCCAATATGTAGGAGGCATCTAACTCATGCTCCACAATACAAGGTGTACATACCATACCTCGACAGGATTTGAACTTGTGACCTCTCTTTCAAGAAGAGTATAGGTTCTCAACTAATAGCCAACTCAAGAAGGAATTAAATGAAGAGTTGTCCTTGATGTGATGATTTCCTCTTTATTGGTAATTGCATGCTTGATGGGTGGATTACCAAAGGATGCCTAGGGTTTGTCATTAAAATGGGCAATCTTAAGTGCTTAGTTAAGAAGTGTTAACACTATAAGTGTCAAAAAATGCACGGGCCTACATGGCACTTCAATGATGATTTGGTAGTTCAATACACAACCCACATGGTGTGAATAATATCTCCTCACAACTTCACTTTGATGTAAGTTCCTTTACATCTCTAGCATCCTTTTCAATGCATTCACCATCATTGCAAGTTGCATATTTTGCTATTGACATGGTAATAACCCACCCTATTTGTTGGTTTCTTTTTTTTGATTCTAGTGTGTTGATGAATTGACATTTCGTCAAACACTTTGCATTGCTTGTAGTTTAGACACAATCCCATTTTTGTCAAACATACTGTATGCTATTGGACCGAGTTTTCAAATTGTAAATAACATGTAACAACAGTATCAAATAGATCACTTCATATGTTGCATTTTAGAACATCATTTAATACATTGAGAGTGCTCACAACCATTACATTTCTGAGTATGATTAACATCAACATATACAAACATGCATGAGGATTAAAGTTGATTCTAAGCATAGTTTAATCAATGACAATTACAACTTGGTTGTGACAATCATATACATAATTTATGAGCATTATCAACTAGGAGAAACTTTAGAAATGATAAATACCATTTCATTTGCACAACATAAATAGAAGACCTCGAAAAGTACTCCACGCTTGGTTTTGTAAGAGATTGCAGGTTATTTGTTTGCTCCCTTTCAAATAATCACGCCCAACATACACAACACCCAATAGAGCTTCCAGTTTAGGTGCTAGCTTGAATGCAATACCCATAATTGCACGCCAAGACTAACTATCATTCACATGACCCCAAGAAGATCTTCCATGCTGCCCAGGAATACACAATAGTCACAAGTTTGTTGCCACGACCTAGGATATAACAACAATGCCTCTCCATAACTCCTCAAATGGCCACACTAGGGTTTACAAGCCATGACCTTGGTAGGAAGTCACCCTCACGTCCAGGCCCAAATAACCTTAGCAGTACACACACACACTCCCAACAATCAACAACAGTGCCAAACAATGAGTTTTTTGCCTTCCACGACTTCACAGGTGCAAGTAATCACTTTAGGAATGAGTCAAATAATAAATGGGAATGTCTGCAATTCGTACCCCTACCAAACTCACGCCCAACCAATAATATATCCTTTCCCTATCATGCCCAACAGTCTATGATAAGCCATGAACAATAACCACCAGGAGCTTCACATCCATCCTCATATTGCAACACTGATACAAATGGATGAAGGACCACAACTTGATTGAGAACTTTTGAAAATGGCGTCCAATAATACTTGTGATGATATCTTGCAATCTTAATCAACCCTCAACCTCCAAACAACAAGAGATATTTATCATTCACCACCAAAATTACAAATGGGGCACACGCATAGACTCTGAATGAATCTATCGACTATCACCCAAAGAGGATATTTCACCACCATGGATGATATTTCTAAGAGGGGTTTCATGCTCCAGAAGTTTGAGATGAAACCAGGTTCAATCTCCAAAACCACAAGGGATTTTTGATTAGAGAAATCAGATAACTCAACATAACCAAATGAGCTTACATAACCTCCTTTTATACTTTTCTCACCAACACTCCAGAAGCTTCTATTTTAAAATTCACTTTTTAATTTAAACTCCCTTTTAGCATACCTATTTAAAATGACCTTTTTATTAAAATAATGATAATTTGACATGCAAGATCCCTATTTAATACATCCATGATTTAAAACATTCCATCTTGGTTCCGACGAGCTATAACACTAAGGTACTTTTTAAATATTTTAAATAATATTTAGCAACCTTAGTAAATTTATTAAAATAAAGCCATTAATATACCCATTTTATGAAAACTGTTGGAATGCATCAAAATAAAAAACTAATTGCATTGGAGTGATTTCAATGAAGAACAATGATGAACAGAGCCGATCGGGTGACTTACTATAAATAGATGCTCTCTCCAAGAATCTTGAAGCCCAAACTGGAAATCAAAAATAACATTTGAGAGCATCGTAGAACTCCTCTACACCATCTGAGCTCACTGGTAACCTCAAATTATCCCTCTGATCAGGCAACCGCAAACCCAAAAAGACATCTCCAACTGTAGAGCGAGAAAACCCTAAAATGGGGACATTATAGTCCACCCTTCCCAAAGATTGCATGTCCTCAAGAAATGCCAATACAAGCCTGCAATCATCAAGTTGATCTAAATTGAAACCAAGAGTGATCCTAGGGTCCCAAGTCAATCTAGGAGATCAGTAGTACCATCCTCTCAAGGCATTGACCTGTAGGGTACCAACACAAGAGACCCCTTGAAAGCCAATAATAAGAAGAGCAGTCAGATATCGCAAGAACTCAGTCAACCCCTCAGAGAATTTCTCTTCTAGGAAACCAATCCTCGACAGCATAGGAACAAGCTCAAGAAATTCCACATTGGCTCTCTCGTTCTCAATGACTACTGGTCTACAACCCAATGTGATCCTAGGGTTCCAAGTTAATCTCAAAAAGGAATCACCATGCTAACGCTGCGCTACTCTGATCATAACTATCTAACCATCAAGCCCAAGCTACATTCTCCTCCTGGAGCCTTGAAGACTAATCACCATTCAATCCCATACTAAAATACCTGAAATGACTGAAATCTCCGCCAAGAGACATATCCTGCCAAGGCATCTTAGTGAAGTCCAAAGCTGCAATCTCCCTGCCAGATTTGATCCTGGGCAACACAAAAGAAAATCTTCCCAACCATAATATATAAACCTCAACATATCCCCTCATATGTCCCTAAAACGAAGTTGTTCAAACGTTGTCAAGGGGATGGTAAAGAAGATATTAGAAAAATAAAATCTAAAATTAGTCATCCAAGAAAGACCTATGTTGCTAAAAATTGAAAATGTATCCATGAGACTTAACCTCCAAGTGTCAAAAAAGGGAAACCCAAATACTCCAACACACCCAACCATCATCTAGGAATATGTGTATCAACATCATGAAATGACTGCAACAATCGTCACTCACCCAAGCAAAAGTGGAAATTAATTGAACTATACCCGAAAAATCTCCCACAACCAGCTGCACCATAGCTTACAAGAGATCAAAATCTATCTTCCCACAAATTGAAGCCACTATCATCAATGTGGAAAGGCAAGGGTAGCGATCAACAATATGAAATCCTTCTAAAAACATAGGAGTTGGAAGTGTGGAAGTAGCTGAAAAATCATCTCCTACGACTAGGTCAACTCTACCCATCAAAGCAAACCACCAATATATCATCTACCAGTCTGAAGAAGTCCGCCAATGCATCTGTGTGATGAACTGTAGTCCCATGTAAATTGATTGGAAAGTGGACAATGATATCAAGTTTCCACAATCCATAATGTTTTGCTAAGTGATTTCTAGATTCGATTGTGTGAGTTTTTTGCATCAACGTTTCAGATCCACACACAATCGAATCCAAAAATCACTTAGCAAAATGATATTACTACTGGAATTCAGTTCACAATTCCAATCCTAACACAACTCCATACTGCTGGAAACTGCACCTGGTTCTCAAATCTTGTGATCGACTCTAATCTCATCATTGAAATTAAAAAGAGCTCCATCATGCAACTTGAAAAGTGGATTATCAAAAGTCACATCAACATCTACCTCAAACAAAGGATTTTCAATTAACTAAAAATTATCCTCTTGCTGATCTGGAGTCTCCTTTTCTTATTCCTTGAGATAATGGGCAAGGTCATACTCTTCCTGAATGCAATCAAGCCCCTCCATTACCTATTTAATCTCCTTGGCCCTTTCTCTATTCTCCTTCTCCCTGAATTGTTGAGCCTCATAGAGCTGATCATTTGCTTCAAGAAGTGCCTCTTGGACACTTTCTAAAGAAATCCTTGTAGAATTAAGCTCAATGGTGAGCTCACTAACCTCTTCCCTTAACTACTTAGTCATGGGAAAAGTTTCATCTGCAAACTTGGAAGCAAAATCTCTATCATGCATCATATAAATTTTTTATTTATTCCCTCCATAGAACCTTTAATCATGTGCAAATCAGTAAGGGGAACATTTTGCTCATGTTGGTTTTTTGGTATCATGAAGATGATTTTTTCAAAAAGGCTTCTAATGTCATCCAAATTAGATAATGTTTTCACTTCATTTTTAACTGACACCATTAATTGTTTCTTCCAAGTTTCCTCATCAAAGTCAAGACCACATAAGTTTAGTGATCTACTATTATAATGCATATACAAATCAGAATTTCCTTCGTACCTTGTAATGGTGTCACCATGGCTGCCCCAAGTCTCATGTGCTTCTTCTTCAAAGTTTGTCTCATCTTTGTCACTAGGCCTCCTATCAAAATCAGCTCCATGCAAAAACAATTCTGATTTGTCTTCAAGATTATGCCTCTCAAAACCAATTCCTTTATATCATCCTTTTCACATACTTTATTCTCTAAGGTTGGGACAACAACTTAGTCAAAACAAAATTCTTCCCAAATCGATTCTTCATCATACTTTGGTGCCCAAACCCCTAGATCCCACTGTCCTATGAGCTGATGTTTTCTATTTGAAAGAGTATGCTCAAAGTATATCTCCTAAGTGGTTGTTTCCCCAATCACCTAATTTTTCCTATTATCATTTTTAGCAGTAGACTATGGATCCACATCATCAAAGTCACTAAACCTCTGCTCAAGATTAGCCGCATGTGCTGATAAATCAGATTTGTTCTCAAGAAATGAATCAATACCATTAATGTCATCCCCCATGCATGCATTGTGTTCTAAAATCAAATCATCATCATGATCAAAAGGGAATTCATACCATGTAGGATCCCCATCATACTTAGGTGTCAACACACTCAGATCCCATGTGTTAAAAGGCTGATTGCTTTGTTCACTGTGCTCCTCTTGTGATGTTGTCTCTCGAAATAAATCACTCTCCAACTCACCACTACTCATGTCAACATAAGTATCTCTCTCCATAGGCTTAGTTTGGAAGTTAACCCATAAACCACACATGTCCCCATTGTTGTAATGAGATAAAGAATTATCAATTTTAGCTATTATGAAAAATTCATCCCTTTTTCCTTCAATGAGCCCATCATTTGAAGGTATATGACTAAACTCAACCTTTTCAGCCTTAGTACTAGTGTCAACAACTGCATTGTATAGCTCAAGAGGTGCATTCAAGGCTGTTGTATGTCCTTTTCCTCATGCACAATCTCATCAATAGTAATTGTATGCGTGGCTAAGAGGTCATCCTGGTTCTTCGTCATAAATTCTTCGTGTGGCAACTCCCAAGAAATTGGATTAACATCAAGAGGGAAATTTTCCATCACCGATTCTTCATCATGATTAGGTGCTAACACACCCAAATCGTCATAAGCATCATCATTTACTGATTTGAAGACACCACAATAATCACTCTCAACATGCTCTTCTAAAGTTGCATTAGTGAACTCACCATACCCATTAGCTCTACTAAAGACTTTTGTGAAGGCATTAGTCTTAGAATTATCAATGGATGGATCCTAATTAGGATTCAAGACTGTTGTTTTGTCTTTTTTATCAAACCAATCCTCATCATCTCCAGTTACATGCAAGTCTAAGGGATTGTTTTGGGGCTCTGTTACAAATTCCTCCTGTGTCAAACGTTTAGATTTCACAACAATATGTGAATATGTATTTTTAATGTTAGGGTCCCTCATTAGCCTGGTCAGTTCCTACATCAAATTAGATATAGACTTTTTTGTAGTCATCTTTCCACTTTGCTTCTAACAACTGGCAAAGAGAAGCACAAAATAGGCATGTAGGAGCCAACATGCAAAATAAATGTGAACCACTAAAACTGAAAACACTATTAAACCTCTGATATGCAACTGAAGAACTAAATAAAAGTTAGAACTCCAACAAGCTGGTAGGAAAACCAGCTTTGTACCACTGTAATAACCCACCCTATTTGTTGGTTTATTTTTTTTGGTTCTAATGTGTTGAAAGATTGACATTTTGTCAAGCACTTTACATTTTAGTTTAGACACAAAACCCATTTTTGTCAAACATAATGTATCCTATTGGGCTAAGTTTTATGTTTGCAAATAGCATGGAACAATAGTATCAAATAGATCACTTCAAATGTTGCATTTTAGAACATCATTTAATACATTGGGAGTGCTCACAACCATTAAATTTTTGAGTATGATGAACAATAACGTATACAAACATGAATGCAGATTAAAGTTGATTCTAAGCATAATTTAATCAATGACAATTACAACTTGATTGTGGCATATACAAATTTTTTGAGCATTATCAACTAGGAGAATAAATACCATTTTATTTGCACAAAAGAAACACAAGACCCCGAAAAGTACTCCACATCTAGTTTTGTAATAGATTGCATGTTATTTGTCAGCTCCCTTTCAAATAATAATTCCCAACATATACAACATCCAGCCGAGCTTCCAATTTAGGGGCTAGCTTGAATGCAATACCCAGAACTGCATGCCAACTATGGCAATCATTCACATGACCCCAAGAAGATCTTTCATGCTTCCCAAAAATACACAACAGTCACAAGTTTGTTGCCATGACCCAAGATATAATAGCTATGCCTCTCCACAACTCCCCAATTGGCCACACTAAGGTTTACCAGTCACGACCTCGTCATGAAGTCACCCAAATTCATGCACCCAACACTAAATGCTCATGTCTAGGCCCAAATAACATCAATAGTACACACAAACTCCCAACAATAAAAACAATGCGAAACAATGAGTTTTCTGCTTTCCATGGCTTCACAAGTGCAAGTAATCACTTTAGGAATGAATCAAATAATAAATGGTAACATCTGTAATTTGTACCCCTAACAAACTCATGTTCAACCAATAATATATCCTTTCCCTATCATGCCTAGCAACCTATGATAAGCCATTACCAATAACCACCAAGAGCTTCACGTCCATCCTCATAATTTAGTGCTGATATGAATGGATGAAGGACCACGACTTGACTAAGAACTTCTGAAAATGACAGCCAAGAATACTTGTAATAATATCTTGCAATCTTAATCAACCCTCGACCTCCAAACAAAAAGAGATATTTATCATTCACCACCAAAATTACAAATGAAGCACAAGCATAGATTGAATGAATCTATCGGCTATCACCCAGAGAGGATCTTTCACCACTGTGGATGATATTCTCTAAGAGGGGTTTCGTCCTCCAAAAGTTTGAGATGAACCCGGTTCAATCTCCAAAACCACAAGGGGTTTTCAATTAGAGAAATAGAATAACTCAACATAGCTAAATGACCTTACATAACCTCCTTTTATACTTTTCTTGCCAACACTCCATAAGCTTCTATTTAAAATTCACTTTTTAATTTAAACTCCCTTTTAGCTCTTAAAATGACATTTTTTTTATTAAAATAATGATAATTTGACACGTAAGGTCCCTATTTAATACATCCATGATTTAAAACATTCCATCTCGGTACTGACGAGCTATAACACTAAGGTGATTTTAAAATATTTAAAATAATATTTAGCAACCTTAGTAAATTAATTAAAATAAAGCCATTAATATACTCATTTTGTGGAAACTGCCAGAATGCATCAAAATAAAAAACTAAATGCATTGGAGTGATCTCGATGAAGAATAATGATGAACGAATCCGATCGGGTGACTTATTATAAATAGATGCTCTCTCCAAGAATCTTGGAGCCCAAACCAGAAATTAGAAATAACATTTGAGAGCATCGTAGAAATCCTCTACACCAGGTGAGCTCACTAACAACGTTAAATTATCCCTTTGGTTAGGAAGACACAAACCTAGAGAGATATCTCCAACTTTAGAGCAAGAGAACCCTAAAATGGGGACATTACAGACACCCCCTTTGTCCTTCAAAAATATTTTTACACCTCGAACTACTCAAGAAATCTTAAGGTTGCATGAGTAACCCAAGGATAAGTTTTAGGGTTGATTGAGCAACCTATCTTAGTAAAATGGGTGGCCCACTTGGCCAAAAGGGTTAACCTTGTTATTTTTGGTTGGCATGTGGAACCTTCAATTATGGCTATTTTCCTCCAATTTTACATGATTTTGAGTTTACTCAAGTTCTAATACATGAGTCACTCTCCCTAATTACCTCTTGTCTTCCCTTGACTCGTTATATTTCTTTGGTCAAGAGTGTTCTTTTCTTTATAACACACTATGCCTCATGCATCTGAGTGGTTTTTGATTTGATTTGGTTACATTTGTTGGATGTTGTGGTTGTGTTGCTGATATGTGGTTGTCATTGATGTCAACACTATTAGCATTGATGATTCTGAAGGCTGTATATGTCGAGGATATTGAGAAAATTATAATAAATATGTTGCAGGCAATCTGTGAAGCTGTGAAGTTTAGTGTGGTGGAAAACTCAATATGTTTTGTATTTAGAGGTTGTGCTTTAAAGGGTTTATTTCTGAGCCTATCTAGTATGTTCTCGGGAAGTTTCAGAGGTGCGCATCAAGATTGGAGCGAGTTATGAGTTTTTGAGTTCCTATAATTATTTTGTTATTGTAGCAGGTGTTTCTGGAAGAAGAGAATACAATTCTAGCAAATTAAGTTGTTGCATATGCTCCTGTGATGTTCAGTGATGGTTCTAGATCATACTCTATCATTGTTGTACGTTTGTGTTGATTGGTGTGATCGTGATCAAAGATTTTTCCTTTGTGTGTTTGAGTTTTCATTTTCTTAGCCGACATGGTGGTTGTAGCGTGTTGCAGATCCTTGTGGATTAATCTTTTAATGTTTGGCATGTTCGAGGATGTTGATTTAGGTCTTAATTATGTTGTGACCGACTTAGGTTGGTACACATTGAGATTTGCTCATGAGTTGGGCCGACAGTTTGTAATTCATTTATTCTTTTATTTTTGGCCGACAGAGTTGTTAATATAATTCCATGTAGCGGATATATAAGAGAGATTGTTTTCTTCATTTGTGATATATGAGCATGAAGTGTGAATGCAAAATGTGCCAATAAAGATCAGATCATTCAATTTTAGAGCAGAGTGTGAAGAAGATTGAGCGAAGTGTGAAGAAGTGTTTCTGTGCCTAACCAAAACTGTCATCAGGATTTTTTAGAAGCTAATTTCTCAGTTCAACCTCATCAAATGAATCTAATCTGATTGTTTTATGTAAGGAAATGAGCCTTCCCTTCTGAGCAATGTGCTCTAAGCAGTGTGCCTGAATGCATGTGATTTCCTTATTCATTTCTTTTATACTTTTAATAGGGTATAAATTATGGATTAACCTCCGTCGTGGTTTTTCCCCTAATAGGGTTTCCACGCAAAAATCTTGGTGTTGTGTGTTTCTGATGTGTTGTTGATTCATGCTTTCACTGTTAATTATCAGATCTGAGATTAAAGGTTGATTAAGGTTAAATAAGTTTAAATTCTATGACAACTGATTCACCCCCTCTTAGTTGTCTATCCTTGTTTTTTCCAACAATTGGTATCAGACCAGGTTCCTCTGAAGAAGTTAAATAGCTTGAGGTGATCTGAGATGGCATCATACAAGAAGGAAAGTCCTAGATTCGATGGTACAAATTAATCTCTATGAAAGGTTAGAATGGCTTATCATTTGAAGTGCATTGGTGAACCCTTCTGGAGGATTACAAAGAACAAATATAATATTCCTCAGAATGGTCCCTCTACTCCTGATGAGATCAAAGAAGCTGAAACCAATATCAGGGCTATAGAAGCATTATTGAGTGCTTTGACAGATTCAGAGATGACAAATGTGATAGGTCTGAAAACAACATATGAGATCTGGAAGAAGCTGGAGACATTGTATGAAGGAGATGCACAAGTGGAAGTTTCCAAGCTACAAAGTCTGAAAGGCAAATGGGAAAACATGAAGATGAGTGAAGATAAAAAAATTGTTGCTTTCATGCAGAAGGTAAATGAACTAGTGATGGGTATTAGATGTGCCGATGGAATTTTGGAAGAAGATGAGATTGTGGCTAAAGTGCTTAGATCAATGCCTACTTCTTACAAAATGAAAGCTCATGCTATTGAAGAGCTTAGGACAGTAACAAATGTGACAAGAGACATGCTGATTGGTAAAATAGCTGCCTTTGAGTTGAGTGAATTTGGTGAATCTACTCCTAAGACAAAATCTGCATTTAAAGCTACTGTATCCGGAAAAAGCCAACAAAGATATGATCCAAAAGAAATTTCTAGAAAGACATTCAATTATGAAGATGAGATGAAACAAATTGAAGATGAAGAAAGAGAGCTAGAAGAGCTGGAAGCATTGGTTGTGAAAAGAGAAGCCAAAGGACAAGGTAAGTATAAAAGAAAGCTGCCTATTAAATGTTTCTCTTGCAGTAAGATAAGTCATTTTGCATCAAGGTGTTCTGAAAGAGTTTCTAAGTACAAACCTGACAAGTCTAGATTGCAAAAGAAATGTTATTATACTGAAGAAGGTGTTACTGATGATGAATCTAATAAAGAAAATGGAAATGAAGTGGATGGGTATTCATTGCTATCAAGGAAAATGGTACGGTGTCCATTGAATCTGCCAGCAATCAGAATATTGAGAAAGCTCTTGCAGCCAAAATTGACGAAAAAGATGAATGGGTGATTGACAGCGGATGCTCATATCATATGACTGGTGAAAAAAGCAAGCTTCTAAGCTTAGAGAAGTATGATAGTGGTGTTGTAAGATTTGGAGATAACAATGCTAGTGTGATTTGTGGCAAAGGCACTATTTCTCTTGGTGGTAAATGTAATACTAATGATGTCCTTAATGTTGAAGGATTGAAGCATAATTTGTTGAGTGTTGGACAAATGGTAGACAAGGGATACAATCTTCAGTTCAAAGATGGTAAGTGCAAAATATTGGGAAGTTCTAGAAATGTAATTGCTTCAGGTACAAAGATAAGAGGTAAAATTTTTCACCTAAGTGCCGCTAGTGAAAGTTGTTTAATTGCTCCAGTTGATGTAAGATGGTTATGGCATAGGAGGCTGTGTCATGTGAATTTTAATAACATTGTCAGGGTAAGCTCCACTCAAGCAGTCATAGATCTACCTATGTTAGTAAAGCCTACTAACACTATATGAAAGGAATGTTAGATGGGAAAGTAGACTAGAATTTCTTTTTGGAGCAAACAACATCATTCTAATGGAATACTGGGGTTGGTACATACTGATCTATGTGGTCCATCGAGAATCAGAGGTCTATAACGAGAAAGGTACTTTGTTTTGCTTATTGATGATTACTCTAGGATGATATGAATTGCTTTCATGAGAGAAAAACATGAAGCACTAGAGAAGTTCAAATGTTTCAAGGCTATGGCAGAGAATGCAACAGGTTTGAAGGTTAAATGCTTAAGATCAAACAGAGGTGGTGAGTTCAATTCCTGGGAGTTCAATTCATTTTGTGAAGAGCATGGAATCAAAAGACAATTATCTGCTCCCCGAACCCCTCAATAGAACGAAGTTGTTGAGAGAAAGAACAAAATAGTTCTGGATGCTGCTAGAACTATGATGTTGGAAGGTAATGTTCCTCATATCTACTAGAGAGAAGCTGTAAGCACTGTTGTATACACTATCAACCGGGTAAATGTCAATGGTAATTCTGGTAAGACTCCTTTTGAGCCGTGGTTTGGTTACAAGCCTACTATTAAATATTTCAAAATCTTTGGTAGTAGATGTTATATCAAGAGAGATGAAGATATTGACAAGTTTGATGCTAGGAGTGATGAAGGAATCTTTCTGGGTTACTCTACTAAGAGAAAATCCTATCGGTGCTACAATAGAAGATTGAAGAAAATGGTTGAAAGTGAAAATGTTAGAGTTGATGAGGACACTGTTAGATCATCCAAATATTGTGGATATGATTCAGATGACCAACATGATAGTACTGATAATGGAAAGAATGTGCAGACACATAATCAAGTTCAAATTATTTCGGTGAATCAAAAGAATCATGAAGGAGAAGCTAGTGGAAGTGCAAAAGAGAGAATCCCAAAATCCCAAGGTATGTAAAGATAAATCATTCTGAAAAGTAGATTATAGGAGACAAGAACAAAGGTGTGCAGACTAGAAGAAGAATTGCAGAAGAGTATTGTTTGATTTCCAAAACTGAGCCCAACAATGTCAATGAAGCATGTAAAGATGAATATTGGATGGAAGCAATGAAGGAAGAACTGATGCAGATAGAGAAAAATGATACATGGATTCTTGTTCCCAGACCTCAGGATAAAAATGTGATTGGAACCAAATGGGTCTTTTGGAATAAGTTGAATGAACAAAGTGAAGTGGTTATAAATAAAGCAAGACTGGTATATAAAGGGTACTCACAAATGAAAGGTATTGATTTTGAAGAAACCTTTTCCCCTGTTACTAGAATTGAAGCTATAAGGTTGTTTCTTGCTTATGCTACTTTCAAGAATTACAAAGTCTATCAAATGGATGTGAAGTCAACATTTCTGAATGGTGAATTAGAAGAAGTCTATGTTGAGCATCCAGATGGATTTCAACTGACTGATGAATTTTTTTTGGTTTTCCGATTGAAGAAAGCACTATATGGACTCAAACAAGCCCCTAGAGCTTGGTATGCTAGACTAGATAAATACTTGTTGAAGCTTGGATTCAATAAAGGTACTGCTGATAGTAATCTACATTTCAAGATGGATCAGGATAAAGAATTGATTATTGAAGTCTTTGTTGATGACATCATTTTTGAGGGTGATGATGACTTATGCATGAAGTTTGCTGATGAAATGAAAAGTGAGTTTGAGATGTCAATGATTGGAGAGCTGAAATTATTTTTAGGATTGCAAATTACTCAGTTAGATGATGGAATATTTATATCTCAGTCCAAATATGTAAGAGAGTTACTGAAAAAGTTTGGCATGGAAGAATCAAAGCCAGTTGGTACACCCATGGTAACCGGATGCAAGTTAACACAAAATGATGATTCTCCTAAGGCTAATCAAACAAGGTTCAGGTCAATGATTGGTGGATTTCTCTATTTGACTCAGACCAGACCAAACATTATGAATGCTGTATGTATGGTTGCTAGATATCAAGTTGATCTAAAGGAATCACATGTGACTACAATAAAGAGAATTTTCAAATACTTGAAAGGGACAGTTGACTTTGGTCTTTGGTATCCTAAATATGTTGATCTCACTCTGAATGCCTTTATAGATGCAGATTGGGCAGGAGATATGGATGACAAGAAAATTACTAGTGGTGGTGCATTTTTTTTGGGGAATAAGTTGGTGTCTTGGCTAAGTAAAAAGCAAAATTCCATTTCCTTATCTACTGCTGAGGCAAAATATATTGCTGCTGCAAAAAATTGCACTCAAGAAATATGGATGAAACAGATGCCAAGAGATATCAAAATTGAGTATAATGAGCCTATTGCTATGTTTTGTGATAACTCAAATGCCATAAACATCTCCAAGAATCCAATGTTACATTCAAAGACAAAACATATATCTATCAAGTATCACTTTTTGAGAGACAAAGCGAGTGATAAAGAAGTCAGACTAGAGTATGTGCCCACTGGGGAACAAATTGCAAACATATTTACTAAAACATTGCCTAAAGATACTTTTGAGTATCTCAGAGGCAAGTTAGGGGTGATTTCCCCTCCTAATCTGAACTAATATGCAAGTCTTTGCATCAATCCGTGCACTCATAGTCATATCTTGTTTCAGATTGATGTTGTGGTGGCTACTACTCAGGGGGAGTAGTCAGATGATTCAGATATGTGTTTTAGAGCTTGTGTACCTTTTCCATTGATGTCAAAGGGGGAGAAGAGTAATGTGAAAATTTTTTGTAGAAGAAAAGGGGAGAAGAGTGATAAGAACTAAGGGAGAAGATAAAAGAGTAATGTAAGGAGGCAAAGACCAGTTTGAGAAGATTTAGTTGTGTTGATGGTATTTTTCACATCATGTGTTGTCATCAATGTCAAAGGGGGAGATTTTTGGATGTTGTGGTTGTGTTGCTGATATGTGGTTGTCATTTATGTCAACACTATTAGCATTGATGATTCTAAAGGTCATATATGTCAAGGATATTGAGAAAATTATAATAAATATGTTGCAGGCAGTATGTGAAGCTGTGAAGTTTAGTGTGGTGGAAAATGCAATATTTTTGCATTTAGACGTTGCGCTTTAAAGGGTTTGTTTTTGAGCCTATCTAGTATGTTCTCTAGAAGTTTCAGAGGTGTGCATCAAGATGGAGCGATTTATGAGTTTCTGAGTTCCTATAGTTATTCTGTTGCTGTAGTAGATGTTTCTGGAAGAAGAGAATGCAATTATGGAAAATTAAGTTGGTGCATATACTCCTGTGATGTTCAATGATGGTTCTAGATCATACTATATCATTTTTGTACGTTTGTGTTAATTGGTGTGATCGTGATCGAAATTTTTTCCTTTGTGTGTTTGAGTTTTTCATGTTCTTGGCCGACATGGTGGTTGTAGCGTGTTACAGATCCTTGTGGATTAATCTTTTAATGTTTGGCATGTTCGAGGATATTGATTTAGGTATTAATTATGTTGTGACCGACTTAGGTTGGTACGCAATTATATTTGTTCATGGATTGGGCCGATAGTATGTAATTCATTTATTCTTTTATTTTTGGCCGATAGAGTTGTTAATGTAATTCCATGTAGCGGATATATAAGAGAGATTGTTTTCTTCATTTGTGATATATGAGCATGAAGTGTGAATGCGAAATGTGTGAGTAAAGATCAGATCATTCAATTTCAAAGCAGAGTGTGAAGAAGATTGAGCGAAGTGTGAAGACGTATTTCTGTGCCTAACTGAAACTATCATCAGGCTTTTGTAGAAGATAATTTCTCAGTTCAACCTCATCAGATGGATTTAATCTGATTATTTTATGTAAAGAAATGAGCCTTCCCTTCTGAGCAGTGAGCTCTAGGCAGTGTGCCTGAATGCATGTGCATTCCTTATTCATTTCTTTTATAATTTTAACAAGGTATAAATTATGGATTAACCTCTATCGTGGTTTTTCCCCTAACAGGGTTTCCACGTAAAAATCTTGGTGTTGTGTGTTTCTGATGTGTTGTTGATTCATGCTTTCATTGTTAATTATCAGATCCGAGATTAAAGGTTGATTAAGGTTAAATAAGTTTAAATTCCATGACAAATGATTCACGCCCCCTCTCAGTTGTCTATCCTTGTTTTGCCAACATCATTTACGTTTTGCCAAGAATATTTTCAACTTCTTCCTTACTTTTCCATTGAGTAGGATTGAAGCTTTCCTTCCTAGATCTTTAAACTTATCTTAGATGGATACCAAAATCCTCTATAGTATTCGTGTTTCATACAAGCCTTTGAGCTTTTTCCTTTTTGCAATCAAAAGCCTCAAACCTTCCACACTAAATCTTTTACATAATTTGTAAGCTTCCCATAGATTTTAATTTTGCTTATTTCCCTACTTCCATGAAGAGGATTAACTATTGGAGAGGGGAAGACATAGAACAATTTGAACCCTCTTATGATACAAGCCATAGTAGTTTTACAAAAGTTCCACATAAGCTCATTACAAGTTGCATGTTCTACCCTTTAATTGTAGTCATTAGTTCTTTTCAAAAAACGATAGGTAATAAGTAGTAATTAAATCACACTTTACCTAGGGATTGCAATACTTTATTGTTGCTTCTTTGTTTAAATTTAAAATTTAACACATATTTAGTTGCTTCTTAAATTATATTAGAATTAGTTACAATATATTTCTTTCAAAAGCATTCTTCAAAGCAGGTCAAGAAAACAAGATTCACATTGTCAACAAGAAAATGAGATCTATCTCATCAAATCAATAATAAAATCAAAACAATATCTAACAAGACTCATCAATCAATAAATGAGAAAGTCACGAAACAAAACTATATATCTTACATTTTGTTGGGAATCAAATCTATAATGCCATTTTTTACTTGAGTCCTATCCCTTATGTGTGTCTCAACCCTTTTCAACTCACTATTTATAACCGATCCAAGATAGTCTGAATGGGTCTTCTATGAGTAAAAAACACCTAAGTATTGCTTTATGTCACCCCCCATATGTTAATAATTGCAAGAAATCCAAATTATTTTGAGTCTAGGGTGTTTTTGATAAATTTCTTAAGTCTGAGCATTTAGTCAAACTTTTAGGGTTGTCCATCCCAGTACACCATCTCATCCATATTTTCATTCCTATTTGTCCTTATCAACTCGTTTGACTTCCCCTTCCTAACATACCTCTCCCCTTGACTCCAAAATCCCTATCCTTTGCCACTAATTTTTTTCTATCTTTCAAACTAGAGTTTTAGACCATCCCTTATCCAAGTACCTCCTAGGGTCTTCCCTTGATTCTTGGTTCTTGATTATTATTTTCTTAAGTTCTTTATCAGACTTGAACTTGCAAGCTTCCTTCTACTTGAGTACACTTTCCATGTCATATTTGGCCCCCGAACTTGGCCGATTATTTTGTATATCCTTTTGGAATTAGACTTTTAACTTCCTTTCACTTTGGTAGCTATCTTAATATATGCTTGACTCTCGATCTCTTACATTCCAAAATTTATTTCCTTATTGGGATTTTTTCCCCATACTTAGCCCACTCTACATATGTTAATAGTATGAGTTCCTCATCACCCTAGATGTCCAAACCAAAAGCATGAAGTTTGAGTCCTCCCTGAACCTCAAAGTTTGAAACTCCTATTTTTCACTGTTTCACCTTACCTACCTCCTTGCATGCCCATAAGACTATTTAAGACTAGGGTTGATGTCATAAATTTCCATATTAAGGTTTCTCACTTAGAAACAACTATTCATCAAAAGGGCATATATTTACACAACTTGTAGCAATAAAGGGAAAAATGACCAAAAATACCAAAAATAATTTGATGGAGCTCTATAGTTGTTAGATAGAATTGAATCACACTTAGAAACCATTTCAAATTAAAAAGGGTGCAAATTTGAGGAGAATAAAAGGAAAGAGCTAGCTTGTATTACATTTAATGTGGGGGTCAAGGTTTTTAGGCCCAACACTTTCACACCATCCCTTGACATAGTTTTAGTAGATTTCTTGAATCTTGATCCAACCATGCTAACACATTAGGTTTAGATGTGTCTTGAATGAAATGTGATGTGTAGATCTATATGTGTTCTTCCATGCCTCTTATGCAGATTTAAATATTTTTAAAGGATTTTCATGTGATTTAAGATTCAATTGTCTAGATGAATGTGAACAAAGCATTGTGGGTTTCCTCAAATATTCAATAATTTTACCATAACAAGGCTCCCACAAATTGCTAGACTCTAAAACATGATGGATCTATATATTCCAATTTTTTGTTCTTTCAAAGGGTTGGTCATTGAGTGAATTTGTGGGTTTCTTAAGCTCTGAATGTATTCTAAGGTATCAATAGTTGTGTGTTTGAGTTGTAAACGAGTTAAATTTATTTTATAATAGCATAGGAAGGTGTTGTAATGTATTTATTATGCAATACATATCTCCATGGTGGTTTGTAATAATTTAGGGGATTGCATAGTTGCAACTATATAGTTCACTCACCAAATTTTCTAGTGCAACTATAATAAAAGTTTGACTGTTTGATGTGTGTGTAAAATCATCTAATGTATTACAAATGTTTTGTAATCGACATTATTTTATTGCACATGGATCATTATATTTTTGAGATGGATTATTAAGCATGTCCATCATTTTTGATGTAATCTTTGATTTTCTTAATGGAAATTTGGTTCTATTTATGTTGTACTTAATATTTTCCTTTTCTCTTTTCTATTCATGACTAATGTCCAATGGAGCAAGCACTGGTCCATATTAGTTCAAGATCAAACACTTTTTAAAAAATTCATCTATGTTTTGGTTAGCTATAGAAGTATATTATGTTTAGTTTAGAAGTATACACATTGCTCATGATGTAGTACTACGAACCAAGGAGCAAATCTTAAGAAAATCAAACTGTTAAATCATTATAGAATCATATACAAGATTTCTACACCTTTCCATAGCGTATGTAATGAAAATTGAAAACATTTTTAGAGAGTATAATGATGTTTATATCTGTAGGTACATGTGCAAGGTGTCCTATTACCTATATAAGAGGTCTTACATAGTTAGTTGATATTGACCTAGTGATAAATAATGGGGTCAAGTATTCATTTGGATATAGTTGCTAATTGTTGTTGTAATGTTACATTTTAATAGATGTAAAAAATTCTTAAGAAAACCTTTGATAATAACCTCCCAAGTTTAAGCCAAGCACAAAGAGCAAGAGATACTACCCACTCTCATCATAGGTTTTAAACCATCCATAATTTGTTGATGAACCACTGTGTTATCTTCTTGATGATATATCCTTGGCTTTGAAGGTAAGAAGAAGTTATAAGATGAGGACTTGTGGTTTTCGGACTTAACACATTAAAAAATTTAAATCCATTTAGTTGTATGTTTATCTAAAAGAATAAAAAACACAAGAAGTCATTCATTTGTTAGTTAATCAACTCATCACAAATATTTTTTTGGAAAAAAATAAAATAAAAATATTTTAATTGTTTATTTGCTTGTATTTATATAGTTCACGTTAGTTTTTCATATATTCAAAATTGAAAGCCAAAACATAAAAATACAATAGTAGGTCCTTTCACAAGAAGGGTTTAAGGCCTCTCAAACATGAAAAATAAGCAAGCATCTTGCTAACAAGCCAAGATAATAAAGAATCAAGCAATCAAACAATAATGCTTAAATTTTTTTTATTAAGGAAAACAATCAAGGCAATCAACCAAAGTCAAATTGAGATCATTGAAGTCATTCTCCCAAATCTTTCACTTCTCTATATTTCACTAGGCACTTTTTGCCCATGTGTCTTGGATAAAGGGGAGGTTCAATGAAGGTTGTCCTAGGTGAGATAAGAGTGACTCAACCAATGATATAAGCACAAAACATAGAAAAAACTCAAGAAAAATTAGCTATCCTATAATAAATCCAAGAGAATAATACAAGGCACACAAGAGAACCAACTCATGCAAAATGACTAGCTTTCCTAAAAGAACTATTCGAACTAGAGGAACATCATCAACACCTTTTGTGCCTTCACTAAAGACAATTTGAAATTGATTTGATTCCATGATATACCTATTGCAAGAATGGAAAGAGGAATGAAAGTGTTGTCATTGATGTCAACCGATCAATTGGTTATCTACTAGTTGTTGTTTATTGTATATGTTGAGGATATTGGGAAAATTGTATTAAAACAAGGTTATAGGTTGTCAGCTGTTGAGGATGTTGGTTCGGTACTTGTGAACTATGTTATTCTACATTCTGGTTGAGGTTCGGGAGAATTGTTGTTGGTCTAGATTTCTCTTTGTGGTTATAGAGTTGTGTTGCCCTGGTTCTATTGAAGATGGTTTCGACATTTGGAAGCATTGAGCGTAATTGATCTATGTGTTTTACACTGGTTTGGTCGACTAGGTGTCAAGCACTATCTTTGAAGTTGATGAAGCATGTTGGATCTATTATGGGTCCTAATGAAGCATGTGTTTGGGTCACCCTCATTCTAATTCCACCCTAGGATGTTTGGCGCTGACCTAATTTGAATTTGAAGTTGGATGGCCGACTTTGTATCTTTTCAAAGCTGGAGATGGTATAAATACAAAATGTGCTAGTGTACATAAGAAAAAAAGGAGGATAAGTGAAAGAGAAGACATGAATTTGATGCTATTGTGAAAGCGTGTGAGTTATGTGTGTGGTTGATCAGTGTGAAGCTTAACACTAAGTTTCTAGATGCAATGAGCAGAAGGCGAACTATGTCATTCATGCAAGTGGATCAATTATTTTGGTGGAATCCTTTGTTTCTTTGGGATTGTTGTCTCTCTGTAACAAGTCTTCTTTGTGTTCTTTGTATCTCTATGGAAGTGAGCCATCCAAGTTGTAGCCCGTGGATAGTGAGTCCTTATTTTAGGCAGTGAGCCTTATCTTAAACAATGAGTCCTTATCTCAGGTACTGAGCCTTTTTGTAATCGATTTTGATATTCTTTATAGTGTGAGGTAATCCTCACCGTGGTTTTTCCCTCATTGGGTTTTCCACGTAAATCTGGTGTTATTGTGTTTTGTGCATTGGCATTTGATGGTTAATCACTTAATCAGTTTATGTGTTAGTTCCGTTAATTGAATATAAGGTTATTATCTGTGACAATTGATTCACCCCCTAGTTGTCCTATCCAACAATTGGTATTAGAGATTGGTTCCTTAGTGAGGAGCTTAACCGCTTAAGGAAGGTTCAGGATGGCTAGGAAAATGATCTATGATTATCCAAGGTTTGATGGAACTAATTATGGTATTTGGAAAGTGTTGATGAAAGATTATCAGGAGTATTATGGATATGATGTAGAGAAATCTTATAAGAAACCCTACACTCCTCCTACTAATGGTCTGAGTACACCTGAAGAAATTAGAGCACATGAAGTGAATAATAAGGAAAAGTTCATCTTGAAGAATAGTTTGATACATTTTGAGTTGATTAAGGTTCAAAATTTGAAGACAACTAAGGAAGTCTGGGATGCTTTAGAAAGAGCACATGATGGTGATGAGAGGGTAAAAAAGGCAAAATTATAGAATATGGAAACACAATTTGATCTTATACATATGTCCGAAGATGAGAATGTTAAAGCCTACTTTCAAAGATTTGATGAGGTAGTGGCTGAAATGCGATCTCTTGGGGCTACTATAGATGAAACCGAAATTCTAAAGAAGATTCTCAAAAACCTTCCTAATGCTTACAGTGAAAAGGTGAGTTCTATTAAGTAGACTATAGATTATAAGACTTGTACTAAGGATCCGTTGCTAGGATTTTTGACATCTTATGAGATGAGGAAGCCGAATCTAAGAAGTGGAGGCAAAACAAAGACTGCTTTTAAAGCTACCAAAATTGAAGATTTGGATGAAGAAAACTTTGATGAAATTAAGGCTAACTTTGTAAGAAGAATGAGAAAAGGCCCTGGTAAGTGTTTTAGTTGTGCAAAGATTGGTCACTATGCTGCAAAGTGTCCGGAAAGAGCTAAAAGGAATAAACAAAGATACTAGACAAAAAAGAAAGGAAAGAAGATTAACAGAGCTGACTGTGTTAATGAGAATGCTAGTATTTCAGATGAAGATTTAGAATATGAAGCTCCAAATGAAAATGAATGCTTGTTCTTGGCAATTAAGGATGAACCTACTTCTACTAACTTAGAATAATAGTTAAAGGAAAGTCCTCCAGAGAAAGAGAAGGAGAAAGAGAAGGAGAAGGAGAAAAATGAAGGTACAGTTATCTCTGCCCTACATGCTAAATAGGAAAAGATTTTTTGGGCAGTTGATAGTGGTTGCTCACATCACATGATTGGTGACAAGAGTAAGTTTGTGAAACTTGAAAAATATGATGGAGGTCTGGTTATGTTTGGAGATGATACTGGTGCTAAAATCTATGGGATAGGTTTAGTAAGTTTTGATGGAAAACACCATACTGATGATGTTTACTATGTTAAGGGTTTAAGGCATAATCTGTTGAGAATTGGTCAGATGTGTAGAAAAGGATATGATCTTGTGTTTAAGGATGAGAAATGTGAGATCCATAAAGGATCCAGAACATTGATTGCTATAGGAAAGAAATATGAAGAGAATATTTATCAACTTAAAGGTGTTGATGGATGATGTTTTATGACTCAGATAAATGACAGTTATGGCACAGGAGAATGTGTCACATGAATTTTGATAACTTGGAAACAATCAATTCTGTTCAGGCCGTGAGAGATCTACCAATAATTACAAAGCCTATTCTAGACACCTAAATTTGGACACTTCATTTGCCCAAATTTACCCCTTTTTCATCTAATTTATCCCTTTTTTGCATTAATTAAGTAATATTGCTATCATTTTAATTAATACCCTTAATTCTTCTAAATCCCTAAGGTATTTAGTTAATAATTAAATACTTAATCTCTTTAATCCCCCTTTTCATCAATGAATTAAATAAATATGAACTTTATTTAATTCTTCACATGTCACATCCTTCACTTAATCTTAATCAACCTCTTAATCTCTTCATTAGGGATGTGCACATGCCTAATCTTTGATTAGGATGTGTCACATCCTCCAACTTTTGCAAGTTGGCTTCTAATCCTTATTAACCACTAATCATCTTCTAATCACTGATCAATTAAGCCTAATTAGTACCTTGGTCAACTCTCCCCATCCCCCAAGGAATTTTTAATTCCTTTTTATTCATCCAAGGCTCCTCTCTTCCCCATGTGAATTTTTAATTCACCTTTATTCCTCCAATGAATCTTCTCCTCCCCATGCAAGTTCTAGAACCTTTGACTTGTCACATCACATGTGCCAAAGTCTTCTAGAATCTTTGACTTGTCACATCACTCACATGTGGCAAGTTCCCACCTTTTTGGGAACCTTGTCTTATCCACTAGATTCTTCCAATCATGTGAATTTTTAATTCACTTTTATTCACCCAAGATTCTCCTCTTCCCTATGTGATCATTGAGAGGTCACATCATCCCTTTTCCAAGGTACTTGTCCTTCCTCCACATCATGTACCTTTCTTACACCTCACTCCCACATCATCTCATCCTAAGCCATCTCACATTCCACATGTCAAGATGTGAGGGCTTGTGAGTCCTCAACTCACCATAGCCCTCCATCTTGACCTTGTTGGTTTAATCTCAACTGTTGAATTCTCTAGAGAATTCAAATCCCTCTATAAATACCCCCTCCTTCCTCTCATTTTGGAGGATCATGCTTATGTTACCAAACTCTTGCCAATTTGTCATTTGAGCATTCCTTTCTTTCACCATAACATTTGAATCCACACCCTCATTCATTTTGCATACCATCTTGCATATTTGACCTCATTTATCATCCAAGGAGCATACAAAGCACACAATATCAAGGGCCAACCAAGGAATTTGCAACACAAAGGTATAACTACTTATCATCTTGTTTTATTTATATTTTTTGCATAGACATTCCTTAGGATAATCTTGAGGTGTATTTCTTGTGTTATTCCTTTTAATGCATTATTAGTTAGTTTTGCATCTTAGAATAGGGAAGACATTTTAAGGGATCACATTTCTGGCATGCCCGGTGGGACCCACAAACAAGTCTTTTTATTTCACGTTTGCTATTATTAAAGTTGTTTGCAGGTCCAGGTCATAGAGGGGCAGACTTGCCCTCCCATGTGCTATAAAGGGGATGATTTTCCCTCATGTTTCAACTTTTTCTGACATTTTTATTGTAGAGGGGCAGACTTGCCCTGCTATTTCAACTTTTACTGACATTTTTACTACAGAGGGGCGAACCTGCCCTGTTGTTTCAACTTTTTCTGACATTTTACTGCAGAGGGGTAGATTTTCCCTGCTGTTTCAACATTTTTTGACATTTTACTACGGAGGGGCGGATCTGCCCTCCTGATTCATTATTTTTACCGCAGAGGGGTAGATTTGCCTTAAACAACATGTTTTGGAAGGTAAAAATAGGAATTTTAGCTCCATTTTTGCTGTTTTCGAGTTCTAACCCCCTAACCTTGTTTGTTTGTGGGTGAAGTTGGATTTCTTGATAATACTTGGCAACATATTGTTGTTATTCACAAAGGACGAAAGATAAAACAACTAACATTTCTTTGCAGGGCCATCCATTTATTCATATTTTAAAGCCTTTCCTTGTTTTTTTTATCTAGGCACATAGTTTAATTAGGGAGAAGTAATATTTACTGTGTGGTGTGCCTGTTTTGTGTTACCCAAAGGGGGCATTAGTTTTTTTTCACCTTCCCCTTGCACTTCATGTGAACCTGGGGAGTAGTTGGAAACGATTAGTGCCTTCTTCTTTTTTAGAGGGACTTGCTTGGGGATTTCATCACTCCAAGGGATGATCCCAACCACATGTACTAGCGGGGTATAATAAGGGGGGAGAGCCAAAGCTATACCCCAATCCAATCACATTATGTCTGGCGGAGCATCGAAGCTAGGGTGATACCTAACTAGACGTGAAGAGTTGGTCCAAGCCCTTCAGTATCTCGCTGGGTTCCCGGCTCACGCTTGTGACAGGCTGGTGTTCACAATCTAGGCCTCACGTACTGAGAGTATATCGAGGACTCCCTAGAAACCTTGTGCATCCTAGATTAAGACCTTTTGGCTATACCCTTAACATTAATCATATGATTGTGCTTGCTTAAAGTGTCTTTCTATGAGAAACGAGTAAATTTTTGATAAGTCAACCTCATTATTGTCAGTTCAAAGTCCTTGCCATAGTCGTTCTCATCCAAACCAAGTCCCTGTTTTCCATAGAGGGGCGGATTTTCCCTCCTGGTTCATTGTTTTCACTTTAGAGGGGTGGATTTGCCCTCTTGATTCATTGTTTTGATTGCAGGGGGGGAAATTTTCCCTCCTAATTCATTGGTTTGACTACAGAGGGGCGGATACGCCCTCGTGAACAAACAATTTTGCCTCGTTTGACCATTTCAAGCCTTTGTTTGACCGTTTAACCATTCCAAACATCCATTTAACCCTTCTAAGCATCCATTTAACCATTCCAAGCCTCCATTTAACCATTCCAAGCACCCGTTTGCTTGTTTTTCACATTCTGAGCAATCATCCCCCTATTTCGAACGTCTTGTCATCATATTGAGTGATCATCCCCTCAGTCAAGGCAATCATCCCTTCGTTTCGAGCACCTATTCACTTAATCCAAACATCTGTTTCTCCCCATTTATCACCAAAAGGAAAACTTGCATACTTCCTGTTTCAAGCCATCATTTCCTTGTTGCGAGTAAACTATCATACATTCCGAATAACCTTTCATCCCCCTCGATCCTTCGTTTACTCATTCCGAGTAATCTTTCATCCATTCCAGGCATACATCTCCTCATTTTAAGAGTTGTTCATCCGTTATGATCAATCGTTTACTTGTTTCGAGCTTTCATCTCCGCAACCCAAGAGTCGTTTATCCATTCCAATCAATCATTTACCAATTTCGAGTGCTTGTTCATCCACTCTGGTCATCTATTTCCCCAATTTGATTATCTAACACCTCATTCCAATCACTTGTCTCATCGCTCTAACAACCCGCTTACCCGCTCAGAGAAGTCCAAAAGCAGTGGGGTGGACTTGCCCTCTTGTGGGGTGGACCTACCCTCCAGAGAGGAAAATCCTTGCCTCTGTGCCTTGTAGAAGGGAAAATCTGCCCCTTTGTGAGGGAAAATCCACCTGGGAAGGGCAAGTTCGCCCCTCTGCACCAAAAAGTTGGCAAACAATAGATCTAGCCTCCGAATCCAATCGGCGGAATCAATCCCAGCATATTCTAATCGGAGCTTTGATCCCATCAACTGAATTTGTGTCCAATCATCCATCCCAATCATCTATACTTCGTTTTGAGGGTTTTGATTTCTATGTAGAAACTTCTAGAGGCCATAACTTTTGACTCAGATGTGGGTTTTGGCTGAAATTTTACGGGTGGTTGCGTTATGAGGTGGCATGTGAATTCCTTATCAATTATGAGTCCATTGGACCCCGTTTCGAGACATTTTTGGGGCCTCAAACTTTCATCTTGACCCTCAAAATCGTAATTCAATGTCTTTTTCCAATTTTTGAAAATTCGTTTTTGTTAATAACTCGGAATGCATATCTCAGTTTTGGAATGTTAGTTGGCAATTCATCCTATTTTAGTATTGGGTATTTTTTTGGAAAAAATTGGACTCTCAAGGGTATGCCTATGACATTTCCTAAAATGGCAAAATCTGACAAATTTTGGAAACTGCCAAATTTGGCAAAAATCTGATTGTGAACACCTTGTGTCGTCTAGTTAAAACCCTTGAACTTGGTTTCAAATGAATCCTATCATATCCTCCGATCCGATCCCAATCTGAGCTTTAATCTCATCATCCTAATCTGAGCTTTAATCTAATCCTAATCTGAGCTTTCATGCAACCCAAATATGAGCTTTAACATGATCCTGCTTTGAGAAGCTATTCATCCGTTCTGGTAAACTGTTCACCCGTTTTGACAATCGGTTTTCCCATTTCGGGTGCTGTTCCCTTTTCCAGAGTACCCATCAACCCAATCCAACCATTTTTCTGACCATTATGAGTATCCATTTGCTCATTTTGAGCAATCGTTCCCTCTTTCTATCTAGTTGTTCACCCATTCCGTGAAGCGGTTCACCCATTTCGACAACCATTTTTCCCATTCTGAGTGTTGTTCCCTTGTTCGGGGGACCCGTTTACTCATCTCGATCATCCGTCCATCCATTCTGAGTATCCATTTGCTCGTTCCGAGCAATCATACCCTCTTTCTGACTAGTTCACCCATTCTGGGAGACCGTTCACCCATTCTGACAATCTATTTTCCCGTTCTAATTGTCTTTCTCCTACTTCAAGTATCCATTCACCCATTCTGACTATCCATTCACCCATTCCGAGTATCTATCTACCTATTTCAAGTGTCATTCCCTTATCCCATCATCTGGGTCTGAGCTTTAATCCAATATCTCAACTTGAGCTTTAGTCCACCTACATCTTCTTCCAATCCATCTTATTTACCGTTCCATCATCTAATCCCCTCCATCTTCTCAATCCATCTTTGTTTTGTATCCATCATGAATCCTTATTCCCCTCTCGCACGACCTAGTAGTCAAGGGGAATCCTAGCTACATTGATGACGATAACTAAAGTCTTGTTGATCATAAAGAGTGTTATATATATCCCCTTGATGCTATCATTGCTAGCAAGCTCTCTCCAACCGCCTCCCAAAATCCAACTACTCCTTTGAACTATCCCACCATGCCTTCATCTGCATCTATTAACAGTTCTTATGCTACCCTTGAAAAGGGATATCCAACATCCTCACCATCGACATATTCATCATATCCCCCCTCTCAACCTCTATCCTATCCAACATCCACATCATCTTATCCTCATCATCATCAAAAATCCCAATATCTCTACTTTAATCACCCATCCCAATCTTCCCATCCTAATCAAACATTCACACATTCCTATCACAATCCCCCATCCCAATACTCCTCTTATCTTAATCCACCATCTCAATCCCCTTATCCTAATCCATCATCCCTATCCTTCTATGCTAACTCACCATACACGTCTTCCTATGGTGGTCCACCACCTCAATCTTCCTATTCTAATGCAACATCCACACCTTCCTATCACAATCCCCCATCCCAATACCCTTACATTAATTCCACATCTCCCCATTCTAATCCTTCATCTAAATCTTCCTATTATCACTCACCATGCCAACCTTCTCAATCTAATCCAACATCCACATCCTTTTACATCACTCTCCCTTTCACCGCATTATATCTTAATCCTCCATCTAAACATAACCTACCTAGTCCTCCAGCCACTCCTAGTCCTCCATCTAGTCCCATCCACTCATCTAATCATAATCCTGCATCTCCTCCTAGTTCTACATCTAATCCTCATCTACCCATCCACTCACTTAATCCTCCAATCCCTAACCCTAATCCTCCATCTCCTCCTAGTCCTCCATCCATTCCCATCCCCTCATCTAACCCTAATCCACCAATTCCTAATCCTAATCCTCCATCCATTCCTAATCCTCCATCCATTCCCATCACTCTACCTAATCCTACATCCCTTCGAAATGTCGCCCAAGGACTCATGACATAAGAGACACCATGCCCTCCCACTCTATCATGTACTGTCACTAGTGATGAGGCCCTCCTCCATCCTACACCTATCCCTCCCATCACCATTCTTGAGATCGTCCAAACGGTTGAGCCAGTCAAACCCATCAAATCCATTAAATCCCCATCTTCTACTAATAGATCCACCCAATCCGTTCAAGACATCCAAGCCCCTCCTCCCAATCCTAATATTCACAAACTTCAATCCCATGACCTTCATGAATCCTCCATCCTCCTATCTCCCCCAATTGAGGAGTCCCTCCAACACTCTTCCATAATCATACATCCCACACAAGATGAGTCATGCCAAGAGCTTGATCCAAAGCATACAAGCATATCCCTCCCTCCAAATCAAGATCCTTCCATCCCATCTACTCCATCTCAAGAACATAGTATTCCATCCATTTCATCTCATGATCCATATCCTCAACCAAGTCATGATCCTATCCTCCCATCCACCCCATCTCAAGATCACACTATCTCATCCACTCCATCCCATGATCCCCCTTGCATTCATGATCCAATCACTCCATCTCATGAGCCCTTACCATCCACTGCCATAAATCCAAATCCTATCATACTCCCTAATTCCTTTGCCAATCCCTTATCACCTCCTCCTCCCAATCAGGATGTTGCTCTCTCCTCATCTCCATCGCACGATCGTCCATCGCTTCCTGCCATCCCAACACCACTATTTTATCAAATCGGTAACATTACATGCCTCCATGGTGGTATTCTTGTGGAAGAAAAACAAAGTATATGCACCACCCATCCTCCTTTACCTAATAACAGACTCGCATCATGCTTCTAGAAGAATAAGCATCCTACCATAGATCACATGCTCAAGAACATGAACTATCAAGGAAAAGGTTTAGGCCTTCATGAGCAAGGTACTTTAGAGCCCATCCAAGTCAAAGAACATCCAAGCACACAATTAGGGAGGTCTTGGGTTTTCCTTGATTGTTAAGCCAAAGTGCGGGTCTTTTTTATCTACAAACAAATGAGGATCCATCCCTAGTGAAGTCCAAACCTTGTTGGATAGACATAAGGAGATTGTGGTGGATGAATTACCTAGTTCCCTACCTCCAATTAGAGATATCAATCACTATATTGATCTGATACCAAGTGTCACATTGCCTAATAAGGCTGCCTATAAAATGACTCCTGCTCAAAATGAAGAGATAGCAAAACAAGTGCAAGATTAGGATTAGAGAAGGGGATGAATGGAAAACAACATTCAAGACCAATGAGGGTCTCTATGAGTGGATGGTGATGCCTTTTGTCTTATCCAATGCCCCTAGTACCTTCAAGAGATTAATAAATGAGGTATTGAAACCGTTTATTAGCAATTTTTTTGTGGTTTATTTGGATGACATTCTTGTGTTTAGCAGGTCCAAGAAGGATAATTTGAAGCATCTTGATATGGTGATAAGGAGGTTGCATGAATAGGGATTGCTGATCAACATGCATGAGTGTGAGTTTACGAAAGAAGAATTGGTCTATCTTGGGGTTTTCATAGCAAAAGGAAGTTTAAAAATGGATCCATCAAAGGTTGAGGCCATTCTCAATTGGCCAACACTTAGGTCAGTGGGTGATGTATTTCATGGCCTTGCAAGCTTCTACGAAAAATTCATAAAGAATTTCAGTTACATTTGTGCACCAATCATAGACATAATCAAGGGAGATAAGAAGAGAAAGTTCCAATGGACCAATGAAGCAGATGAAAGGTTTGGATATTTGAAAAGAAAGGTATCACATCAGCCTATCTTTGCCCTTCCTGATTTTAATAAATTTTTACTATTGAATGTGATGCAAGTGGTCAAGCAATAGGTGTTGTCCTAAGTCAAGAGGGCAGACTGGTTACATTCTTTAGTGAAAAACTAAATGAGGCTAAGAGAAAATATTCTTGATATGATCTTGAATTGTATGCTATGGTCCAAGCCTTAAAGAAATGGAAGCACTACTTGTTACCAAATGAGTTTTTTGTATTCACTGACAACCATGCACTTAGTTTCTTGAATGGACATGAAACATTGAACCAAAAGCACATGAAGTGGATTGAATACCTACAAACATACACCTTATCCATAAAGCACAAGAAGGGACAATCAAACAAATTTGTAGATGCCCTTAGTAGAAGGGTCATGTTGGTTCAAGAGGTTCAGTTGCAAAGTGGGCATAAAATATCCTAAAGGTATGTATAAGGAGGATGAAGATTTCAAGGCTGCTTTTGATGTTTGTTCTCAATCGTTAGATGCTTTTCACAATGATTATGCTAATTATGTTTTGCAAGATGGCCTATTGTTTAAAGGGGCTCAATTTTGCATACCCAAGTGCTCTATGAGGGAAAATTTGACAAGACAAAATCATAGTGGAAGTCTTGGAGGGGACTTTGGACTTGACAAAACTTTGGAGTAGGTTAAGAGGTTTTACTTTTGGCCTAAAATGCAGGTTGATGTAAGAAATTTTGTGGAGAATTGAACTATATGCCAAAGAGAAAAGGGAAGTACTTCAAATGCTGGCCTATACCAACCTCTACCAATCCCAAATAGACCTTAGGAGAGCATAAGTATGGATTTTGTCTTAGGATTGCCTAAGACTCAAAGGGGAGTTGATAGTAATTTTGTAGTTGTGGATAGGTTCAGTAAAATGGCACACTTTATTCCTTGTAGAAGTACTAATGATACCACTAATATTGCAAGACTATTCTTCAAATAAATTGTGAGGATCCATGGGGTGCCTTTGAGCATTGTGTCAGATAGGGATTCCAAATTCATTGGTCACTTTTGGAGGATGGTATGGAAGAAGTTAGGGAAAAATTTGCAGTATAGTTCTTCCTACCATCCTCAAACAGATGGACAAACAAAGGTGGTCAATAGATCACTTGGTAATTTGTTAAGGTTCTTGACAAAATAGCATGGTCTTCAATAGGATTTTGTGTTGCGCCAAGCAAAATATGCTTATAATGATTCCCTAAACAGAAGCCTAGGAAAAAGTCCTTTTGAGGTGGTGTATGGAATGAATCCAAGGGGAATCTTTGAGTTGAGAGATTTGAAGGATATGGAGACGAGACGAGTAGAAAAGGAGAGGAGTTTTCCATTGCAATGAAATTCATTCATAATCAAGTGAAGGATATGGAGAAGAGACGAGTGGAAGGAGACGAGTTTTCCATTGCAATGAAATCCATTCATAATCAAGTGAAGGAGGGGTGTATGGTGCAGGGGGACCTTGGGGTCTACATGCCTCCATGAGGCTTTGGTGAATCTTGTTTTGTATTTAAAGTTGTGTGTGGTGTAATAAGGTCCAAAGGACCATTCTTAATGGTTTGGAATGAGTTTTCATTCTTTTTAATGGGTTTTCAATGGTTGAACTAGGTCTCCTCCTCACCATGTAAACTTGGTGCATCTAGGCCAAGTAACGAATCACGGTGCCATGATGTAATCAGGTAATAGAGGGGAGTAACCTTGATGATTTTAATATGTTTTTAGGTATCTTTACATCTTTTGAGTTTGTAGTGAAGTCGGGTTCTTGGGTGTAGTGTTAAGTTGTCTTAACTAGGCAACTTGGGGGTTAAAATGGAGTTTGTTAGTTCCCAATGGCCATCTAATTCAAAATATAGTTGAGGTATGTTGGGAGGAGGTTGGAAATGATTAAATAGGCCTCTCTTGGTCGAGGCAAGGTTGATTATTAAGTTGGAAAGAAGATTGAATGCAAAGAACTCCGTTTTTCTCTAATTTCCTGTGTAAACTTGTTGATCCCGGACTTGGTATGACCTGTAGCATTCTTGTACGTTGCCAAGGCTGATATGGATTGAAATATGAATGATTTGGATTAATTTTGGTAGTGGTATTGTGCAAAACCATAAAGGATTGGAGGAGTTCTTACAAATTTTTTGAAACTGGTCAAAAACCCTCAAAACTAGGGTTTTGATCACAAAAATGCATGCAACTCGCCATTCCTTCTTGGTCAAAGATTAATTCTTGGTGGAATGGCACAATGTATCATGTATTTTATGGTTTAAATGGTCTTAGAGAATGATAGAGGTTTTGGAGTGACTTTGTGGAGATTCTAGGCTTGGCATCCTCATGTGACAAGCCTAATTGTGGTGCAAAAGTATGATTTTGTGGATTTGTGAGTGAAAGTTATGGTTTAGAATGACTAAAAGGGGTTGAAATGTGTGTGTTGATGTTTTGAGAACCATATTATTGGCTTAGGGGAGTTGGGGGTGCCTAGATAACTTGGTTCTTGTTTGGGATAGTCAAATAGGCTCCCTTATAATGTTACAAAACTGATCCTTTGTGCTTGTGCAGATAAATGTCATACCCTGATTCTTTGGGGGTTTGTAGTGTTCTATTTGAGGAGTATAAGTTAGGGGCCACTTTTTTGGTTCTTGTCTTTATAGGGGTTTTATACCGACTGTCCTAATAGATAGGGCTCCAGGGGAAATAGGCCTAGTATTGTTTTGTTGAGTAGTTGGGTGTTCTCAACCATAGAAATGAGATGTGTGGGCTTAACTTGGTAAGTTCAAAGTGTCTCATGTCAATTTAAATCCTCTGGTCATGTTTGATCTAACAGATTCCATGTTAGTAGTTGGGTTGCTTTGTGGAGTCAAGTGAGGTTTGGTGTCTTAGTGGGCATATTTGAGAGAAGTTATGTCAAAATCACATCTTGGTTGATCCACTTTGCATCAGATTTACAAAATCAACTTTGAGCTATGTAGGAAGAAAGAATATAAGCAAGATTGGAAACATAAGTGAGGAATACTATGTGTGATTGTGTTAATTTATAGGAACCTAATGGTGGGAAGTATATTTATTTTTGTACTCATTTTTCACCTTCCCACTCTTTTCTAGCCGTTACATCTTCTATGGTTTCTTTTTGGTAGGTTAAGTCGTGTCTACCTATGTTACATGTATTATACATTTATTTAGTACATATAATAAAATTTCTTTATAAATTCCTTTTATTTCATTCATTTGACTAATGGTAGTGCTTTAATCATGAACCATTAACATAACATTAGAATAGTTCATTATCAAGTGTTCTTAGTCTAACTATTATGGATTCTAGGATGTCGTTGATATATTAGGGATCTAACCATCTAACTTTCAATTTTCCTTGTTTTTCTAATTTACTATCATACAACAATACCATATCATTTTCATGGAATGTTTTGTGTTTCATATATTTATCATGCCATGTTTTTTGTTTGTTTTTCTCCACATGCTAATGGTATGTCAAAAATAGTTTTTCATCTTGCTTCTCTAACAATTCAATCATGTTCTTTATAGATTCTTCTTCTATGATATGCAAATTGAGTATGGTGCAAAAAGTGGAAATTATGAAATTGAGTGGTAGGATTGCAATATCTAACCCATATACGAGTTGGAATGGAGTAAAATTTGTAAATATTTTCTAAGAAGTTCTATCTTCCCATAATATTGTTCGAATCTTTATATGTTAATTTGTCTTGTTACTGTTGCACATTTTAGTTAGATTAGTCCCTATCATCTTCTCAGGGCTTCACTTGCACCATTTTCCTAAGGGTGGTAAGGAGTGATTTTATTATGTGTTATCATAAAATTGATTAGCAAATCCACAGTTAATTTATTCACAAAAAAAATCATTGGTCACTAGTGATGCTTATTGGGAAACCAAACCTAGTAATTCTATTTTCATATATGAACTCTATAGCAATTTTTGTTGGGAAATTTCTTGTGGGTTATGTGTCAACCCATTTAGTTAGATATCCCACCCATATTATGATAAATCTCAGTTTTGAATTCCTTTTTGTTAGATTGATTGGCCCTGTGAAATCTGTAGCTCATAATTTTTCAAACAGGACTTGGGCTAATAAGGCGAGTCTTCTAACTCTTTGGAATATGTCACATTATTTGACATACTAATTTTAATCCTTCTACAAGGTTGGCCACCATAGTATTGCTAGATTTACCTTCTTTTCAATGGTTTCCCATGAATTGCGACCACTTGAAATCCCTTAATTAGATTCTCTAAGTATTTCCTCCCTTTCATGCTCATATACTACTCTTTAGATAATTTTGTCTCTTTCTATATTGTATAATTATCCTTTATTTATCTTGTGGTGATATGTCTTATGGATATTCTCATGTTGATAGAAGTGATGTGATGATATGCAACTATTGAGGTGTCACAATCACCATAAATAATTTTGTGCAAGGAAGATCTTCTTCCTGGTCATTCAATTCTTCACTTGTCTCAATTTGAGAGAGGAATTCAAGCCCTTGGTTGTTTCTCCTCAATTTTACCACAATTCTAAAATCAAATTCTTGAAATAGAAGAAACCATATACATATTCTCCCTTAAGTAATTGGTATATTCAAAAGTTAATTTAATGGCTCATGGTCAGTGTGAAAGGTGAATGGTGTTGATAGAAGGTGGTGTATAAAATTTAAAGTGTGTGTATCATCACCAATGCCTCCCTTTATGTGGTTATATAGTTTTTATTAACCTGTTATATTTTCTCATTGGAAAAAGTAATCAGATAGCCCTTATTTCCCTTTGGTTGTGCCAACATTGCTCCTATAAATATTCCAAAAGCATCCACATGAACATGAAAAGGAGTTGTCCATTCTATGAAAATAAGTATTGGTTCTTTGGAAATATTTTGTTCTAACATGTCATATGATTGTTGACATTGATTTGTCCACTCAATATATCTATTTGACTTATTTTTCAACAATTCTTCAAATGGTGCTATTATTTTTGCATATCCTTTGATAAATTTATAGTGGCGTCTAGTGTATTATAAGACTTTTTTTTACTTTACGAGCTAACTTTCATGGTGGTGATGTCATAATTAGGGGACATTTATGGGGACCTACCATTAATCCTTATTTAAAAATTATATGTCCTAACAATGTGTTGAAGGATGGAAAAAATGCATTTCTTTATATTGAGAGAGATTTGTATACTTCTACATCATTCTAACATGGTGTGGAGTGTTTTTATATGGTCTTTGACTAGTCTATATATAGTCCAATCATCCAAATATACTTCTAGGAAGTCATGTATGAAACCTCTGAATACATTTACCATTATGTGACTACAAATTTCCAATGCATTAGTTAACCCAAAGGGAATAACTATGTACATGAATGACCCCTATTCGGTAGAAAAAGTGGTTTTTGGTTGATCCCTTTTTTTTTTCTTTCACTTGGTGGTAATCAAAGAACCCATCTATAAAGGATTATATCTCTCTATCTGCTCTTGATTTAAGTATTTCTTATATGAATGGTGTAGAAAATGGATCATGGATGCATTATTTATTAAGCTCTCTAAACTCTACATAAATCCTTATTTCTCCTATTTTCTTATTTTTCTCTATCATTGGACTAATCCATTCTACATCCTCCATTGGTTTAATGAATCCTCCACCCAATTCTTCTTTCACCCTCTTTTTCATATTAGGGTTTCATCTATATGTTCTTTTCTTTTGTGA
The DNA here is from genome assembly GCA_007115665.2 of Sequoiadendron giganteum. Classification (NCBI taxonomy): domain Eukaryota; kingdom Viridiplantae; phylum Streptophyta; class Pinopsida; order Cupressales; family Cupressaceae; genus Sequoiadendron; species Sequoiadendron giganteum. The sequence continues at coordinate 493,975,834 of CM021102.1, read as the reverse complement.
CTTGACCCCTTATTTTAATTGAATTTTCATGCACCCTACTTCTTTAATACCTTTCAACTCAGTAAATGTATGAGGAAATATACTTTCACACTCAGATAATATTTTGTTACCTGTGTTACTAGCTTTCCATCCCAATAATCTTCGATCTTGGGTAGTTTTGGGTCACCTATGGTAGCTATATTTTCCTCTCTTAGTTTAAAGGTTGATTATAATACTTATCTTCAGGTTCCCTGTTACTTTTTATTTCCCTTTCTCCTTGATTAACTTGTATGCCAAATTTAGGTTTATCTTCATTATTTCTTGATGTGTGATGTACATATCTTTCTAGAATATTGCTTTTCTTTTTCCATCCACTCTATAAGCTTCCATAATCCTATCTTTGGTGGTGGTGGATTATATTCATAGGTATTTATTTTTATATTTTATGTTGGTATCATACAAAGAGAAGGAATGTATAAAATCATCCTGGAGCTCATCCTATTCTTTGGTTTCACTCTCCCTTCTCAATTGATGTACTAGTGTGTACAACTGGCATTAGAGTATAATAGAACATGTGTATGTAATGCCTTGTATCAGATTATCTTCTACCTTTCCATGTTGTTATACATATTTGTATGTTTTATTTTGGTAGAATTTCACCATTATATTTTGGTATTATCTTATAATCTCCTTCCTCTATTAAGTGTCTTTTTCATATTAGAATCTTGAAAGCATGCGATATAGGAATATCGTTTTTATGATTATTTCACTAGGCGATGACATTACATGCTAAGGTTTGTGTACTACATCATGTTAGAGTCACTTAAGGACTCAAGCCTCCAAGATCACATGCAAAAAACCAACAACAACCTTCTATAAGAGGGAAAAATAAAAACACAAATTTTTAATAGTGGATGCAAGATATGGCCAATATGCAATACTCAAGATTGTAGTGATATATTGAAATTAAACTAAATTGAATTTTTTAATATGTACAAATGATGTCTTGCTTATAAAGGAAAAATATGGGATATGATTAGAAAAGATATTGAAATGTGTCTTAATCTTGTATAATGAGATAACTACCCCAACAAACATTAAGTGACTTAGGACACATGCATTAAATGCCAAAATATAAGATAAGATCTAGTGACAACTAAAGCTAACTAGAAAGATTCCCTCCTAGGACCTAAGTGGAATTAACATGTAAATAGTACCTAGATAGGTAAAACACTACACCAATACCCCCTTAAGTACAAATTAGGATCTATTATTATGAAAATATACAAAGATAGATCTCAACTATGAGACTATGTTAGGTACCCATTTACAAATGCAATGCAATCTCTCAAAAATGGAGAAAAGGAGAAAACCCAGTGGGAAAAACTCCTCCCCAAAAAAGAGATGAAATACAAAATACTCTCAATAATGCATGAAAGGGAAAAAACCCCATGCAAGGAAAAGTACCCCCCCATAAGAAAAGAAGAGAGACCATGCAATCCCCTCAATGGCGAGTCTCTTGCAATGGTAGAAGCTCAACATTGAATGTTGAAGATGATCTAATCTCGTCAAACAAAATTCCTCACTTTACGCAGAAAAGAAACCAAGATGATATGAAAGATGTCTTCCCATTCCTAAAAGGAAGATGCAGGAAGAAGAATGATATGTGATATTCCTAAACTACGCTCAAGTGTCTCCATGTCAATGTCAAAAGCTGAAAAACTCCAAACATACATTTTAACCTGGACAACTGAAGATATCAACCTAGAATATCCTAGAGACGAATGCAAAACACACTCCAAAGACAAAGATGCCTCCTTTGAAGACAAAGAATTCTCCACCAAATGTTGTCCAAAAGTATCCACACTCATGTCAAGATGCAAAGAGTGATCATGTAGAGAATGGACAAGAGGGTCAAAGTATTCCCTCACAATAAGTGAAAAAGAATCATCTTCATCAAAGAGAAGATGTATGCACTAAACGATGTCTCCAAAATTTGAAATGTGGGACTCAAAAAACAACCCACCAATGTATATCAAGTACACATCCCAAGTATATGTAGTTGGAAGACTATGTAGATCCTGTTGCATTGAATCATAAGAGGCAAACACTATGCCAATATGAGCATCATCAAATGTAATAGAATATGAAGGAGATGAAATGCAAGGATCAAGAATGGGATCGGATGTGAGAACACCCGAGTTCAAAAAGCCAAATGTCTCCTCTAAATCATGGTTCACCTTAGAAGTGTGATGAACAACAAAAGGAACAATGTCATCATTAGAGGAAAAAATTGCAAATGTGTACAAATGAGATGAATGATCAACCATCTCAGTAGAAATAATCTATCTACTCTCTAAGTCTTGAATGATGACTGAATCAATTGTGAACTCCATAGTTCTCCCATCTCCACCACATGATATCTGATATATGGAAAGAAAAAGTTTGTCAAATGAGGTACACACAAAACAAAATTGAAAATTCCCTCCCCAAAAGCAATAGATCCCTTCCCAAGTATACTCATACATGTATTGTTTCCCATCAAAATAGAAGACATAGGACAAGGCTCAAAAGAAGAGAATATAGACTATGAAGATGTCATATGATGAGATGCTCCTAAATCTAGAAGTCATGTCCTTGATCCATGACCTAAAAAAGCATAAAGAGTTGTTCCCTTATTTCCTAATGTAGAAGACAAACTAGAATAACCTTTTCCCTTATTAGCCTATTTTGAAGAAGAAGAAGGTGACTTGAACATTCTAGAAGGAAAATCAATCTGATTCTTTTTGAGAAGATGTTTCAACTCATCAAGATCCTTCTTATAACAAGAATTTTCATAATGCCCAAGATTCTTACAATATGAACAAGTATACTTCTCCTTCTTAGATGATTTATATATGGAAGATGAATTATTCTTTGGTTGATCTGAATGTGGATTTTTCTTTGATTTTTTTATATTCTTTCACTTGACTAGCCAACAATGCCTGAGATTAGAAAACTTGATGAGACCCATCAAGATAAGCTTTTATTGCTCATGTATTAACATCTCAAAAAATGATGGAAATGAAGGTGTAGTATCTGTAGACCCCATAGTCAACCTATGAGTATGGAATATAGAAACAAAAGTAGCGTAATCAATACCAATTGTGTTCAAAGTATTATAGACCAACTGAATATCCTTCTTATCAATTCCACATATTTACATTGCCCTTTTAGATCAGTAACATTAGTGATGTAGTCTTGGATGTTATCAAAGTTCTTGGGATCAAGGCTCATCAGTTCATTATCAATTTGATAGCCTCTTACCTCATTTGTAGAACCATATGTTTTTTTCAATTTGTCCCAAGCCTCATGAGAATTCTCACATGATCCAAGAGATTTAGTATGTTGATTCATCCATTTAATCTTTTTATCTTCATTTGTAGGTTTAGGTACCTTATTTTCAACATATAGAGTGATGTAGGAGCATCCGAGTCCAAGGGAAATCTTGCATCACCCAAAAAAATTTCTTTTTATTTTTCTCATTTTTGGTGTGTTGTGGTGGTTCAAGGTGTCTCTCTACATCTTGTGAGCCCTCATTTGATCATAAGTGCAAATTTAAGTTTCTCATTGGAGTGTAGTTTTAGCGTGTCACAGACAGTTTTATGAAACAATTGTTTCCAGAAAACTATGAGGGCTAGGAAAAATCTGTCTTACAAGCATATTTTTTATTCTATCCTTGATTTGATGGTGAAGGTTTAAGGTTCTAATTCCTCGTGGTTTTGGAGAATTTAAAATTTTCATTTATGCTTGTGATTTGGAAAAAGGTTAAAATTTGAAATCCTTGAAGGTTTGGGAAAAATCCTTTTGTAGGGGACCTGAGGAAGTCATAATACACCTTTAGGGGAAATTTTGAGCAAAACGAAGAATTAATTTTTTTCGCCTGTTGGCATCCGGATCCACTTGACACTCTTTTTGTAATTTTTCCATTTATTTATTTTCTAGATTATCATTGAAAAATTAAGGCATTATTTCCAATAATGTAATTGGATTATTTGATGCAAGTAATTTGGTTTTTCCATAGTCCAAGTCATTCAAATTATACCTATTTAAATATCCTGTTAGAGGCTAATTGAAGGCTTTCCCACGTGACCAATTTCAGTTTGAAAAAAATGCAAATTAGTAAAATTTGAAGACAAGTTTTCTAGCAGCATAATGAAAAAATAATTGGTTGGATGTGCAGAGGATATCCATGTGAAAATTGGAGGTAGTGGGCATGGGAAATGGGGTAAGTAACCACCCCATTTTTTAGAATTTTATGAAACAATAAAAATAACAAAAAAGTGGGGACATGGGGTATGAGAGGTTGATAGGAAAAGAAAACATAAGATGTTGCATGGGAATTTAGTAGAGCTGGGAAAATTTTATGAAAAGTTTAAGAAAAATAAAATAGGCAGAAAAAAGAGAGGATTTTATATAACAAAGCACGAAGTCATGAAATAAAATAGGCAGAAAAAAGAGAGGATATTTTAGTGAGGATTTTATACTAAAATGAAATCAAGTATAACAAGTCATGAAGTGAGAACCTAAGTGTCAAAATCAATCTAGAGATATCACTAAAAAATACAAAAGGCAAAAAACAAGTATAAAATTTTATTGATAATTTTTTTGAGTATCTCTAGATTGATTTTTTGATAAATGTTTTTGGATTTTTTGATGAAGTTTTATGAATATTTTTGGATTTTTAGTGAGATTTTCGATAACCTCAAGATATACAAGAACCTGATATGATCCATAACGAATTTCCCTCAGCGTGACACAATAGACTACCTCGATATAGAAGGGACAAGCTAACCTTAGGAATATGCCAAGTAGTGCTAAGGGGATGTGATACTTCACAACCTAAATCCATGATAAAGATGCAGATGGGTGATGGAATAAACAGGTTGAATGATGAGGTGATGGATGGTTGGTGAGGCAAAGAATGATAGGATAAAGAGCCAAAGAATAGATTGAGGTTCTTTATTTATGCAAGGTGCCTGTTTGCTAGGTTTTCACCAAGGTACTTGCCCAAAGCACCACCAAAGTATTTTTCAGTAGAGGACGATTTTTTTCTTCTTCACTATTTTCAATCCTTTTTCCTTGTTTTTTTGGATTTTGATCATTTTTTGATTTTTTTGTATTTTCCAATTTATACCCTTTAAGACTAGGCATAAAACTTTTTAAGATGCAAGTTGTTGGTTGGTTCCTGCAAGGGTTCACCTTTAGGGATTGAAAATTGGTATGCTCCTAATCCATAGCTTGTTGTGACAACAAAGGAACCCAACCAGTTAGGTTAATACTTTCCTTTACTGTCCTGATCTGGTAGATTCTTCTGATTTTGTTTTAGGACAAGATCCCTTACCTAGAAAGATCGACATTTGATCTTCTTGTTATATCTCTATTTAGTCGGTTTTGATATACTTGCAAGTGATTAAGGGCATCAAGATGATGCTTGTTTAGGAATTCTAACTCATTCAACCGAGAGACTTTGTATTCTTCATCAGTGATCAAGTTTTGTAGTGACACTCATAGTGATGGGAGTTCAACCTCAATAGGCAAAATGGATTTTGATCTGTAGACCAAGGAGAAAGGGATTGAACCTATTGGCATGCAAATACTGGTTTGATAGGCCTAGAGAGTGAGCTTTAACTGAAAATGCTAGTAATGACCAACTTGATAGGCCTAGAGAGCAGGATTTAACTGCAGATGCTAGTCACGACCAGCTTCATTGATCATTTTCTTCAATATTTTAAGGATGGTCTTGTTTGTAGCCTCATCTTAACCATTGCCTTGGGGATAATATCGGGTATATAATTGGTGTTGGATGTTGAACCTCTGGCAGAACTCTTTTACATCCTAATTCTTGAAGGGTGTTCTATTGTCAGAGATAAGTGTGTGCGGAACACAGTAATGGAAGATTAGGTAATTCAAGATAAACTTGGAAATTCGCTTCCCTGTTATGTAGGTCATAGGAATGGCTTCAACCCACTTGTAAAGAATTTAGTGGCTATTATGATAAACTTGTGGCCATTCGATGAGGTTGGAGTGATTTTTACCTATGAGGTCGAGCCCCCACTATGAAAAAGGCCAGGGTGTAATCATCGATTGTAATTGTTGATCTGAATCATGAATCATATCTCCATGCTATTGACACTAGACACATTTTAACACATACTAATGAGCTTCTCTTTTCATAGTTGGCCAGTAGTACCCCATCCTCAACAGTTTCTTAGCTAAAGTCATATCGCTAGAATGGGAACCACATATGCCATCATGTACTTCTATTAAAGTGGTTAAGGCTTTCTCTTGGTTAAGACATCGTAGTAATGTTCCTTTGATGCTTTGAAAATAAAGGGAATCACCTAGGATCACAAATCGAGATGTCTTTTTGACAAAGGTCTTTTTAATGTTGGAGGTGATATCAGATGGGAGGGTTTCTCTACTAAGGTAGATAAATATGTCATGATACCATGGGGATCTAGGACCAAAAATGACACATGCGAATTTAAATTCATGGATTTCAAAAGTTGGTACAAGAATTTTTTCTACCAAGAATTGCATTGGAGGACGTTATCCAACATATCTAGCTATATCCAATTGTTGTCATGGCATTAATTGCTTTATTATTCAAGCGAGGAATTTTCTCAAAATTTATGTCTATGAAAAGGTCTTTGAGATTATCCGCAATCTTCTTGTAAGGAGTGAGCTTGTCACCCTTGGTTTGATAGTCAACATTGACCTGGTTGATAACTAGTTGTAAGTCTCCATAGACTTTCATCTCTTGTATCTGCCACTGAGTAGCTATCCTTAAACCTATGATTAGGGCTTGATACTAAGCAATTTTGTTAGTATAGGGAAATGATAGCCTGTATGAATTTGGAATGAAATCACCGTGAGGGGTGATAAAAATAATACCCACTCTTGATCCATTTTGGGTGAATGATCCATCAAAGTACATCTTCCACTGATCTATAAGATTGACTAGGAACATTGATTCAACAGGGAACTCAAATATCAAAGTGTTATTTTCATAGATGGGTGTGTCTTCTAGGTTGTATGTTATCACTTGTCCTTTGATTATCTTGTGCTCCACATAATCTATGTTAAATTCAGTTAAGATCATCACCCATTTGGTCATTCACCCAGTGAGAGTTTCTTTAGATAGCACGTATTTGAGCGGGTCAATCTTTGCAATAAGTTTGATTTGATGTGACAACATGTAGGATCTGAAATTTTGTGAAGCAGAAACTACTGATAAGCATTCTTTCTTAATGGTTGAATATTTCATTTCCTAGCCCACTAAGGTCCTATTTATGTAATAGATAGCTCTTTCCTTTTTTGCTTTCATCATGTTGTGCTAAAAGAGCTCCTAGTGTTGCTAGTGTTGTTGAGATATATAGCATCAATGGTTTGTTTGGTATTGGTGGTATGAGCACTAGAGGTGTCAATAGATAGTCTTTGATCTGCTAGAAAGCTATATCACACTTCTCATCCCACTTGTAAGTTATTCCTTTATGGAGCAGATGCAAAAAAGGGTGGATTTTGTCTAATAGTTGCACTATGAACCTTCTGATGGACTGCAATCTTCCTTGTAATCCTCTCATCTTCTTTAGTGTTTGTGGTGGTTCCATGTCTAAGATGGCTTTTAACTTTGCTAGGTAAATTTCTATCCCTCTTTGTGAGATGATAAATCCAAGAAGTTTCCTTGATGTAACCCTAAAGACACTTTTTTGGATTCATTTGTACCTTGTATTCTTCAAGCCTATCAAAGATGGGCCCTAAGACTCCTATGTGCTCACTTATTTTCTTTGATTTTTCTAAAATATCATCCACATAATCTTCGACTATTTTGTGGATCATGTCATGAAAGATGAGGGTCATTTCTCTTTGATAGGTTGCTCCTATATTCTTTAACCTAAATGGCATCATGTTCCTGTAATAGATTTCTCACAAACAAGTGAATGCAGTATTATGTTGATCCTTCTTGGCGATCATTATTTGATTATAGCCTAAAAACCACCCATAAGTGATAGAATTTCATGCCCAACTGTTAATTCCAAAATGAAGTAGATATTTGGAAGAGGTAAATCATTCTTTTGGGCATGCCTTGTTTAAGTCTCTAAAATCAATGCAAATTTTGATGCCCCTAGTGGATTTTGAGACTGGTACCAGGTTTGAAACCCACTGAGGATAATCTATTGGTCGAATGAATCCAACATCCAAAAACTTTTACAACTCTAGTTTAACCAAAATTGCTATCTGAGGTTGCATCTTCCTTAATTTTTTCTTCACTGGCTTGGCTTCAGGATAGACTGCTAAGTGATGCACAACCACTTATGAATTTAGTCTTGTCATATCTGTGTATGACCATGCAAAGTTAGCTCTTCACTCTTTCAGGAACACTACTAGGTTCTTTTGTTCTTCATCCAATAAGGATTCAACATAGAAGGTGATCTTAAATGCTTCATTTATTCCCACATTGAATTGAGTGGCCTTTTTTGCTAGCTCTATTGAATTTTTGGGATGCATTACACTAAGGGGGGATTAAATCCCTCATCCTTGAGTGCATCAAAGAGGTTTTCACCATCAGATATGCCCTTTCTTTTTACTATTTTTGGATCAAAGAGTGTCGCAATGTTGTTTTCATTCAAAGATCTGCATGTTACTTGCATTTCATCAATTTTGTGACTAAAGGATTCAATCGTCTTCCCAAGTATGCCCCTATGTCTAGCTCTGTGTCAAAACCTTTTTTATGATCTGCCCATGATAGATTGTCACAGAGTCCCATGAACTCTAAGATTTCTTCATCATTTTCAAATAAATATAGAATTGATGGTCCTTGTTGGTCCATGTCAATGAGTTGTGGGTATACTAAGCGTATTTTAGTTGGGTGATTGCTTGAAGAAAATGATGTAATGGATATCATAAAAAGGGAGTTATTCTCAAATAAGTCAACAACATTGAGTGGGAAGTCATCTAAGGTTGTATCATGTGATGGAGGTAACCAAGAGGAAGCCTCAACCCATTTAGAAAAAGTGCCTTTTGTTACCAAATTTTCACCTACAGCTCAATTTGGCAGAGCTAAAGCGGTTGATTAATTTTAAAAGGTGAAAAGTATTCCAAACATTTTTTCTACGCTAAACCATTGCATATTTAAAGATGCTAAAAAAGGATAGAATTCAATTTTAATATTCAGTGCTTTGCACATAAAGGAGACTACATTAAATAGAAAGATATTGCTTTCATTCATTTTGTAATGGAATATACAAGATTGCATAAAAGTTGCTTTTCTATACATTGGAAAAAAGAGAATAATCAAATGTCCCACACAAGCCGTGGGAGTAACTGAACTAAAGCAACACAAAAATACACTATACATCTGAAGATAAAAATAGTGGAAGGAGCATATAAGAAAAAACACGTCCATCATTTCCTATTGAATTTTGGTGTTGGTCTTAATTGTTGCCTACTCCTCCTCACTCCTGATCTTCAAATGAACTTGCATCATGATAAAAGAGTTGGTTAGAGATCTAAATATGAATCTAATTATGTGCCTTATCAATAGAAATATAGCATATGCTTATGATGCTTTAAGTCAGTTGAGAAACTATCAAATGTATGCAAGAGAGCTTGAAAATCAAACATCACAAAAGCATTGAGCTTCATTGTTTTTATCTAACATGTTTGTTCACTGTGCAGGTATAGGTGAAATCTTGTTGCTGATTCTTTTCTGTTGACATCATAACATGTGTTGAAAAAATGGGCTCCCACAAGGATTGAGCCCAAAATGTTTCCCCTTAAGTCTCAAGAGGGGAATGAGATAGGAAACACACATTCATATTGCTCAAATCATGATTGTTGTTGTTATGTGATTAGAAAAACTCACTTAGGTGGGGCAACAAAGAGAAAAGTAGACTTATTTTTCCATTGCACAAGGTGAGTGTGAGAATGGTGAACAATGCTCGATGATAGTTCTCACTAAGTAAAAGAGACTTAACAATGCATGGTGATAAGGGAATGAGCAAACACCAATGGGAAAATTTAACAAATCCATAACACAAAAGACAAGTACTCACCTTCAACAATCTATGCAAAATATTAAGATCATTATAAATCTGTATGTAAAATTTGAAGGAGATAATTAATTTTTCTTAATGGACAACATCATCATTGAAGCAAGATGAAAGCATAATATTCATATCACTATTTCATCATCTTGATGTCATTCATAGAAAGGGTTAGCAAGTATGTACTTTATATTTGAAGAGTCAAGGTAATGATAGGAGGCAGTGTTCTATGTAGGTGCAGCCTCGTAACATATGTAGGTGCATCTTTCTTTCCAAATGTAAAACTGCTATAATAAACATCCAGTGCAATAAATGAAAGAAATTGATAAATCTCATGAGGCCTGAAAGGAAAGAAAGGAACCTTCATTTATTTCTTCATAGGATGAAAATCCAAAATACAGTGGAAGGCATGAGGATTTTTGAAGGAAAAAATGAAAGTGGAGAGGCACCCAAAAATTCAAGAGGTCGCAACCTTTCATACAAAAGTAATTTATTTTTGTTTCTTTCAGAAAAATGAACAATATTGCCTCTTTTTGTCACATTCAGAAAATGGAGAAGCCCTCGAGCTTGTTCAAGAATAAGAAAACCTAGAATTCCCTTATGGAGTCACCGCCATGAGAGTTCAAAAAAACCCTCATAAATATAATACAATAAACTAAAATGCATAAAACAATCAAACTCATGGAGTATTTTATGCCTAGAGTGGATAGAGAAAGAAATATATTCATCATTTACAACCATTGGGGCTCAAATCGAGCATTTTTATAGAAAATAAAGAAATAATGTAAGGCTCGAAGTTCACTTATCGAAGCTTTTTGCCGATTTCTCAAAAAGAAGATACATTGAAATGCTTGTAGTAATACGTTTCAGAAGTTCTTTGATGGCAGCCTCAAGGCAATGAAAGAAGACATCGACAAAGGAAAACAAGGAGAAATACATCAAAAAAATGATGGTGGACACAGCTGAAAGGCCATGAAATGCTTCAAAAAATACAAGGAATGTGAAGATCTTGCATATTTTGTGAAAAGAAATGCTCACAGTGTCAATTTCCTATAGAGAAGATAGAAACTCCATCGAATCAAGCTCGAACACTCAAAACCCTAGCTTGATGGCAGCGGTATGCAAAGCAGACTTTTCCAAAATCAAAGTTATAAAATGATGAGAGAAAAGTTAGGAGTTTGAACTTTTGTTCTAGGGTTTTCAAATTTTCCCTAAGTTGACTTTGGCTTTTTTCACATTGATTTAATTTTGTATACCTTCACTAATACCTTCATGGTATTATGTTTTCTTTGCACATGTATTACAAGCCTAGGCTACAATATGCCTTAGGATTTTTGTTATTTTTTAGAAAATCATATAACTATGAGCCTTAGTCATTTTTCTATTTTTTATAGAAAATCAAATATCAAGGGGATGTATTGTATACTTAGAAAAATCAAAATCATATACTTTGCCTTGTATTTTTGAAATAAACAAATCAAAACCCAAGTTCCAGCCTTTCCATTTTGAAACTACAACATTGTAAAACAGTATTTAGGCAATGTTTCTATAAATTGCCTTAGTATTTGTTATTTTAAATGTAGTAAATTAGAGCAAGTATTGAGTTCTCCTAGAAATCTTCTATTCCTAGTTTGAGTCTTTTTGTGCAAAATGGAAAAAAAAAGAAAACTGAGGTTTCTATTTTTATTTTCAGTCAATTTAGGCTTGTTTTTGGAGTCTTTTCTAGGTTGACCCTCTTGGGAGGGAATATTTCCATCTTTTTCATTCAGTTTGGAGGTATTTGGGGCCCTATTTTTGGAGGATTTTTCTTCTTGCTCAAAAATGGCATTCAAGTTTCTATTTTGGAGAGCAGTTCACTCAGTTTCCTTCTCTCTTGGAGACACTTTGGAGGCATATATTGGAGAATTTTTTTTTTTTTTCTCAGTTCAAATTTTCTTCTTACTCTCTTGACTACTTGTAGAGAGCTTTGTAAGCTTGGATTTGTACTCAAATTTTCAGATTTTGATACTCCTTTTAGAGCAATTAAAATAGTAGAGCATTCTTATCTCATATTTTTGTCTCCATTTGTAGTAGTGATTTGATGTTGTGATTGTGATTTAAAATATTGAATCCTTTTATGTCTTGTTATTGCAAGTGTGGGTGCAAAAATTTCATATAATTTAGGTTGTGTGTTGTGTTCAGTTTTTGGAACCTTCATGCAAATCAATTTTGAGTTGTATGTTTTAAATGAGATTGTGAGGGTTAGTGTTTTGAGAATTGATTGTGAGTGAATTTATCCAATAAATTTAAAAAAATTGGTGCATCACCCTTCAGGTGTTAGGATTTTCATTTTCAAAGTTATCCTTCTCCCTTTTCCTCAATAAATTCTTTAGTTTAGGTGATTTGCCAAGGGAACCAACCCTCTTTGGAGATTCATTCTCATCATAAGTTACTCACAACTTGAGAATGTTTCCGTGTTTCAACAAGATATTTGAGTCAAAATTAGCTAGGGTGCAATCCGGATTGACAACACCTTTTCCAATAGGGGTGACCTTGCTAGTAGTACAACCTAGACCAAGATTCTTTAATCATTTCTCAAGAATAGTGGGTTCTAGTAAGCCATTGTCATTTTATCCCAATTTCTCATTCTTGTTATGGCTCCATCCCTTCATTAGTTGTAAGCCTCTATTATCATCTTCCATGGGGAGAACAGGAACAAGTCGTTCATCCTAATAGAGGAGTTTAGAGACATCCTCCTTATTGATATCTTCTTGGTTCAAATCCTCCCACTTGGTGAAGGTAGTAGCTTCCATCTTGATTCTTTCAGCCTCTTTGTTGCTAGATGTGGGTTTCCCATGAGACTGAGGAGAAAGAGGTAGCTCTCTTAAGAAAAAGTTATTCTTTAGTATCTTGTAGCTCCCACAACCATCATCTTGGATTATTGTTCCGATTTCAAGAATTTATGCACAATGGGTGTTTTCATTGCAAAGGTAGATGCAAGGGATGATGGGTTAATAAATGAGGTAGATGGTGTAGGCCCTTCGTCATTATTGGGTATTTGGGGTATCTTATAGAACTTGGACTCAAGATTCTTGTAGTAGTAAAAAGGCTCAAGATCTCTGGGGATGGTAATTTCTCTACCCTCAAAAGGAAACTTTACACATTGATGATAGGTTGAGGCTACAACTTTTAAGGCATGGATCCATGGTCGACCAAGTAAGATGTTATAGGGAAGATCAAGGTCTAACACTTGGTATGTAGTTTCTATAATGAGAGGTCCTAATTGGATGGGAAGTGCAATGATGCCTTGTGACACCTTCTCTTGGTCGTCATATGCCTTGTGACATCAATCAATCATCAAATCAATCAATCTTGTCATCTTGGTCAATTAATCTTGCCTTAATCAGGATGTGCCCTTCCTAAAACCAAGCACAATTAGTTAAATAAATTGTTCAACATTTTTCATCTTATCAATCAATCCTTTCCAACATGTCACTCAAATTCATTCATCTTATCATATTGAGCAATCTTATCAATGTCATTGGCAAACACTATCTCTATTGGTAAACACTCTGTTGGTCTGGATTTATCTTATCCTTTTGATTTATTCTGGGTCATGTTACTAGTTACCTCAAAGGCATCAAGTGCTCTAGCCAAAGAAAAATCTTGTTGCATCTATAGAATTTGTTCATTACTAAATTCTATAAATCCCTTATGTTCATTTGTGATATCCTCTATAGTGACAGTTTGATCTTGTTATTTTTGTTCGGGGTTTTATAATCTCTATGGGTCTGATGGTTTTTTTGGTAGTACTTGTGGGTGTGGGGCCACTAAAACTACTAGGGTTGTAATTCATGTTTTTTTTTTTGTGTGTTAGGATCTTGTTATAGGAATAAATCTTGTGATGACCTTGTAAGACATGAATTTGAGAGATGCATTTTGGATGAATATTTTATTTCAAAATAGACTTGGAAAAAGACACTCTAAGTAGATTTGAACCTGAGTTTGATGTTGATTTTGATTGGATGGGTGGTGGATATGAAAGCCTCTAAAAAAAAAATTTAACTAGATCTCATTTTGATTGGTGTTGAGGATAATCCTTGATTTTCCTAGATTTACGAGTCCACGCAAAGGAAAATGATAATGAGTTTTATAAACTCAGGAGTAGACAATGACTTCTAAGAAAGCTAACTCACAAGGATTTGATGCTAATTTAATAATTTACTTAGAAATGATTTTTTTCCAAGCAAAGGCTAAACTAAAAGCCATGATACGAGATCTAAGAAGACTTATGTCTAATTTTTGTTTTTGTGGGATGAGTCATTTTACCGTTGTTGATAAGGTTGATATTTGGTTCAAACTAAGAGGATGCATTTTTAGAAGCCCAATACAAAAGGATGATGTGGGATGAGGACGAAAAATCTTTGTTTGTTGTTTGGGATAATTGATGATGACTATAGGTTTGGTTGATACAAGTCTCTGATCCTAGTAATTGACGGTTGAATTTTTGGAATCTAAGATTTTAGGAAACCTAGAAAAATTTAATTGATAGTCAAAAGCATCACTTACAAAAGTGTCATTTTAATTAAACAAGAATGTGGCATTGCCCCTAACAAAAGTGACTAAATTTTGCAAAAGTGTAAGAGATTTTCAGCAGCACTATTGTGTGACAGTCTGAAGTGTCATTGTGCTAGTTTTAGGGTTTTGGACTATTAGAGAAGGTTTTTGATCAAAAGCGTAAGTTTCTTAGAAGTGTTGGGATGAATAGATAAAAAAGCACCAAGTTACAAAATAAAAAATATGGATTTACAACTAAAATCACAACAAATTTACAAAGTTGTCATTGTAACACTTTAGAAGCGTCACTATGACACAAAGGCAAGGTTCTGCAAGTTCAACCTAAATCTGTCTTGGGTTTTGGACTTTTTTAACTATTTTGAGGATTAATTTTAAATTGTTTGATAGAGAAAGAGATAAAATACAATAGAGAATAACATATAGGACTGATTCCAAGGGTTTTGAGGATAATTTCATGAGCCTTCTTTAATAAGAGCATGTTATTTGGTGTCAACAGTATTGAACAATGAATACATGCCAAAATACACAACCTAGCTAATAGTAAAAAGGTGTGTCAACTTAGGATAAGACAATCTTCCAAAGAAAATACCTCCATAATGAGTGGGTGAATAGAGTATGCAAAGATCATGTACCACCTCTACACCTCTCATCTCGAAAGGACAAGGTCCTAATCAAGTAATATCAATCACCTCAACAAGGGGAAATACATGATGAGTTACTTCATGCATGATATTGTATATTGCAATATCCTAGTTAATGACTGATGGTCTTAAAGGCTACTAATAAACAAGGTTCATAGTGGGGGATCGGTGAGTAGTGAACCCATTTGAGGATGCCCAAGTCAAGGGGGGTCTCCCCTCTCCTTGTCACCTACAAATATCTCAACAAATTGAGGGTCATGAGGCTTGTCTTATAGGACATTAGTCACACCTTAGTGTACATCTTTCGTTCTCCCCCCTTAATATACCCTACCTTAAAACATGGTTGAGATTGACCTTGAGGTGATGAAATCCCCAAGAAGGCCTCCTACTAAATTACATGGAAATGATCTTGTTTCTGATTCCCAAGATCTCTCTTAAGAGTCGTGAGGGAAGAACATACATAAATAATCACTCCTTGAGTATACAAATAGATTGCAAACTATGGTGTTTTTGATAACCAAGATTGCACGTATTGCAAGGAGAGAGCATACATACCACTAGCCTACCAAACATGACAAACAAGTTATTTTTTAAACCCAAATTCAAATGTGAAAGTTGTATTGTTCAATTTTAAAACCCAAATCAAAATGTGAATTTTGTATTTTTCAATTTTGAAACCCAAATAGAAATGTGAAATTTGTTTGAAAGAAATCTTGCAAGAAGACCTATTAGTAGTTTGTTTGTTTGTTTTCTTCTCCCAATGTATGCCAAAAGTTGCACAAGTGTGTTAGTTCCAAGAAAACTTCACAAAATGTTAGGGTTAGTTTGAAACAAAATTCAGGAAAATAGAATTAGGTATGCTACTATAACAACCAAAAAGCATCGTAACTATAAAAAAAGCATTGATATACCTCAAACACGTTGGTGTTTCTATGAAAAAGTGTCAAGTTGTAATAGAAGCATTGAGTCACAATCAAGTGTCATTGTAATCAATAGAAGCGTCATTGTAACCTGTAGTGGCATCAAACACATAAGTGTCAGAACATAAACATTGATATATAGCAAAAGGACCACTGTGCAGATTAGTAGTATTGATGTGTGACAAAAGTGTCATTGCACAAAAAATAGAAGCGTCGATTTATTGCAGAAACATCACTATAATATTTAAGTCATCAAAAACTTCAAGAAATGTTAGATCAAGGACGTGGGTCCCATTGGGCATGCCAAAATATCGTAGGGAATAATGAGAATTAATTAGAAGATGCAATAAAACGATTGGGTTTAGGAAATGTAAAAAACCCACAAAAGAAAGATCAATTAAACTCATACTTAATGAAGTTAAATGCAATTGAATCAATGAATAAACATAAATCAATATTACAAATCAAATTAAGATCAATTACTCAAATTAAAAAAAGAAAACCTAGTACTCCATTTGAGAATTATGCCAATTTAGGATGTGGATTGCTCAAATTGTGCATAACCCATGTTGCAAAAGCTTCGATGATGATCTTGACTCACAATTATGATGATTAAATGCTCAAGAATGCTCTCAAAAAGGTCATGAATTCCTTATGAGAATTGTGAATCATTTTTATGAAGATGATGGCTTGTTTTATAGAATTCCAAGATATTTGATCAACGGTAGAGATTGAATATGAAAATCAATGGTTCAGATTAGATCAAGAGATCAATGGATGAAAATAAATGAGAGCTTCAGTTAACTGAAAATATCTCCTTATTTCATGGAAATTATTTTAAGATATTTTGGAGGGAAGATATTTTGAAAAAGGAGTATTCCCTTTTTGAAAATGGAATATGCCATGTGCAAGTTAGAGGAAAAATTAGTAATTAAATAATTAACACACTCTTCATCCTCTAAAGAATAAATTTATGTTTCTCTATATGGAAATTTTTTATCAATATGTTTTCTTACAAAAATTTGGACAAAATATAGCAAATTCTTTCTCAGCTTCTTCTTGTTTCTTACGTGTATACAAAGTGTCAATGTGTTTACCCATATTTCTTAAAGATCAGTTTTGATATCATCGAGTAATGTACCTAGCTCTCATTTTGTAATACCTGATGTGCTTCCAAAAGAGACATGCTTCCTAGGGTATCCTCTTATAGATTGAGTGGATCTTGAGAAATTCTTGCAAACATCACAATATCATCAAATATTAATTTGGAAATATCCCCACCCCTTATAAGATTTAAAACATACACACATCCATCACGAATACCCCTAAGAAAAATCATTTTTATAGTATCATTATTCAACCCTGTTTGTCTTGTCCTTTGAAAAATATATGAAAATATTTCAAGATAATCCTTCAAATTTTCCTCGTCTCATTGCATAATTCAAATTATTTCATCCCGAACTTCTTTAGTCTTGCAATATTCTTGATGCTTTTTCAAGAACTTCTCCTTCATGTCTTCGCATGTTCGAATGGTTTGTGGTCCTAAGCTCATGAATTGCCATAATGTTGCATCCTTTAATGTGGTTGGAAACAACTTGAGCTTCTAAGAATCATTCTGGTAGTCATAGTTGTGACAAAAAACATCAAACTCAAATAGAAACATGTCATGATCTTCCATAGATCTAGTCCCCTAAAAATCGGCAAAGAAAAATGTGGTATGTTTTTCATGCAGGCTTCTTTTGTTGGATGAGAAATGGGGAATTCGAAAGTAATATGATTTGTATTGGTAAAATGTCTTTCGTTATTGTTATTATTGTTGTCAAACATGGTTTCGAATGCCCAAGGGGTGTAAAATGATGAGAACAACTTAGGATCTTTGTTTATTAAAGATTTACCACTTCGAAGTTTGTAAGATTCTTGAAATAATTTAGCAAGCTTCTTAGATAAATATTTTGGAGTGTCAAGTAATTCTTATTGTGTGCTAGAAGGTGACTCGAAATTAGACTCAATAGTAGTGGAATCAATTACACACTTTTCAAGATCAGGTTCAACTAATTCATTTTTTCATGATTTATTCACTTTTAGTGGCTTCAGTCCTTTTGTGGGGTTTGTAAGACTGGGAAAATTTGGTAAGCAAAGACTAAGTGACAACCACAACAACACAAATCTAAGCTAAGATCTCAATCCAAACAAGAGAATACAATCAAGAAACGAGGAATAAACTAAAAGCATTCAAACAAAACACTCCCCATATTGAAGTTGCTTCACTTCTTTTGACTCTCCTATTTCTCCTTTTGCAAACTTTTCCCTTAGATTTGAAGTAGAACTTGTGCAATAACCTGCAAATAGTAAGTATAAATTTGGAGATAAAATGGCTATTAAGGAAAAATGGAAGAGAATGGCTTCTTTTATCGACAACCATTCAAATGAATGAACGAGATCGATCTTCTAGAAAGATTCCAAGATCAACGGTGGAAGATTTATGCACCAGAAAGTGGTGGGCTAGGGACGTCTGTGAAGTCGATGACTATGATATAGACGACTGAGATTAATGAGCAAGTGGAGGGATAATGGATGAATAGAAAATCAAGAAATAATTAATTCATGAGAAAGGAATATTTGGCCAAGTGGAGGATAAAAAATTTATTTGAATTATTTATTTAGAGAAAAATGAAAATGGGCATCTAGTTCAAACAATTTACATAATTATTTTAATTAAACAAGAGGAAATGTGAAAAGAGGTATTAAATAATTAAATTAAATTAATTATTTAATACAAGAGACACATGGAGGACAATTAAATAATTTTGACAATTATTTAACAATGGAAGAATTAAAAGAGGGAGCGAATAGTTAAATAAATTATTATTATTTAACCATAGACGAAAGATGACAAGAAAATAATTAAATAAATAGTAATTTACTTAATTATTGAAGAAAGGGGTGATATTAGCAACACAATTAATTAATTTAATTGATCAAGATAGAATAAAGGTTAGAAAGTGAATTAATTAAATAATTAAAAAATATTTAATTAATAGAGGAATATGATCAAGGATAATCAAATAATTAGAATTATTTAATTATCGGAAGATGAAGACTAAGAAAAATGATGCTCGCAGACTTAGGACATTTTTCAGTGTCTACATTTTGCCCCTCTTTGACATAATGTGATTTAAGCGTTGTGTCAAAGAATAAAGAAGAAAATAAAGTTTAGTTCATGTCCTAGCATGCATCGGTGAAGGTGGGATAGACCTATGCCCCCTCGGGAAAATTTTACAAATTTTTCAAAAATTTCCAATTTTTTTGGAAAATTGTCCTAATAGGATACTTTGACTGCCAAAAATCCAATTGTGAGGAAAAAATTGAGTGTTGAGGTCGAGAAGGGTGTCAAATTCAAGTTCAAGGTTAGCAAGAGGACCCTCCAATAGACAAGGCAGGCATAAACCCTAATTTTGAACCTATAAATAGAAATTGGAGTGAGAAAATGTGTCATTTGTGCATTCCCAAATTAAAAATTCCTAGAGCTCTGAGTGATAGATGCAGAGATATCACCTATTCTAGAGGCTACCCACTATGCATATCACGTTCGAAGGTACCGCCATCTTGAGGGAGCGCTCACCCGGTATGTACTACTAGTCTACCTTTTATTTTTTTTGGTTTTTGCGCATTAAGATAGGGAAAACAATTAGCAGGAAATTGCATCACACAATTTTATTATGCAATTGCATGCATGTTCAACGCAGGTGATAAGCGGTTCACCGTAATCGCATCAGTGTGATGCAATTGAATCAGGGTGAGGGGAGGGGTGATTGCGTTGTGACACACAAAATGGTGCGACACAACTAACTTTTCGAGTCGTAGATGTGACTGAGAATGATGCAATCGAAAGGCTGTGATGTAAGCATTACATGATATGACGAATTTGAAAGGAGAGCAACACAATTGCAATTGCAAGCCGGTTAAAACTATATGTGATGCATTTGATAAACAATGATGCAATTGCTTGGTTAAATTTTTTCCCTAGATTAGGGAATTTTGACTTAGTCAACTTAGGTCTAATAGGTCAACTGAAGGTATGAGATTGACATAATGGTTTTCTTGATGATTTCAGGAGTGTCTACCTCCTATCTACATGTGGGAGTCGAGACCAAATGTTTTATGACTCTGGGACCAGTTGGGTAAGGAGGAGAGACATGCATTACTGGACCTGGGGTTGTTTTGCATCACTTATATGCTCGTGATCAGGGCAAATAGGGGCATGTTGACAACATTGGCAGAGTGATGATACTCCGAGATGAGAAACTTCCACTTTTTGACAAGGGAGGCGACAGTCACCTTGGAGGATGTGTATAGGATATTACGCTTCCAATTCACAGTGAGTGGGTACAATATGACCCTGCTCGAGGACTGCAGGCATTGCATGAGTACTATGAGTGTGATGATGATACAGAGCTTGGGATTTAGGGATACAAGATTAGATGGGAGACCCTAGTAGAGACATATGATAGATATGATTGCGTCTTATGCACATTGATAGCAGGAGTGATGATTCCCGACCGTAGGGGTCATGGTTTCCCAATAGGCTGGGGAGAAGTTCTTGGATCGATGGTTTATTTTGGCACAGTGTACGCGTGGGGGCCATGCTTATTAGCGATGCTCTATTTTTAGATCCACTATATTGCTTACAGGGGAGGGAATAGTTTGAGCTATGGGGCCACTTTGCTGATAGTATGGGCTTGGGAGCACATAACAGTATTCTGACCTCCGATGGTACAAAAAGTAGTAGCCAGTGCTCCATATGCATATATTTTTCAGGGAGCCCTTACACAGACACATGTGGGGATGTTGGTTACTGGAGGCACGTTTTAGACACACTAGTCAATTTTATTTAGAGGCCATACAAGACTTGTGATTTGTGGATCGATGAGGACGATCACATGCCATGGTGTCAACAACCTAGATAACTAATCAGATGTATAGTGCAAAGCCAACATATTATCGAGATGTATCTACCAGAGAGGGTTCAAAGGTAGTTTGAGGAGAGGCAGGGTGTTCTAGTGGGCACTGCAGAGTTTGCATGGTCCTCTCGAGAGGTGCATCCATGGGGGCCTTAAATTGTTGTTACCACATCAAAGTAGGAGATTGATGCCATGCAGGCATTAGATTGTCAGTGGATAGGAGGGGATGCTGATGAAGGTACTACACTAGAGTATGATGCTTGGTAGTTGAT
Source organism: Sequoiadendron giganteum (assembly GCA_007115665.2). Taxonomy (NCBI): domain Eukaryota; kingdom Viridiplantae; phylum Streptophyta; class Pinopsida; order Cupressales; family Cupressaceae; genus Sequoiadendron; species Sequoiadendron giganteum. The sequence continues at coordinate 493,954,416 of CM021102.1, read as the reverse complement.
TCACATACCTGTTCCATTGATAGATCCACAACAACCAGTCCCAGTAGAGTGCCGAGGCAAGGGGCCAACGAGGTGACAAGGGTCATAAGGGGTGGAGGTAGAGGAGATGGAGGATGGGGGGATGGAGGAGGATGAGGAGATGATGGGGGAGATAGGTGAGGAGGATGGGGAGGAGATCATCATAGGAGGAGGGATGGGGGATGATAGCCGAAGAGGCAGTTACCGCCAATCAAAGAGGAGGCGAAGATGGAGGAGGACCGACCCGAGGTGAGGGTAGCGACAAAGGTGGCAGTTCAGGAGGGGGAGAAACATGTTGAGATACATGCTTTAGAGGTGGCACAACCAGAGGCAGAGGCTATAGAGGTTGAGGAGGGGGGAGAGGGGGGACAAGAGGAGCAGGCCGAGGAGGAGGCTACAGGAGAGGAGGATATGGATGATGCAGAGAGGGTCCTTCGTGAGAGGATTATCATGGGGATCGAGGAGGTGGGGCTAGAGGAGGGCCAAGTAGATGAGGGTAGTGCAAATTAGAGGATAGTCACCTTGTAGGCATGTGTGCAGGATTTAGAGGTAGAGCTACATATTGTGACTACAAAGAGAGATGACTTTAAGGATAAGAGGGATGCCTTCTAGGTTGAGAGAGACCTAGCCATGATTAGCTGACAACATATAGACTGGTGGATGATTGAGTTTATAGCTAAATGTAGTGGAACTATCATGGATGTTTCTAGAGAGTATGCTAGGGCCAATAGGGCCATGCAGTACTATAGAGATCTCTATGAGAGAGTGGTACCACCAGAGAGGAGGGATCCCTCATTTTTAGAGATTAACAATGGTTCTTGGGTAGGAAACCTAATAGGTCAGAGGGTGAGACATCAGATTCCAGATGGGCGACCCCCTATGATAGGCCATCCACCATGGAGCATAGGCTCAAAGAGTCACTGCGCAGGGAGGATAAGGAGGCCCCAAGGATAGGAGATCGGGGCAACTCAAGATGGATCATTTTTATATTTATGCGTTATGTTATATGGACACTTATTTTTTTTATTATCAAGCCTGCAAGCTCCATCTTTATTGGATACGATACATCATGAAATTGTACCTATGACACATTATTGAGTGATTATATGATATGATTTTTGGCGGTGGTTGATGACATGCATTGATATATGATTATGCTTATGTTTATGATGATGTTATGCTTATGATGTTCATGTTGTGCTTATGATGTCTACTAATGCATTTTATATGATGATATGATGGTTTAACGTGCTTTATGATTATGTGTTTATGATCATGTTATGAATGTTTTTATGCTTCTCATGAAATGTATGGATGATAAATTCAATATGGATGACCTAGTTTGAGAAATGCAATATGATATGATGATGTGATGAACTTATGATTATGGATGTTTATATTATCATGATATGTATGAATAATGGATGCAATAGAAATGTCCTAATGTTGTGAATGTAATATGCAAATGCAATTTAATGTTAATGTAATGGAATGCTTATATGATAATGCAAAATGTGATGATGGAGAATGTATAATATAAATGCACAATGTGATGCGTAATATGAGATGACATGTTATTATTGATGCAATGTGATGTGAAATGCAATGCGTAAAATCTACCATGATGTAATGCAATGTGATGGGAAATGTAGAAGCAAACTTTGACTAACAATATCTCAAGCGTACGATCTTGGATTTCGATGAAACAAACATTGTTGGGTTCTTCTCCTCGAGCTCTTCGCATGGACGTCATTTTCATCGATTTTTGAGACGGTCAATTTTTTCGCTTCCCATCTGGTCAACTATTGTACAAGTGAACTTTGACTGACAATATCTCAAGCTTATGATCTCGGATTTCAACGAAACAAACATTGTTGGGTTCCTTTCGTCAAGCTCTTCACGTTGACGTCATTTCCGTCAATTTCTAAGATGGTCAATTTTTTCACTTCCGATTTGGTCAACCATTGTACAAGCGAACTTTGACTGACAATATCTCAAGCGTAGGATCTCAGATTTTTATGAAACGAACATCGTTAGGTTCATCTCGTTGAGCTCTTCGTGTTGACGACATTTCAGTTGATTTTTGAGATGGTTAATTTTTTCGCTTCCCATCTGGTCAACCATTGTACAAGCGAACTTTGACTGACAATATCTCAAGCGTAAGATCTCGCATTTCGATGAAACGAACATTGTTGGGTTCATCTCATCAAGCTCTTCACACTCACATCATTTTCGTTGATTTTTGAGACAGTCAATTTTTTCGCTTCCCATCGGGTCAACAATTGTATAAGCAAACTTTGACTGACAATATCTCAAGCGTACGAGCTTGGATTTCAATGAAACGAACATCATTGGGTTCTTCTCGTCGAGCTCTTTGCATTCACATCATTTCCATCGATTTCTGAGATGGTCAATTTTTTTGCTTCCCATCTGGTCAACCATTTTACAAGCAAAAACTTTGACTGACAATATCTCAAGCGTACGATCTCGGATTTTGATGAAACAAACATCATTGAGTTAATATCGTCGAGCTCTTTGCGTTGATGTGATTTCCATTGATTTTTGAGATAGTCAATTTTTTTGCTTCCCATCTGGTCAACCATTGTGCAAGCAAACTTTGACTGACAATATCTCAAGCGTATGATCTCGGATTTTGATGAAACGAACATCGTTGGGTTCGTCTCGTCAAGCTCTTCATGTTGACATTGTTTTCGTTGATTTATGAGATAGTCAATTTTTTCGCTTCCCATCTGGTCAACCATTGTACAAGCGAACTTTGATTGACAATATCTCAAGCATACGATCTCAGATTTTGATGAAATGAACATCATTAGGTTCTTCTCGTCGAGCTCTTCGCTTTGACGTCATTTTTGTCGATTTTTGAGATGGTCAATTTTTTCACTTCCCATCTGGTGAACCATTATACAAGCAAACTTTGACTAACAATATCTCAAGCATACGATCTCATATTTTAATGAAATGAACATTGTTAGGTTCATCTCTTCGAGCTCTTCGCGTTACAACGTTTTCGTTGATTTTCGAGACGATCAATTTTTTCGGTTCCCATCTAATCAACCATTATGCAAGTGAACTTTGACTGAAAATATCTCAAGCGTACGATCTTGGATTTCGATGAAACGAACATCGTTGGGTTCGTCTCGTCGAGCTCTTCACATTGATGCCAGTTTCGTTGATTTCCAAGATAGTCAATTTTTTCGCTTCCCATCTGGTCAACCATTGTACAAGCAAACTTTGATTGACAATATCTCAAGCATATGATCTTGGATTTCAATGAAACGAACATTGTTGGGTTCATCTCGTCAAGCTCTTCACGTTGACATCATTTTCGTTGATTTCTAAGACTGCCAATTTTTTTCGCTTCCCATCTGGTCAACCATTGTATAGGCGAACTTTGACTGACAATATCTCAAGCGTACGATCTCGGATTTCGGTGAAACAAACATCGTTGGGTTCATCTCGTTGAGCTCTTCGCGTTGACGTTGTTTCCATCGATTTCTGAGACCATCATTTTTTTCGCTTCCCATCTAGTCAACCATTGTACAAGCGAACTTTGACTAACAATATCTCAAGTATACGATCTCGGATTTTGATGAAGCGAACATCGTTGGGTTCATCTCATCGAGCTCTTTGCATTGACGATGTTTCCGTTGATTTCTGAGATGGTCAATTTTTTCGCTTGCCATCTGGTCAACCATTGTACAAGAGAACTTTGACTAACAATATCTCAAGCATACGATCTCGGATTTTGATGAAACGAACATCGTTGAGTTAATCTCGTCGAGCTCTTCACGTTGACGTCATTTCTGTCAATTTTTGAGACAGTCAATTTTTTCGGTTCCCATCTGGTCAACCATTGTGCAAGCGAACTTTGACTGACAATATCTCAAGCGTACGATCTCGGATTTCAATGAAACGAACATTGTTGGGTTCTTCTCGTCGAGATCTTCGCACTGACATCATTTTCATCAATTTTTGAGACGGTCAATTTTTTCGCTTCCCAGCTAGTCAACCATTGTACAAGCAAAAACTTTGACTGACAATATCTCAAGCATACGATCTCAAATTTCGATGAAACGAACATCATTGGGTTCGTTTGATCGAGCTCTTCGCGTTGACGTCATTTTTGTTGATTTCTGAGACAGTCACTTTTTGCACTTCCCATCTGGTCAACCATTGTGCAAGCGAACTTTGACTGACAATATCTCAAAATATACACAAGGCTACCCACAACCGATGACTGTCTATACATGATTAGAATTGTCTACATCAAAGAATTATCTTTCATCCTCTGATCAATAAAACCACTTCTCTCACATTTTTATCACGATCTCGATCGAAAAATTAGCATTTTCGTTCGATCTCTCGAGGGGGCAACATACCAACATAATCCTTCCGCCGGGGCAACACTGGGACATCTGAAAAATTAAAAAAATTGAATTTTTATCACATCAGTTTATTCTTTGAATCAATGCAACAACCTTCAACCATTCACATCTTGAAAAGTGGCACTTGGCCATTGGATGTTGAATGATCCCACATTGTTCAATCTCTCTCTCTTTTCCATTTTGGAAATCTATAAATGAGAGACTCTTCCTCTCATTCTAACATCCACAATTTGAGTAAACTTACTATACTCAACTTCATCCTCATCCACACTTAGAGAAAAGTTACTCTCTTCACATTGAGAGCTAATTTTGTCCATTTAATAGGTAGGTTATGCCAAATTTCCATCAAGAAGCTTCAATCATCATCAAATCATCATCAAGCTTATAAAGGAGTTGGGAAAGGGCTAATTTGGACACACCAATTGGCACCAACACCCCCATGGGATCAAGAGTTTGCATGCTTAATTATGATTTCATTTATATTTACATGTTTTGTTCTTCATTTTCCTATTTTAATTATTATAAATGGATATCATGGGGAATCCCTCTTTTATCTTGCATATGAACTCACTAATGTGTTTGTTTGTTGTTTTTGTGTAGGAATAGGATTGGGGTTCACACCATGTTAAGGTTGTGAGCCTACAAGTGTATTGTAACTTTTTTATTGTAGATTAATACATGGTTCACTACTTTGCAGTGGGGATTTTTCTCCAAAAGGATTTTCCCTACGTATATTAGTGTTTCTTATCTTTTGTATTATAACATTCTTCTTTAATGTTCTTAAAGTGTTAATTTACATGTTATGCTGCTAAAAGTTACTTAGATTTTTAAACTAGATTATCTTTCCTCTAAGGGTTAATGTGATGGAAAATAAACTATGTCAATTTCCACTTTAACAACATACTAGTATGTTCTAGTATCAAGTAGTTGAAATTTGTTTTAAAAATAAAAATAAGATGCTGAAGGTGCATATTGGTTCTTGGAGGTATTTATGGGTTCATCTTTCCCTTTCAATATGTAATCCTCATGGTTGCATATCTCATAGCTAGGTTGGTGATATTTTTTCACGTCTAAGCTTTGGTCATCATATGTTGTCTCGTTAAGATTCATGACCTTGCTAATTTGAATGTTCTTCTTCAGTGGAATCTCTCCATGTTCACCGAGCCCAATTATCGATTAGATTTCTTGATTTGTGATGTGGTAGATTTTGTCTACGTATAATTATGCATCTTGGAACCAACTTAGGATTATCCTTATCCATCCTTCCTCCTTTGCGAATAGAAATTTTTCCCACACATCCAATTTTTTTTCCTATACTCAGATATATTATGGTAAATAATCTTCTTCTCCTAGTTGAAGTAATGTTTTCTAAAGATCCTCAAACTATTTGTGATCAATTTTTTTCAAGGGTGCATGGATATATTTGTGTTTGTCTTCAATAGAAATTACATTTGTGGGAAATTTTAAAAAGGGCCCATCTAGGTCCACCTCCATTGCCTTATATAAAAAATTTCATTTTGGTTTGGGCTTCTAGGATATATTGACTAGCATTGGTGCATCCATTTTTGAAATGATGTGGTGATTGCTCAGTAGTGCAATGCCAACTAGGGCTTTTGGTGCAAGGGCACCTTAGGGTCTACATGCTTCCATGAGGCTTTGGTGAATCTTGTTTTTTCTTTCAAGTTGTGTGTGGTGTAATAAGGTCCAAAGGACCATTCTCAGTGGTTTGGAATGAGTTTTCATTCTTTGTAATGGGTTTTCAATGGTTGAACTAGGTCTCCTCCTCACCATGTAAACTTGGTGCATCTAGGCCAAGTAAAGAATCAAGGTTCCATGATGCAACCAGGTAATATAGGGGAGTCACCTTGATGATTTTAATATTTTTTGAGTTGTCTTTACATCTTTTGAGCTTGTAGTGAAGTTGTGTTCTTGGGTGTAGTGTTAAGCTGTCTTAACTAGGCAACTTTGGGGTTAAAATGGAGTTTGTTAGTTCCCATCGACCCTCCAATTCAAAATACAGTGGAGGGACACTGGGAGGAGGTTGGAAATGATTAAATAGGCCTCTCTTGGTCAAGGAAATGTTTATTGTTAAGTTGGAAAGAAGATTGAATGCAAAGAACTCTGTTTTTCTCTAATTTCCTATGTAAACTTGTTGATCCCATACTTGGTACGACCTGTAGAATTCTTATACGTTTCCAAGGATAATATGGATTGAAAGAGGACTAAGTTGGCTTAATTTTAGCAGTGGTATGGTGCAAAAACATAAATTATTGGAGGAGTTCTTATCGATTTTCTGAAACTGGTCAAAAACCCTCAAAACTAGGGTTTTGATCACAAAAATGCATGCAACTCGCCATTCCTTCTTGGTCAAAGCTTAATTATTGGTGGAATGGAAGAGTGCATCATGTATTTTATGGTAGAAATGGTCTTGGAGAATGATAGAGGGTTTGGAGTGACTTTGTGGAGATTCTAGGCTTGGCATCCTCATGTTGCAAGCCTAATTGTGGTGCAAACGTATGAGTTTGTGGATTTGTGAGTGAAATTTGTGCTGTAGAATGCCTAAAAGGGGTTGAAATGTGTGTGTTGATTCTGTGAGAACCATATTATTTTTCTTAGGGAGTTGGGGTGTGCCTAGATAATCTAGTTCTTGTTTGGGATAGTCAAATAGGCTCCCTTGTAGTGTTACAAAACTGATCCTTTGTGCTTGTGCAGATAAATGTCATAACCTGATGATTTGGGGGTTTGTAGTGGTCTATTTGAGGAGTCTAAGTCACGGGCCACTTATCTAGTTCTTGTATTTATAGGGGTTTTATATTGATTGTCCTAATTGACAGGGTTGTAAGGGAAATAGGCCTAGTGTTGTTTTGTTGAGTAGTTGGGTGTTCTCAAGCATAGAAATGTGATGTGTGGGATTAACTTGGTAATTTCAAAGTGTCTCATGCCAATTTACATCCTATGATCATGTTTGATCTAATATATTCCATGTTAGTAGCTGGGTTGCTCTGTGGAGTCAAGTGAGATTTGGTGTCTTCGTGGGCATATTTGAGAGAAGTTGTGTCAAAATCACATCTTGGTTGATCCACTCTGCATCAATGTGGTATGGGAGATAAGTTTTATTGTGGGAAGTTGTAAAAAGGATTGTGAGTAAGCAGAGAGTGAAGAAAAATGCCTCCAAAAGGTGGATTTGTGGTTGCAAAGGAGTTGAAAGCCCTGAAAGAGAAGGTAGAAGCATTAGAAGCCAAAGAGAGGAGAAGAGTGGATACTGATGAAGAAGGTACCTCAGAGGAATAGGTGGAAGATGATGAGGAAGAGACTCCACCTATTGAATAGATGGCTTGTATGGAAAGGATATTTTTGGGTGCTTTGCTAACCATAAAAGTAGAGTCTTTTGAACCTAAGATGGACATACCAATGTATGGGGGTGTGATGAATGTTGAGGCACTACTACAGTGGGTAGATGTCTTAAAAAATTACTTTGAGTACAAGGAAATGGCAGATAACAAGAAGGTTAAGTTTTCCAAGACCAAGTTGTGTGGATCAACCTGAATTTGGTGGAATTACCACCAACGAGAAAGAGTGAAGGTAGGTAAAAACATGATTACTTCATGGGATAGGAATGTGAGCAGATTGAAAGCACAATTTCTCCCTGTAGGTCATGAAGTACAAGTGTTCAAGAAGTTACAAAACTTAAAGCAAAATGACATGGATGTGGCAACCTACACTAAAGAGTTTCATAAGCTTTGTATGAGGTGTGACCATGTGGAGAATGAAAAAGAGAAAGTGGCCAGGTATTTGAATGGCCTAAGGTTTTTTATTCAAGATGAGATCAGCCTAATGACCCCTAAGATAGTGGAAGAATGTTTTCAAGTGGCATGTAGGGCTGAAGAGAAGTCGAAAAGAAAGCAAGAGTAGCAAGGAAGGGGTAGAGGCAAAATTTTCAAAGGAAGAGGAAGTTTTGGAGGTAGAAATCAGTCACAAAGACAACAAGGGGAGTTAAGTGGAAAAGAGGAAAAAGGTCAAGATTCAAGAGGAGGATTCAAAGGTAGGAGATCTAATGGAAGGGGCATATCTAATGGGAGAGGATCTAGCTCATTCTTTGGAAGATGCTACACTTGTAACCAATTTGGACACACATCCTTCAAGTGTCTTGAGAAACAAGCTTCAAACTCTTATGGTGGGGATAGGAGAAATCAGTTGGTGCAAGAAGAGGATTCTCAAAGTGTGACTTCACCTTCTAGACCTATTGATCCTAATATTGGAGAGAACTTGATGATGATGACACTTTTGAAGGTACCGAGTACCAAGGAGCCACCACAAAGGAAGTCCCTATTCAAGACCATATGCAAATGCCATAGAAAGGTATGCAAGGTAATTATAGACTCGGGCTCTACTAATAATCTAGTTACCTTAGAGATCATAGAAAAATTGAAATTGAAAAAAATTCCTTATCCTAATCCTTACAAGGTGTCATGGCTAAATAAGAATCAACAAGTGCTTGTCAATGAGCAATTTTGGGTGGAATTTCAAATGAGGGATTATAAAGACAAAATCCTTTGTGATGTTACCCCCATGGATGCTTGTCACCTACTCTTAGGATGTCCTTGGAAGTATGATAGGAAATCCCAACATGATGGGCAAAAAAACACCTATAGGATCAACAAAGATGGGGAATATTTCACCTTGAATCCTTTACCAAATGAAGGCATGGATAAACAACTTGAGTCTAACATCATGATGGTCGGAGAGAATGATTTTTTCAAACCTTAAAGGATGAGGGAGGTCTTGGGTTTTCCTTGATTGTTAAGCCAAAGTGCAGGTCTTTTTTATCTACAAACAAAGGAGGATCCATCCCTAGTGAACTCCAAACCTTGTTGGATAGACATAAGGAAATTGTGGTGGATGAATTACCTAGTTCCCTACCTCCAATCAGAGATATCAATCACCATATTGATCTGATACCAAGTGTCACATTTCCTAATAAGTATGCCTATAAAATGACCCTTGCTCAAAATGAAGAGATAGCAAAAGAAGTGCAAGAATTATTGGACAATGGTTTAGTGAGGGAGAGTTTGAGCCCTTGTGTTGTTCCAACCATGTTGGCTCCTAAGAAAGATGGTAAATGGAGGTTATGCATTGATTCAAGAGCCATAAATAGGATAACCATCAGATATAGGTTGCATATGTCAAGAATGGAGGATCTTATGGATTGTCTAGGAGGGGCTTGCTTTTTTTCAAAGATTGACTTGAAAAGTGGGTACCATCAGATTAGGATCAAAGAGGGGGATGAATGGAAAAAAACATTCAAGACCAATGAGGGTCTCTATGAGTGGATGGTGATGCCTTTTGTCTTGTCCAATGCCCCTAGTACCTTCAAGAGTGGTGATGAGGTCATGGACCTCCTATTTAAAAACTGGGAGAAAGCCAGTTAGCTGTTATCTGTGCCGATGTCTTGTCTCTTGGCTGCCCCTCTATGGTTTCTGTGCTATTCATGGGCTGTCTCTATTTTTGTTTACTTTAATGTTTTCTTTTTAGTCTTTCTCTTTTTGGCCCTTGTGGCTCATTGTGAAGGGTACGACGCCCTGTAAATTTTGCTTAAATTTTCAAAAAACAAAGTTAAAGTTGAACTACTGAAAACAAACCTTCAACACTACTCGACAAATCTTTTAATTCAGAACAATCCCATTAACTGATATCAAACTACTCTATAATGAATGTTTAATGATCTACATATACCAACAAACAACTATTGAATAAATACAGATTGTACTAGTAAGAATTTGACAACTCAATACCGATTAATACCTTCGTGGAAATGAATCATACAACAAAAGATTTAAACAACAATACAATAATGAAATAATTAAAAAAATTATAAATTCAAAGCATACATTACCACACACATAATCTTAATGCAATAATCACCAATCAACTGAGGAAGTGGGCCCTGCCTTCATCGTTTATTGGATGATAAAACTCATCCAAACAACATAAATAAAGTATATTGAAAATCACCACGGTTCTACTTTTTAATTATGTATATCTATATCCAGTTTCAACGTACTCACATATATATACATATTGTAGCTACCGATACGTCTAACAGTATTTCAGATTTAATCGATAAATGCTTTGGTTGTTAGTGGATTTCAGCCAACAACCTCTAAAGGATAATCAAAAATAGTTTTAAAGTCTTTTGAAAGTTTTCCAAGAACAACGTAACAACCTAAAACAGAATGACTAATCTTCGACGAGTAAAGCCAAAATGACAATATAACTTCAACAGTTCAGTCCTCCTTCCACTGATATCCTCCATGTGTGATGTCAACCATTAAACACTTATTGCTACCAGAATAAAAAATACAGTTAGCAATAGTCAGCAAAATCGGTATTTTCACTAGTTTTAACTTTTTCTTCTATTTCATAAAATACCTTCTTTTCATTAATGAAAAGTCACAGGAATGATAGGAGACACTAAGATAGATGACAAGGTTTGTCACAAACAAGAGGTAAAAGAATGGCACATTTTTCCCTCATCATTTCCTCCCAGCTGAAGACTTTGCATGTCCTCATGGAAAGAGAGTGTAGAATACAAACCAGAGAGAGAAGGGGCAAGTTTCTGTAGGGTACTTGTGACCTCTATGACACACAATTGGTGAAGTTCCTACAACTTTTTTTCATGCTCTTAATGGTTATCACTGATGTCTTAGGGGCCTGTGCTTGCTCAAGCTCTACCTTCAACTGACTGATTTCAATTTCTTGTGACAAGTTGAGTGACTCAACCATTTGAACTTGCTTTTTTAGAGTGCCATTCTCCTCAGTTAGCTTAGTCACCAAATTTTGTAGGCTATGAATGCCATCATTAAAGAGCAGGGGATGTTCTTCTTCATACATTTCGGCCTTTGGCTCATGTTCATCTTGTTTTTCCTGGTGATGGGTTAGCGCCTCAAAGTTTTGCTCAAGTTCCTCTTCTAAAATAGGAGAATTCTGAGGTGGAATCTTGAAAGTTTGCTCGGGTTCCTCTTGGTGTTGTGAGGGCTCCTCAAGATCTGTCATTTGCTGCTTCTTTTTCTTACTTCTTCTCAACCTCCTAGCAACAACTTATGTTCTTTTAGTCTTTTGGGAGACCGTTGCCACTATTGTCAAATCCCCAACATCCTCAGTTGTCTATGACCCTAATCCACTAGCTACGTTAGCCAGGTTGGCTAACTTGTCTATGGAATTAGGTGACAATTGTTTTTCCTCTAAAACAATAGTTGAGGTAGTCTTAATACGCTGCTTCTTTTCAACCCATAGATCCTGGTGTGGAGATTTCAGTAACCTTAAGTTTAGGTTGTTTGACACTGAAACCCTTAGCCTTTTTTCCGCTTGACCCTAGGGTTTGTGCTTTTCCTTTCTTAGTGCTTGACCAAACTCTTCCTCCTCTAGGGTGTCAGTAGACTTTCATCTACTTTGGGAATCTTCTTTGGTAGAGTGTTCTGAAGTAGAGAGGGAATTTTCAGTGAAATTCTCAGGGGTTTCATCTACAATAAAGGAGTCCTAGTCCCTAGGAGGTGAAAGTATTTTTAATTCCCTTATGATTAACAGTTTAATCAACCCATGATGTAACAATGAATTCTCACTACCCTTTTGAACTGCTTTACGCATTTGCATTAAGGACGAATATAGAAAGAAAGGAATATTGACAAATGCACCCCATCTCAAATGTATCATCAACTAAAATTTCTTTGCATAAACATATACATACCTTTCTTCACAAGTAAAATACTGGATAAAACATTTTGCCTCATCATTCCTGGGAGCGGGGAGTGAAGATAACTTTGTGTCCTGACCTGATACTATTTTGACCAATTCTCCACGTGCCATGAACTTCTTACGGAGGGATTTGAGGTCTTTTTCACACCCAAAATTGTCAGGAAAATAATGTTCTCCTGTCAATGGAAATCCCATGAAATCATCTATACTCATGATTGAGACAAGAATTGCTAGCCCACAGACTCGTGCCTGCGTAGTGTTGCAGGTTGCCGTGGACTCACGAGCCAGTTTCTCATCATACCCTTGCAATATCTTGAAATAAAAATACCATCCTGCTTGCTTGAATATATTATAGGCTTCAAAAATCATAGGATCCCTTAAATCATCCACAGTCATTGGCTCGTAGCGGTGTCTGCATTCTCCTGCCATATCCTTATCAAGAGGTGCAATCCAAATAGTTCATAGTTCAAACCCAGTAAAGAGTGAAACAATTTTGCAGAAACAACTATTACAAGGAATAGGAAAACTTTAACTGGCAGTGTTGTGTAGGTGATAAGAATGGGTTATGGTAAGTGGTTTAAAAAAATGGAGGTTTCTAATTTATTATTTACAAGTGAATAATAATGATTATGGGTGATATTAAGAAGGAGCTTGTTATTTATGACAAATCATACTGGAAATCAATGAATGTAGATATGATGGGATGAGTTTTTTATGAAAAAAGATGAGACACGACGGAAAATGTGACACTTCCCCCAAGTTTAGCAAGTTACCCATTCGCGGGTGACATCACCATCAATAAATGAACAAACGATATTTAAAGAAAATAAAAAGCAAAGGAAAGAAATGTGAAATACCGATATTGATGACCATTGATATACAGGAGTGGTGATGTGGTGGCACATGTGTTGAAGGTGGTACTGATGCCAATGTCAACTTGCAACAATGATAGGGCAGAAGAGTGCAGCGTGGGAAGTACAGGCATAATGAAGTCGAATAGAAGCAACCAGCTGGAGAACGTTGCGTGGAAAAGAAAGGATGAGAATAGTGTGAAGGTGGAGTATGGTGACTGACAAGGTAGCACACGAGAAACAATGAAGAAGGCCTATTGTAACCATAGAGGAAAGATTACCAGCGAGTAGGCAAAATGACTCCTAGCAAAAAACTATTGGAAAGTTGATCAAGAGGTAACCGCAAAAGTTCCTATCATGAGAGAGACAAGAACATAAAGTCAACTGGAGCAATGGTTGTTGGCTGAAAGCGACAAACAACCATTGGGACACAAAGGGAAACAATGGATGTGAAGGGTTGTGGATCTTGACTAGGCAGAAAGGATAGCATCAACTGGTGGAAAGAAAAAAAGGAGTTCATGTCAATCAGGTGATAGGAACAGGGCAAAGCTGAGTGCGAGACGGATGGAAAGAATAGGCCCAGGTCCTGAGCAAGGAAATGACGGGAAGGCGGGGTGCCAACATGGAGGTTCCCTTGCTACGCGTTGTGGGTTTTTTTTTTCGACTATTGACGATAGACCACCGGTTTGTCGGTTTTCAATCTATCACCGCCTAGTGGCACCGAGAAACCAGTTTTCACCACTAAGTTTTTATTAAATGGTTAATTCTTGTTGGAAACTGGATGGTGAACATTAATCGACCAACTAAACCCAAAAAGGGTTTACACCGTTGGATCTTATTATTATTAGTTTTTTTTTTTATATAGAATAATGATCAATCTCAAAGGAGGCCAAAAGGAACAATAATAAGTTCTTGTGACACCTCTAAAAAGAAGGCTTCTTGTATAGTTTGAGGTGATGATCATTGATAAGAAGAGATCATCTTTCAGAGTCCACTGTATAGAGACAAACAATTCCATTAGCATATACGGTCTGGATCTCATAGGGCCCCAACCAACGCGTGTGAAAATTTCCTTTGAAGTCTTGGAAGCGAGAGTTGTATAGGAGTGCCCAATCTCTAGGTTGGAATGACTGTTGGTGGATGTGGTGGTCATACCATAGAGCATGCTATTTCTAGACAACCTCAGTGTGGAAGAGTGCTTCCTGGCGCAATTCATCTAAGGAGTGTAGTTGATCGATGCGTGCCTTTTGGGCATTAGAAAGACCCATACCCAATTGTAGTGTAGTGCAAAGAGTTTTAATCTCAAACTCAAAGGGAATAATTGCCTTCTTACCATAGACGAGCTCATAAGCGGTCAAACTAGTGGTGGTCTTCCACATTGTTCAATAGGCCCACACGACCTTAGGAAGTCATGTAGCCCAATCACGCTTATGGAGAGCAATTGTCTTAGTAAGAATATTCTCAATCTCTTGATTGGTAACTTCTAATTTCCCATTGGCTTGAGGGTGATAAGGTGTGGACTTGCGGTGGTAGATTTCATATTCATGAACTAGGGCAGAAATGAGCTCATATGTAAATTGTGGTCCTTGATCGGTGGTTATCTCACATGACACACCAAATCGTGTGATAATATCAGAGTACAAGAAATCAGCTAATTTTGTATCTTTGGCATGCTTTAATGCTATCACTTTTGCCCACTTGGTGATATAATCGATACATTCCTTGTTCCTTGATGGCAGGTTGATTGGGCCAACAAACTCAAGGCCCCACTTCTCAAACGACTCTATGGACAACTGTGGATGTAAAGGCATCTCATCCGAGCATGTGGGTTGGCCTATGCATTGACACTTGTCACAATGATGAACATAGCATTTAGAATCCTTATGGAGTGTAGGCCAATAGTAACCTACAGTGAGAATCTTCTGGGCAATTCACTGAGCAACAAAGTGTCCCCCGCATCATTCTATATGGCATGCACGAAGTATATTGAAGACATCATCTTCAGGAACACAATGTCGCATGATATTGTCAATGCTGGTGTGAAAGAGAAATCCACTCATCCATGTATACTGTCCACTGAGTCCAACCAGCTTCCATCATTCCCTTAAGGAGAAATGTGGTGGGAATTTGCATGTAACAAGGTAGTTTGCAATATCGGTAAACCAAGGGATCTTTGTGGATATAGCAAAGAGGTGCTCATCTGGAAAGGTGTCATCAACTGGAGTAGGTTCATTGTCTGGCAATTGTAAGCGGGACAAAAAGTCTACAACCACATTTTCTCGACCAGGCTTATCAAGTATAGTTATATCAAATTCTTGGAGTAAAAGAAACCATATAATCACTCTACCAGTTACCACAGGTTTATTAATTAAAAACCAAATTGTTGAATGATCTGTGTAGACAAACACTTTATAACCAGTAATTTAATGACAAAACTTATTAATGGCATACACAACAGCTAAAAAATATTTTTCAGTTACTGTGTAATTTACGTCGGCCCCTGTGAAGTTCTTGCTAATGTAGTAGATAGAATAAAAAAGATTATCCTCTTTTTGTCCAAGCACAACTACCATGGAGCAGTCGAAGGCATTTGTGTGGATATGAAATGGTAGTTCCCAGTTTGGTCCTTGAAGGATGGGTGTGGTTAGGAGTTTTGTCTTGATGGAGTCAAAGGCTTCCTGACACTCAGGTGTCCAAGAGAAAGCAACGTCTTTGGCTAGCAAGGCAAACAAGGGAGATGCTATTTTACTGAAATTTTGGATAAATCTCCGGTAATATCTTGCATGGCCGAGAAAACTTCAAACATATTTTTGACTAGAGGGTATAGGTAAGTCTTGGATAATTTGGACCTTTTTAGGATCGACTTGAATACCTTTAGAGGAGATGTAATGACCGAGCACTATCCCTTCAGTCATAAGTATGTGGCACTTTTCATGACTCAATGACAGGTTGGTGTCTATACAATGCCTAAGTACCTTGTCTAAGTTTGTTTTAGCCTCTTCATAAGTGTTACCATGGATAGTAAAATCATCCATGTATATCTCAACACAATCGTTGACAAGATCTGTGAAAATGCTCAAAACTGCCCTTTGAAAAGTGGCAGGGGCGTTACATAAACCAAATGGAAAGACGCTATAAGAAAAGGTGCCCCAAGGGCAAATGAAAGTGGTCTTGTCCTTATCTTCTGGTGCTATGCAAATTTGGTTATAACCGCTGAACCCGTCCAAAAAAGAGAAGAACTTTTTACTTGCAAGAGTGTCCAATACTTGATCAATAAATGGCAATGGAAAATGATCTTTCTTAGTAGATTTATTTAATGCTCTATAATCGACATAAATTCTCCATTTACCATTTTTCTTAGGAACCACAACTAAAGGGGAAATCCATTGACTATCAAAAATAAGATATATAAACTCGACATTTAACAATTTTTGTAACTCCTCTTTAACTATGTCGTGCAAAGCAGGGTTGAGCCGACGTTGTGGTTGCCTAATTGGATGACTACCTTCTTCAATGTAGATACGATGGGTGTAGGTACCAGGATGAATGCCACACATGTCTCGGTATTCCTAGGTGAATGCTTCTTTGTTTGTTCTAAGCATGGCGATAAGATCTTGGATTTGTTCAGTGGTCAGTTGTAGATTAATGTTAAGTGTGTGATTGGGTAGAATTTTCATAGTTGCAGATTGTGTCAGTGACTCAGTGGCTAAGAATTTTAAGGTGGGTGACATATCAATCAAATTTGACGAAGATAAGAACGAACCATATAGGCAATTATGGGGTAATAACTGATGCAATGTGATAAACTGCTGAACAGAGCATGAACTACCCACCAGTGGAAAATCCGCAAAAGGACATTGAGTATTTATAATTGAATGGATGACCATGCTTTCAAATATTTCATTAAATGTATACCTGTTATGAAGGAAACTAATAAGAACATTATCCTCAGTAGGCTCCTCCATATCTAAGGCTTTATCAATTATTAGGATTGGTAATGACTCATCCAAGTCGCTATCAATCCAAATGGGGTCCTCTATTTCCAACAAGGGTTGTGCTGGCGGGTATAGAGTCAGTTGTTTCTTGTGCTTTCCATTGGAAATGAACTTATTCCTTGATCAAAAATTGATAAACGCATCTGCGGATGCTAACCAAGGGCATCCCAAAATTAGGGGGTATACCCCAAGCTTAATTTTTGGCTACAAAATCACAAAGTCAGTTGGGTATTCCCATGAATCAATAGAAATGATTACATCTTCAATCACACCTTTGGGTTTAACCGAAGACTGATCTGCCATTTGAAGGACTGTAGGAGTAGGCCTAAGTCCTTCTAATGACAATCTTTCTTTTGTTGCATTTGTCATTACATTAATTGTAGCACCCAAATCTACAAGGGTATTAGGAATACTTACTTTACCAATGGTTACCTTAATGACTGGACTCCCTGGATCAAAATACTTTGGAATGGTGATGTTTCCAAGCATCAGGTTTGCCAATTGTCCAATGACTTGAACAATTTTTGGGTCTTGCTTCTTTCTCTTCTTCCAGGTACATAGTTCATGAATTACTTTTGTATAGACGGGAATATATTTGATGGCCTGCAACAAAGGAATCTTAATGTTAACGTTGCACAACTCATTAACAAAATTGAACTTAGGTTTAGAATCCTCCCTTTGTATTGGTGCAGATTGAAATCTTTTAGGAAAGGGGGGTTCTCTGGTTGGCTCGGTTTCTAACTCCTCATTGATTTATGTAATGGTGGGCCCTTGAAGAGCCTTCTCTGATCTTAACTGAACTCCATCTATTTCTAATGTATTTACGGGATAGGTGGAGTAACTTGTTGGTTCATTATTATATACTGGTTGGGTGGCCTTATTTTTGGGGTTGGGGTTGGGGTTGGGTTGGGTTGGCATTGATGTAGGTCTTGGTGGATCTGTGGGATTGATGGGTGGGGCGGCTGATGATGGAAAGGCTAGAAATTGTGGCTATTGGTATGGGTTAATCATAGGAGAAGGAAAAAATTTTGATTGTGAGGGGAATGGTTGTTTTTGGTATGCAGATGGTTGTGGTGATTGTGGCATCCATTCTTGTTGCCACGACTGTGGAGTATACTAATAATGTGGCATCCATTGAGGGTATGGGGGTTGGCAACCTATTTGATAAGAGTTGGGTTGGCTTGGTCCTAGGACAAGATAATCATTCATCATGTTAGGGTGCATTGCTCGAGATGGAAAGGGTCACCTAGGGGCCATATAATAGACAGGTTCTTCAAAATATTCCATTTCAAGTACTCCTATAGGAAGAGGCCTCAAGGTAGAGCTCTTAGTAAGTTCTTCTAAAGATGAGATGTTTGTCCTATTGTATGGGCAATCCTCACTATTGTGCCTTTTGCGAAACTTTGGAAAAAACATGGCTAGGGCCTTTTCAACTTCTTCTTGTTTGAGCATAACAGAGCAGAAGTGCATAATTAGTTTGAAGGATAGAAGAATGAGTATTTAGCCTAACCAGAACTATAATCAAGCATATGTAGATGCTATTCTCTCAGTTCAAATTATCAGATGGTTTTAATCTGATTTTCTTTGTAAGACAGTGAGTCTTCTTTGAGCAGTGAGCTCTAGGTAGTGCACCTGAATGCAAGTGCATTCCCACTATTGTAAACTTCATTTGAGTATACTTATATCATATTGTGGATTGTCCATCCACCATGGTTTTTCCCCTAACAGGGTTTCCATGTAAACAATATTTTGTTATGGTGTTGTGATTGTTTTCTTCATGTTCATGCATTTTGGTTGAATGTTACAAGTGTTTTGAAAGGTTAATAAAGTTAATTTTTGCACAACACTGATTCACCTCCCCCTCTCAGTGTAGCTTGTTTCCAACAATTGGTATCAGAGCTAGTTCCTCGAAAGAAGTCTAACAACTTGGGGAGATCTTGGAAAGTGTTTTAATGGATTCAAGCAGTTTTCAACAACAACTTTTGGTGGCCCTAGATGATCTTGATTAGTTAAAGTATGAAGTTGAAAAATTATAAGAAAACCTCATGGATGCTGAGAAATTCATCTAGTCTTTGAAAGACACAATCAATAAGTCTAGAGAGAAGAGAAAAGAACTTTGTGATCAGATTAAGCAAAATGACAGTAAGAGCATTGAAGATGAACAACTCAGTCAAGCCCTGAAGGAAAAGACAAAAGTATGTGAAAAGCTTACCAGAGATAATGTTGTCCTAAAGCATGAGATGAAATATATCATGATGACCAAGGAGCTTGAAGATAGAAAGAAGAATGAAGAGAACCTAGCATAGTCCTTGAAAGAAAAATCTGAAGTATGCAACCGATTGGACAATGAAATGGAGTAATCTAAAAACAATGAGGAAGTGCTTGAAAAATAGATTGATGAACTCAGAGATGAACTTGCTACTACAAATGAGTACAAGGAGAAGTTCAAAGTTAGCTCAGCCAAGCTTGATGAAATGATTAAAGGACAAAGGATAGAAGGTGAAAAGAGAGGTCTTGGATATGAAGAAGAAGAAAGTTCCATATTAGGACAAAGGAGATTCAGGCAAGGAAATCAAATGAACAAATATGGAAGGTATCTGGTAAGGCAACCTAATGCTCATAGATTTAATGGATACTATATCAGTTGCAATAAATTTGGACACATGGCTACTCAATGTAGAAGCAGGATGAATTCAAGTGTTCCATCATTCTCAGGTCAGTGCTTTAATTTCCATAAGTTTTGTCATAAGTCAAATGAATGCAGAAATATGATGAAAAAATTTCATACAAATGTTAGATGCTATACATGCAACAGACTTGGCCACATTGCTAACCAATGTAGATCAAGAGAAAATTAGTGGAACAACTGGTTTGAATAGAAAAATGTTGTGTGCTAGATAACTACAACAAATTTGGTCACATTACTAAATTTTGTTGGAACAAAAGAGGTCTGGTAAATCAAAGAAGGAACATGCAGAAGGATATTAAAGGAAAAGGAAAAGTCACTATAGATGTGATCAGGAAGAAAATGTAGAAGAAATGTGTGAAGAAAAATCCCTTTGTTGAAGGAAATGAGCCAGCACCAGAATTTGCTTTTGGTAATTCTTCTAGGAATTAGCTTCAGGCCTTTGGCCTAGGGGGAGCTGTCGAGAAAATATCTTAACCCCCTAACTGGCATCCGACACCAGATGTGGATAAGTTCAGTAAGTGCACATATGCTCTACATGTGTTGTTGAACTCATTGGAGAAATTAGTACGTATATTGGAGGTCCGCAAAAGAATTATCTTTCATAGTGTATGAAAATAGGGTATTCAGATGAGTTAGGGTAAAAAGAATTTATTGTGACAAAAAGGGTTAGGTATGCAAGTGATAAAAATTCATTTCTATCTTTCATTTGTCACTTTGCATTTTGAAGAAAAGAAGTTGGAGAGCTCTAAAGAAAACTTTGGCGAATTGAGGTGAAATTCAAGTGTGAAGGCGATTCAACAAAAAAAATCTGATATGACGAAAAGGTATTTATCAGAAAACCCTGCGAATTTGTGAATTGGTGTAAATGGCTACTCCTTTGGTAGTCGAAGTCAAGGACAAAACTCACCCCAAATTCAAATGGCATCCCTTCAGGTCTGTTGAGACCGATGCATTAGGTGCTTTTTCATCTATTATGTACGACATCTTACACATTGAAGATGTTAGGGCATATATAAATGCTAACATTGAAGATCTAGGAAGCTCATAGCTGCTAAATTTGTATAATAATCACATTATAGGAGAAGATTTCTATGTGAAGTCTAAATTTAAAACCCTAGAAGAATTTTTTTTTACATAGATTGTTAAATTCTGCATGTTTAAGAGATCAAATGGGTTCATTACATATTGAGTTGATTTCATGATGAATTCATTTGGTTAAGTATACCCTTCAAGAAAACAAAAGAAGCTATAAGTGTTGTTACAGATTTGAGTTCCTCCGGTGGATTACCAGGTCTGAAATCAGTGAAGAATCAAACGATCAATGATGCAATCGGTTCCAAGTATGATAAAAGAGCAATGAAAAATGATGACATTGTTGATATAGATGTCAAATTTGCATCTATTGTTATTGGGTACACAATCTATCATTCCAACTGAGACAACTCTATGTTCGGTACAACCATTTATGCAGCCTATCAGATGGTAAAGGAAAATGAAAACTATGATCTATGTGAGTTGCTAGGAAGTCAACTAATGGAAAATCTTGGGAAGATCAAGACGGATAAGAAAAATTTCTTTAAGTATGGTAACTTGCTATTATGCTTATTCTTTGACTTCATGAATGAGGTTTTGGGATTCAGAAAGGTTCATTGGAAAAAAGATAAACCGGTAGCTTCTCAGATCAGAGATCTCTTTCATAGATTTGCAGACATTAAGACAAATAATGCCACTATCTAGGGATATTTTGAAAGTTTTTAAAGTATGATGTATGCCAGAGAAAGAATTCCTACTTCTATTGTGGAGAAGTATAAGGATACAATTTGTTTTATGGTAGATATTGATCAATGCATGATGGAAGTTGTTGATCCTAGAATAGTTTGGATCATGCTAAGGGGCTATGAAGTTGAAGAGAAAATTCTGGAAATGTATGCATAACATTTGCTAAATATGCCTCTAGATCAGACATAAGAGAGATTCGATACTTATGGAAAAAAGAATATACAAGTACACAATGAACTTAGAAAACCTATGTTAGTCAAAAGAGTTAGAAAAGAAGTAGAAATATTTGTAGAGAGTATGGGAATATCAGTAGAAAAAGTAAGAGAAGCCAAAAGGAAAAGAGAAGAAGTTGAAGTAGCAAAAGAGGCAGCAAAAACTGAATCAGCTAGTCCGGTAGCACCCTCTGCCAGAACTAGGTCAACAAGGAGCTCTGCACCCCTATCTGCTCCTATAGCCAAGACAATTCCTATGAAGACATCCGGTAAGGATGGAAAAAGAAAGAAGGATAAAATAAAAAGAGTTTATGTGGCATCAAGGTGCTAAGGCAACAACATTTTCCAAAGGCAAATCCTCCGGTGAAGAATTCAAAGCACATAAGAAAGAAAAAGCTGACAAACCAGGTATGTCGTTAGAAGAAGTTGAAAAATATCTAGTAAAAGATGGCAATCTTAAGCCACTTTGTAAATGGTATGAAACTTTTGATGAATCTGGTCAAAGAACTCTTAGGAGGCAACAATAATGTATTTGAATATTTTCAATAAATTTCTTATTGAAGTAATGCATAGGTTACCTAAAAGCTTAAATGAGATTTTGGAAATGAGGAGATTCAATGCTAGAACAAAAGAAGAACAAATGAGAGAAAGAATTATTGCAAAATTATGTCCGGTAATGTCTATGGAAGATATGCAAGCACTCCTGAATAAATCCAAAAAGGAATTCAAGAGCAAGACAAGGGTGAATAATCTCATGATTGGTTTGACTGATGAGGTTACAAAATAAATTGAGCAAATCTTGAGAAATATTTTGTTAAATGATAGAATTGACGTTGTCACTAAAGAAAATCATGATAAAGATGTCCCATCTTGCCTGAAAGGAGAATAAGAAAAAGAAAAACTTGATACAACTGAGGAAACTTAGATTCCTCTTGATATGGACAAACATAAATACCTATGGAGATTGAGACTCTTGAAATTGAATCCGTTGAGAAGGATGAGAGAATTGAAATTCTAGAAGTTAAGCAAGAACATGCAGCTAAAGAAATAATGGTTAAGGAAAAGAAAGCTGAGGTAAAGGAAGAAAGATACATTGTAGAGGAAGTGAAGAAATTTATAGTAGAACGACAGGATAATTCGATCCTAAACTGATTGAAGGTCCTATTGACCTATCCACTTTATCTCCAATTCAAAAAATGAAGGTAGCATCATTCGCCCAAGCGAAGGCTAGAGAAGAACTGCTGAAGTCCCACATTGAGGATTGTAAAATTTTAAACCTTGCATGTGGAGTTTTGGAGAAAATAATTCCTACACATGTCAAAGATCCATCTGGTTCCTCCTCCGGTGAATTGAAAAAGCTCACCAAATCTGTAAGTACTCATTTTGAGTCACTTGAGAAATCAGCTATGATTAAAGTGCAGAAAGAATTTGATGCCAAAGGGTTCAATGGGTTGAAAGAAATGATTGCTAAGGGTAAAAATCTATTAGCCACATGTGTGAAAAATGTTCAAAATTATTTGTCTAAAGGTGGAAATATTTATAAATCATGTTTGTCTTTGTCAAAATTTACTGAGGCCAATGAAAAGAAGGTTAAGGATCTAGAAAAATAGTTAACTACTATTTCTGAAGATTTTGATCCTTTAGCTGGTGGTGTTGCAAAACAAGAAGGTTAGGTAATATCTCTACTTGACAAGATAAGAAGCTTGAAGCATGAAAATGAAATATTTGTGGAGAAAGCATGTGAACTTAGAGGCTTAGTTGGTCCAAAGATGGAAATAATGTCAAGTGCACTAAAGGAAGGTAAAGATGCTATGGCAATTGGTGATCCAACAAACTTGGAGTCTGTAGAGACACAATCCTACCTAGTATGTGGTCACATAACAATCTTGGAGAGTCGCATAAGGGTTTGGGACACAAATCTGATCGAGTTGAAGAAATATTTTCCAGATATTTTCCAGTTTATGTAAGTTTAAGAAACATTTTTGTATATATGCAGTTTGTTCATAACAGTTTTGTTTGATCTTTTTTTGGTATACGAATCCTTGCCTTTGCCATTGATGTCAAAGGGGGAGAATAGTAGAGTGACAAATGTATAATCATCTCAGGGGGAGTGTTCTCTTTTTGGAATTTTGAAGATGGCAGTGCAATTCATGTTGGTACTAATCTGACACTTGGTCATTTTTCACTAAGTGTTACCATCAATGCCAAAGGGGGAGATTGTTGGAAAGAGACACTGCTAATATCATTTGGTGTTGTCATTGATGACAACCCCAATTGATGATTGGATACACACTTCATCATTTGATCATACCGGCAGACATATTGAAGACAGTCAAGGAAGAACAGAGCATTCGACAATTTTGTGTTCATCGATCCTTATGAAGATTTCCTGTTATTATTTTGTATTGCATATCTCAGGGAATGTTTTTTGGTATATTATTTCTATTACTATTGAATCGTAGTGGGTCGTATTGATCTGTGTGCGAGTTAGAAGATTTGGTTTAATAATTTCCTTTTTATCAGTGCATGGAGGCCAATTTCGTGGATATAACATGTCGCAAATGTTTGAGAAGTAATTGTTCAAGTATGTTTGTGTTCGAACATATTTGTTTGGGTCCTAGCTAAGTTGTGGCTGACTGTTGTGGATTCACATTATACATTAATCATGATTGAGCTGACAGATGTAAATATTTTTGTGTTCTATTGATGCCAACATATTGTGATTAAATTATTGGTCGCAGATATATATAAGTGATTGACCATATCATTTTGAGATATGACGAAGGTGTGTCAATGCAAATTGTGAATATCAGAAGAGAAGAAGAGAGATTATGCACAGTTTCACTTGTGCATTAAGGATTTTGTGATGTGAGTTTGAGCATAACAAAGCAGAAGTGAAAAATCATTCTGAAGGACAAAAGATCGAGTATTGAGCCTAACCGAAACTGTAATCAAGCATATGTAGATGCTATTCTCTTAGTTCAAATTCTCATATGGTTTTAATATGATTTTCTTTGTAAAATAGTGAGTCTTCTTTGAGCAGTGAGCTCTGGGTAGTGCACTTGAATGCAATAGCATTCCCCCTATTGTAAACTTCATTTGAGTATACTTAGATCATATTGTGGATTGGCCATCCACCATGGTTTTTCCCCTAACAGGGTTTCCACATAAAAATTCTTGTGTTATGGTGTTATGATTGTTTTGTTCATGTTCATGCATTTTGGTTGAATGTTACAAGTGCTTTGAAGTTAAAGTTTAATAAAGTTAAATTTTTCACAAAACTGATTCACCCCCCCCCTCTTAGTGTAGCTTGTTTCCAACAAGCCCTGTAATGGAATGTGAGAGGGATAAATAGCCCCATAAATAGTTGACTCTAAATAATTATGTTATGGAACACAAGATAGATGTTTTGTTGTTACAAGAAATTAAAATTAAAAAAACAAGTTTTGAGCACATAGCCAAGTATATTTGGTTGAATTCTTCCTTTTCCTGTAGCGATGTAGATGGGGCTTCGGGTGGGATGTTCATGATGTGGAACACCGATAGGTTAACTGGGTCTAAAATTTTCCAAAGTAGGAGCAATGTGAGAATCTAGTTCTATCACTTTCGTGGTACTTGGTTCCTGATCAACATCTTGGTTCCTAATCAACATCTATGCCCCCAATTTAAGGGATGTAAGGAAAACCCTTTTGCAAGATCTCATTGACTGGATAAAGAATAATAGGGGGCTCACTGGTTAGTGGTTGGAGGCTTCAACACTTTTTTGTACCCTTCGAAGAAGAGTGGGGGTCTGACTGACTATTCTAATAACATGAATGATCTTGTTGATTTCTTAAGTAATACTGGTCTACTGGACATTGACTTATAAGGACAAGCTTTTACCTGGACTAACAGGCAGTTGGGGATGGCCTTATCCAAGTTTGACTTGATAGATACCTCTTCTCTCGCAATTGTACAACTTAAAGCTAATCCACTAGCTGTACCCCAGACTGTGTCAGATCATATTCTGCTGCTTTTGGTCATGATTGAACACTCTATTGTGGGTCCTTTTCCTTTCCAATTTGAGATCATGTGGAATACCCACCCAGATCTCAAGAATAATTTTTTTTCTTGGTGGAACATCCTCGTACATGGATCCCCCATGTTTAGAGTTTTCCATAAACTCAAGTATTTCAAGAACATGCTTAAGGGGTGAAATAATAGGGTTTTTGATGATGTCTTCCATCAAAAAAGAGTGATAGCCAATAATATTAGGATGAAACAAAGGAGAATGGAGGAGGGTGATGTCAGTGTACAAACTTGTCGGAAAGAAAGAGATTACGCTTGAAATGGGAAAAATCTTGGAAAAAGAGGAGACATTCTGGAAACAAAAATCTAGAGTTCAATGGCCAAAGGAGGGTGATCAAAATAATTCTTTCTTCCATGTTTCAGCCCTCCAGCATAGGAAAATGAATTAGATAAAAAAATTGAAAAATGAGGTGGGACATGAAATCACTACCCCTACCTAGATTGGTCTATTGGCCTTTGGCTACTTCCAAAGGGCTTTATCGAATCCAAATGTGGTTCCTAATTCTGTTATGGATGACTCACTATTGGACCCCTACCTATATATCTATCCCAAGAGGATGACGATAATATTCTATGTTGTCACTCTCAAAGAATTTAGGGTTGTCTTTTTAGTATGGGTGCCTACAAGGCTCCAAGACTTGATGGATACCCCCGACCTTCTTTTAGGTTTTCTAGGACATAGTTGGTGAGGACTTAACTCTAGTGGCTAAGGATTTATTCAATTATGGAAAACTAATCAAATAGCTAAATCACACCTTCCTAGCCCTTATTCCCAAAATTGAGGACCCACAAACCATGGCTGACTTTTTCCCTATTAGCCTTTGCAATACCATTTATAATATTTTCTCTAAAATCCTAGTGAATTTCTTGAATTTTTTTTTGGAAAAAATAATAGGTCTAAGCTAAAAGGGCTTTGTCCTGAGGTGCCATATCTTCGATGCTACCATTGTCACTGACAATTTTTTTCACTCTATCGACCGGTGCAACAATGCTAGTATGGCTTTCAAGATTGACATTTCAAAATCCTTTGACAAAGTCCTTTAGAGATTTCTCCCTAGAATATTGGCTAAGATGGGATTCAATCAGAGGGTGCTTAATCTCGTTGTGGAATGTGTTACAACTATGGAGGGGCATAAGACAGGGGGATCCTCTATCCCATTTTTTGTTCATAATGGTCACTAATGTGATGAGTAGGAATGTGGCTAGGATGCTATTGGAGGGTTCTATTAAAGGAGTTCAACTTGCCACTACTCTAGAACATGTTTTCATACAATAGTTCATTGATGATACCATATTGTTTGGGAAATATTCAGTTATGGAAGCAAGGAAATGGAAAATGTGCATTAAGAACTATGCAACTAGCTCAAACTAATGCATAAACTATAACAAGAGTATGATTTATTTCTTTAACAACAATCCTATTTTGCAGGATAGGGTGATAACTATTATGGGTTGTGTTGGTGCCTCCCTTTTTTTAATATATCACCTCTACTTGATTCTTCAAAAAAATAGTTTGTGTGTTTAGTTCTAGTTAAAAAATTTGTTTATAGTTGAGTGAATTTTAAAATTGACTATGATATGGCTAAATAATCATTAGAAGATGTAATAAAATAATCGAGGTTAGGAAATATCAAAAACCCACAAAGGAAAGATGAATTAAACTCATACTAAATGGAGTTAAATACAACTGAATCAATGAATAAACACAAATAAATATTACAAATCAAATTGAGATCAATTACTCAAAGAAAACAAAGCAAACCTAGCACTCCATTGGAGAATTATGCCAATTTAGGATGTGGATTTCTCAATTAAGGAAAAAAAGGGACTAGTGTAGGATTATGAATGCTAAATACCTAAACAACTGGCCCCTAATTAGGTGTCTCTCGATGGAACAACCTAGTGGCTTCTTGGCTTGGAACAATATTTGTAGAATGAAAAGGCTGCTACACTTTGGGCTAAGATGGAAGCTTGGAAATGGCAACATGATTAGCTTTTGGGAAGAACCCTAGCTGCTTGAATGTCCCCTATCCCTATTTGACTTCAAGAATTTGATGGAGCCTACACGATAATTCTTTGGTAGAAAATTTTGTGACTACATTTATTGTCCTCATGGTTCTAGGAAGTGGAAAGTTTTGGAATTATGCTACCCCCTTTCTCCAATTTTGATACTGTTGGCTAGAACCTTACAAGACATCCTATCCCTAGCTAGAATTCCCATATCAAACATGGAGGATGAGTTTTTATGGGTTTAGGAACACAAGGGAAACCTCTCTATTAGGTCAGTTTACAGTTTGTTGTTTGATAAGGGTGACCAAAGAAGATTATGAAAAGAGGTTTGGAACTCACATTTGACACCAAAAATAAATTTCTTTTGGTGGACGACATGCCACAATAGGACTCTAACTCAGGAAAACTTAAGGAACATGGGATTTAATATCTCGAACAGATGCATGTTATAAAAGAATAATGAGGATTCAGTAGACCACCTCTTACTGCACTGTCTGTTTGCTGCTGAAGTATGGGATTTTATTTTTGACAAATTAAGGATCCAATGGACCATGAATGGGGACATAATTTTTTTTATAGAAGGTTGGTTAGGCCCCTTTCAACATCCTCTCCCTATTGAGATTTTGGGGAAAACTCCTCTGATCATTTTCTGGTGTTTATGGAAAGAGAGGAACAACCAGATCTTCAAAGATATAGAGAAAAGTCCTAAGGAGGTCTCTGGCATTGGTTTTAGACTTATTTCAAAGAGTGTCTCCATTTACTCTTGGAAACCCCCAGAAAAATCCTCTATTGTGTGGGAGATCAAGATGGAAAACTCATGGAACAAAAATTTGGAGATCAACTCCTTTGATAACTCTAAATATTTGGCTAGACGTAATATGGTTTAGAAACCCTTAGATACTGGCTGGCAAAAACTTAATTTTGATAGAGAGACAAAAAGGAACCCATGGATGGCTAGTATTGGAGGCATTATCAAGGACTATAAGGGAAAATTTGTAGTTGGGTATGTTGGAAGTATTGGTATACAAACTTCTATGACATAAGAGGCAACTTTCTTCATGTTTTCAAGAACATGTGTTTGATAATGTTTATCTTTAATTTGTTGGCTAATTACTGTTCGCTCACATTTGTTATAGCTCTAAGATTTGATGTGTTGTACTTAAGGAAATTCAATTATGAACCCATGACCAAAATTTCTAGGATTATGTGCAAGACCAAAGTTATCTCTAGAACTTTGGTTAATAATTATCTGATCAAAATAATCATAGCTTTTAGCTTAAGTTTGTTGTACTTAAGAAAGGCCCATTATGGCTCTATAGTGATAATTTTATTGGAAATGACCATTAGCTCATCTGATCTACCAGAAGCCTTAATTAGGAATGATCATCCTTGGTTTGGGAAAGGTGATATAGGGGTGAGTCAGATCATCGATTACGATTTCAAAAAAATTCTAACTTTGTTGGTATGAGAAAGCTTCTGGATTCAATGTAAAGAGATGGGAGGTGATAGAGTTAGGACTGAGCCCGACTCCTTGATGAATTCCATAGAAAATCTATTGTTTGGAATATCTAGGTTGAGGGTGGGATTGCACCTATTGTGGAGTGTTTGGTGGGTCACAAGGAGAATTTGTTGGCTTCTGGAGTGACAAGAGATTTACAATGGGAGAAATTTCATTTGAAGTTCATGAGGATGTTATTCCCAAGGTGATATGTCTATCCTGCACTGATAAGAAACTTAAGAAGCACACCAAAGTCCAAGACTTGGAGAGCCTTAATGCTCTCTTCAAAGAGAATGAGAAGCCGGTCAAGAAGCATGTAGGTTTCGAAAGGGAGGCACTTCCCAAACCATGGGACCAAGTTTGTTTAGCTCTCATGAAGTATGTTACTCTTGAGGAAGATTTGAGGTCATTTATTTCTATCATCTGTAGTTACTCAATCACTTTAGGCACAAAATGCTCTTAAGTTTTCCTTTTTTTCTGCTAACCTCCCTGTAAAGCTCAATTAAGGAAACCCTTGATGTTGCTACCTAAAAAATGAATAAGCCACCTTCGTTGCCTTTACACCAGAGCCTTATTCTTTGTCTCTATGATTTCCATTTGGCCCTCTATCCTCCAAAACCCATTTTTTTTGTTCATGTTGAAGAACTAGAACTGCTCAATCACTCCCCTAAAAAACCCTCCCCTATTGCTTCTATCGAACCCAAGAGGAAACCCCCCCTGTGGAAAGGCAACCCAAAAATGCACCTAGACCAAAACCCGTTACAAAAAAAAAAGGGAGGGGCGAAGTTAGCCTAGTCAAAGGCAAAAACCAAGTTGTGTGAGTTAAAAAATCCCCTCACTAAGAAGCACAAAAAACTGATGAAAAAGACTAAAGGTAAAAAGGAGACTCTATGCTAGGTGGAGATGTCGACTATAGATAGTGAGGGAAAGAGAACCAAGGACAAGGATTCTAAAGGTGATATTGTTGTGGCAGCAATTGTGGATGGTAGAATGGAGAAAACCAATGTTAGAAGGTCTCATAGGTTGGCTAAGAAAGAGGTGTGGGAAGATTAGATATCTAGCAGCCTGGAGTAGACTAGCGACAAAGAGAGGTAGACTAGTGGTAAAGAGGAGTGCAATAAGGACACTATTTAGGACATGGTAGAATTTGTGGAAGGACCCAACCACTTATCAGATATGAAAAAAATGATCAATGTGGATTCCACCCAGTCTTTAGACCCCATGGCTATTGAGGAAGAGACTATTAAGAGGACTAATGACAAGGTGGAGGACTTCAATAGGTTACAAGTGTGGGTGAAAATACTAGAACAAAAGTTTACTCGACTGACACACTTCACCATAAAGATAATTCATAGGTCTGTTGTCACACACCCAAAGGTTCTAAAGGAAGAGGTGGAGAAGAAGAAAGAGGGAGATGGACCTAATTGGGTGGGTGATAATGTCTTAAATCTTCTCCTTGAGAAGTGGTATGGTATAACTAAGTAATGGGTGGGTCTATTTTTTGGGTTGTTGGGTCTTTCTCTGTTGTTGGTCTACTATGCTTGTATATTTTGTTTTTTGTTGTTTCTAGACTTTGATGTATTTGTGAACTTGATCTCTTTTTTGCCCCTTGTGCTCAATGTCTAAGGGTATTGTACCTTGTAAATGCAACTTACTTTATCAAAAACAACACTAGATATAATTTATTTCATTCATTCATCATTCTTTTGAGTTTCTATGAATATGCCTAATTTTTTATTACTTTTTATATTTTTAACATTCTAATTAATTGTTATTAGTTGACATTGCAATACTATAATTTTTTAGTAAAAATAGTTTTATATAATTTTTTGGATGGGTTCAAATATATCTTACTAAGAGGATTATCTAGTACATTTCTTTCAATTAAAAAAAACCCTTTTCATCCATACAACGAATTATAATATCATTTTCTATTATGTTATTTTTAATTAAAAAAATTAAATCAACTTTGCTATATTTATCTTTCTTTGAGATACTAATAACATCATAATTGAGTGCAATGAAATACTTACTTGGATTCATTTCATATTACCATTTCCATATTTTTCTCTTCCACATTTGCATCTTCTATATTCACATGATCTATGTTGGTCTCTTCAATTTTATCTTCTTCCATAATAACCAAATTAGATACTTTAACATTCTTCATTTGTCAAATTTTATCTCTTATATCTCTTTTTTTTTTTCCTCCTCTCCACATATTTCCACTTTTTTGATGTGTCATCAACTTCCTTTTTGTTTTTTGACATTTGTGTGATCCCATAGTTACCAAATCATTTTAATAAAATTAGCAAGTAATTTATATAATCTAAATGAATCACTCATTGAGCTCTTTGAAGTACAAGTAGATGTAGATCATTTTTTTAATATATCACCTCTACTTGATTCTTCAAAAAAATAGTTTGTGTGTTTAGTTCTAGTTAAAAAATTTGTTTATAGTTGAGTGAATTTTAAAATTGACTATGATATGGCTAAATAATCATTAGAAGATGTAATAAAATAATCGAGGTTAGGAAATATCAAAAACCCACAAAGGAAAGATGAATTAAACTCATACTAAATGGAGTTAAATACAACTGAATCAATGAATAAACACAAATAAATATTACAAATCAAATTGAGATCAATTACTCAAAGAAAACAAAGCAAACCTAGCACTCCATTGGAGAATTATGCCAATTTAGGATGTGGATTTCTCAAATTGTGCATAACCCATGTTGCAAAAGCTGTGATGATGATCTTTACTTACAATTATGATGCTCAAATGCTCAAGAATGTTCTCAAACAGGTCATGAATTTCTTATGAGAATTTTGAACCATTTTTGAAGAGCATGACTTGTTTTATAAAATTCTAGGATATTCAATCAACAGTGGAGATTGAAGATAAAAATTAATGGTTTAGATTAGATCAAGAGATCAATGGATGAAAATGAATGAGAGCTTTAGTTAAATAAAAATATCTCCTTATTTCATGGAAATCAATTTGAGATATTTTGGAGGGAATATAATTTGAAAAGGAATATTCTCTTTTTGAAAATGGAATGTCATGTGCAAGTTGGTAGAAAAATTAGTAATTAAATAATTAAATAATTAAGAAATTATTTAATTGTGAGGTGAGAGGAAATTAGGATTTAATTAAATAATTTAAAATTATTTAATCATGTGTGAGAAGGAAAATTAATATTTAATTAAATAATTGAAATTATTTAATCAAAGTGGGGAGATATAAAATTGAATTTAATTAATGTGAAAAGAGGGAAATTGATGAATTTTGATGAATTAACCAAATAATATTAATTATTCAATTAATAGAGAAAATAATGAATTTAATCAAATAATTGGAAATTATTTAATTAAATTTAGGAATCAAGAGATAATGAGGAAAATGATACAAACTAATGGAAATTACAAAATGCTTGCAGGCAATTTTAGAGATTGCATAAGTAGTTCAAATATGCATAAGATGTTCCAACTATAGACTATCATGTGATTTTTCTTGTACGATGAGAGATATTGCAAATTGGGGGACGATGCCCTCATCTTGGACAATAGTGACTAAGTTCATTCAATTGGCCCCTGTATAGTGGATTCTGGTAGATAGGGTAGAGGATCCTGATGTGATTGTTGATTTTGATGCATGGGGATACCTTAGAGGCCACTTTAATTTATACACCTTGATGGAGGAGTGGTTGGAGGGAGGAGGCAACGAGAGGTAGAGCCCGCTGACATAGAAAAAAGGGTAGAGGAAGAGGTCCCTATTGTAGAGGACAAGGGTCAGTAGGAGGTAGTGGTGGGAACTGTAGACATTGAAAAATGTCTTGGTCTATGAGCGTTATTTTTCCTTCATCTTGGTCTTCCCTCCCGCATGATCAAATAATTTTAATTATTTAATTCTTTGATCATGTTCTTCTATTAATTAGATAATTTTAATTATTTAATGAATTCATCTCTTGACCTTTATTCTTCTATGTCTAATTAAATATATTTAATAGCTTCACTAACACCCTTTTCTTCAATGATTAAATAAATTAGCATTTATTTAATTATTTACCTTTCCTCATTCATCTATAGTTAAATAATTATTATCAATTATTTATCTATTCATTAATCTTTTCAATTGTTCTATACTTAAATAATTATCAAAATTATTTAATTACCTTTTGTCATTTCTCATGAAATCAATAATTTTATTATTTATTTCCTCCATTATTACCTTCCACTATCTCATTTTTCGAATCTCGGTCATGTATTGCTTTTGGGCTCTTTTCAATCTTAATCATCCATGTCATAGCCATCCCTAGCCCAATACTCTGTGGTGCATGTATTCTCAACCATTGATCTTGGAATCCTTCTAGAAGCTCGATTTCATCCGTCCGTTTGAATGGTTGTCTATAGAAGAAGATCTTCTCTCAATTCTGATTAAACAACTAGTTATCTCCAACTTTCATGCTTATTGTTTGTAGGTATTTGCACACTTACAATTATTTGAGGGAAACTTGCAAAGGTTGTTTGAGGAGAGACAAAGGAGGTTATTCAACTTCAAAAAATGGGGAGTTTTTCTATTTGATTGCCTTTATTTTATCTCTTTTGTTTGATTATTCTTCTTTGTTTTAGATTAATCTTCAAATGATGCAACTTGGCAACATGAGCATGGTTGGTATGTTAATTTCCTAAAAAATCTTCTAAATCAACATCAATATCCAATGACTGTGTTAATGAATATATCTTTCCTACAATAGGCATCATTTCAAATATCAACTAAAATAATCTCTCTAGCAAATGAAGATATGTTATTTCAAATATATCTTTTCTACAATAGGCATCATTTCAGATATCAACTAAAATAATCTCTCTAGAAAATGTTAATTATTGAAATGATGCAACTTGGCAACATGAGCATGGTTGGTATGTTATAGTGTGATATAATGTTGTCATTGTTGAAAATTATTTTGATTAATCCTAACAAGTTTTTGAGGTGTTGTGGAAATCATTTGGGAAATTTGATTTTATCCGAAAAGATTAGTTGCACAAAAATTTGACTAAGTGTCAAATCTGCCAGTTTAGTGTAACAATGCATCAATTTTTGGGTTCGCGCCACTTCACAAATGAAGATATCAATTTTTGATTCTAAAACTAATTTAGTGGATGTTAGATGCACCTAAATCCAAGATTTCATTTTATTTGGACAAATAGGTTGAGAGATATGAGTAACAAAATTCGGCCTAGAAATTTACGATTGCTTTTAGTAAGTGTTTGTGTGGCACACTTCTCTGTAGTGTTGAATATAAGTTTCTAGATTTTAGTTGATCATGAATTCCATATGGTATCAAGATTTGAGGTCCACATGTGTTGATATGTGGACACATCGATGATTTTTTTGTATTTAGGTCTTATGCGAATCCGACCTAATATGTTTGAAGGTATGCAAAGGATAAATATGTATTGCTATCTTATGTGGGATCTATTACAGGTCCATGCCAACCTATCTTAAGGTTTTTTGAGATTTGAATTGTGGTGTGTGTTATGGATGATAAGTTTTAGAGCTGAAAAGTTGTATTTTGAGTATTACATCTAATTAGGCTGACCTAATTGATGTTATACTTGATGTCAATATATATTTGGATTTTTTTCAATATTTTGAAGCTATAGATATGACATGTATTGTGTGTAATGAAAATTTGAGGAGAGTAGTACAAATATGAAGATTAAAGTTGTGTGAATGAAGAGCGATACGGATTGTTGAATCAAAATCAGATAAAGTTTGCTATTGTGCTTCAATGGAACTATAATTCATGCATGCATAAGAAGCAATTGTAACAGTTCAAAATAGGCTATGAGCCACCATCTCTCTTCTATGTTTTTCTCCATGGACAACGAGTCCACCTAAAATGAGCATTTCTATAATATAATATAATTGGTTATAATATATTATAGCTAACCCTCATCATGGTTTTCGCCATTTTGGGTTTTCCACATAAAAATTCTGGTGTTCATATGCTATGTGATGTTTTCATGCTTTCTTTCCTTATTGTAATTGAATATTCATTAGTGATTGGATGTTTAATGTTTGAATGGTTTAACAGAATACCAATTCACCCCCTTCTCAGTATTTTGGGTGTTCAACAATTGGTATCAGAGCTTGGTTCCTTGGAAGGAGCTTAACCGCTTTGGGAAGGTCTTGGAGATTGAACACATGGCTAATAAAAAGTTTCCTATTCCTCTAGAAGAGATTCCTGCTTTTGATTTTATAGAAGAAGATTGCATGCTTGACAAAGATGGAAAAATACTAGTTTCTCTTGAAGATATTAAAAATATTGAAAGTGAAATAAAAGATTTGAAAGAAAATGTCAAAGATGCAAATGACTGTATCAAAAAATTGACAGAGAAAATATTTTTTTATATAGAAATGAATAAGGAAGTCAATGAACAATTGAAACAAGCAAATGAAAACATCACTAGACTAAAAGTACAAGTTGAAAAAAATAAAATAATTGAATATTACTTGAATGAAATGGTGAAAAGAAAATATGATGAGTGCATAAGGGTTGAACAAGAAGTGGTAAACCTAAGATCAGATCTAGATAAAGAAAGAAGTCATGAAGACAAATTCAAGGTGAGTTCTATAATGCATGATGAGATGATTGCAGGTCAAAAAACATACAAAGACAAAAGGTGGTTTGGGATTTGAAAAAGGAAAAAGATCAAAAGAAAATCAAACACCTAATTAATGTAGAAAATAAGATCAATGAAATAGAGAAGATTGAAGACAAGAAAAAAAATGGCAAGATTTGAAACCAAATACGTGAAGCTAGAAGACCTTTGGTCAGACAACCAAATGCTCAAAGGTACCCATTTTTCAATGATTTTTGTTACTTGCGATAAATTTTGACATAGAGTAATGGAATGTAGAAGCATAATGAATCAAAATGTTCCATCCTTTATTGGTCAATGCTTTGAATGCAAAAGATTTGGACATAGAGAAAATGAATGTAAAAGTCAAATGATGAATGCATATAACAATGGTAGAATGATTCAACCTTTCAATGGTTATTGTTATACATGCTATGGATTTGGACACAAAGCTAATCAATGCAAATCGAGAATGAATGTAAGGAATATTTCTCAGAAGAATGTCATATTTCAAAATTGCAATAAACCTGGACATATTGCTAAATTTTGCAAAGAAAAAATACAAGGAAGGATAATCCAGTAAAGAGGAATGAACCAATTAAAAAGGCTGATCCGATTGAATTAAAGAAGCAAATGGAAAAGATCTAGAGAAAGAAGGAAGATATAAACAACAAGGGAGAATCTGTACCATCCTCTTGTGTAGATGTTTCCTCTAGAAACAAAGCCAAGATCTATGGATTAGGGGGAGCTTTAATGTATATATTTTATCCCCCACCAAAAAAGGGGTGTCGAGGTTGCAACATGAAGATATGTGATGTAGATCAACATGCTTGATCTATTGGTGAAGATTGTGGAAGAAAATATGCCTATGTAGAAGTTTGTCAAGCTTTGGAAGTTGATTGTGCATACAGATTAAGTGTTACCAACATTGTGTTGGAATTCAATGTAGAAATAGGTCAAATTGAAAGGTTAAAAGAAAATTCACTAAGGACAATACATTTCACAAAATTATTTGAGGAGAAGAGCAATAAGAAGAGAATTTTAAGTGCATAAAGCGATCTGAGAGTCAAAGCATCCAAACCCTATTTTGGAAAACAAAGTAAAAAGGTATTTTGTGAATCTTGTGTGCCCTAGTTTTTAGAAATATTTGTTTGAAATGAGTTTGGATATATATTGCAATGGCTACAATTTTTTTTATAGAGGTTATAGAGAAACCACAACCTAAATTCAAAGAATACCCTGTAAAAGCCATAGAAGATGACCCTCTAGGCACATTCTCTCACATTCCATATGGGGTTTTACTGACTAAGGATATTGGGGCATAAATTCATGGAAAAATGGAAGAACATTCTCCTAATAAGCTAAGTGATGCATGGAAAAATGAGTTAATTGGTGAAGGATTCACCCTAAAGCTAGAATAGAAAAGCCTAGTTGAGAAGAAACTAGATGTATGGTAATGGTTCCCCAATTTATTCTATGATGTCAAGTGGTTTAGAATGGCCTTAAGAAGAGTTCATGATCAATTTTTTTGGACTGATATGCCTCACATGATTACAAAGGAAGTGATAAGAGAGGTCATTGGTCTATACTCCATCAGACCCATGCCTGTTCTAAAATTTGTTAAAAAAAAAAGCAGTGATGGAGAAAATTGGTGCTACATTTGATTAGAGGGCCTTTGCAGTAAATCCCATTAAAAATCCAACTGTCAGGTATGTTGCTATGGTTATTTTCTACAAAATCTACTTTACCAACAAAGATAACTATGTTTCTGCCACCACAATCCATGTGGCACATGAAATGATAGAAAATGGTGCAGACTATGACCTGTGTGAGCTACTTAAGAAATAGTTAATGGAAATCTAAAGAATACCAAGGAAAATAAATATGTGTTTGAGTTTGACACTTTGGTTATGTGCTTACTACTCTTCTAATTTTTGAAGGAGGTACCCGTAATTGGAAATGTAAACTTGGTGAGTGGAAGACCTGTTGCACATGAAATTGTAGATTATATGAAAAGTCTTGGAGATGTCAATGCACAAGATGATGAGCTTACTGCTTCCTTTGCAATATTTCATAAAAGAATGCATGAGAGAGAAAGGATTCCTAGGAAAATGGTTTGAAGGTACAAAAATGATATCAGATTCCTGGTTTCTATAGATAATTGTATTATGGAGGGAGTGGAAGCAAGATCTATTTGGGTTCTTGAATTAGGTTATGAGGTAACAAAGGTAGATCTTATTGGCTGTTGATATCCTATTGAAGAGTCCAAAGGATGAAAGAAAACCTAGGTATGGGAATTTTGAATAAAAGTCCATGGAAGTTCACATGGAATAAAAGAACCATAGATTAGGAAAACTGGTGATGCTATGGTGGATGTATGTGCAAAAGAAATGGGAATTTATAAGGAAAAAGTGTAGTATGCTAGAAAAACTAGAGTGGACATGATTAATGGTGAAGCTTCAGGTAGCTCAAGGAGATTTGACATAACAACTACCACACCACCATCTATTCAAAAGTCCTCCAAGGCTTTGCCCTTTGTTAGAGAGAAGAGAAAGTCTATTTCTAGTCCTCTGATAAGGGAGAAATCCCCTCTGGTTGCAAGAGCTACAAGGGTAGAGATGAAGAAGACCACCACTATAGGACCACCTGTTGCCCCAACTAAGAGAAGAATTAAAAAAAAGGCTACAAGAGAAAAGGGTATTGGCATCAATGTTGCTGATGAAGAAGAATTGGAAGAAGATGTATCCCCTTTGGTCCACAAAAGAAGGAGTGATGATTCACAAGGTGAAGCTAGCATCAAGAGGAGAAGATTTGATAGAATAGATATTGAGAGCAAAGAGGAGACATAAAAAGAGAAAGAGGCATTCAAAATACACATAACAAAAAAGAAGAAGGAAGCCAAGAAGGCTTCTTCGAAGAAGAAAAAGACTCAAAAGAAAAGAAGACTATGGGTAAAGGCAAATAAAAAAAACAAAAGGAACCAATAAGACCTCACTTCCCAATGAAACTTGAGGCATCATATAATAGTATTGTGCAAAATGAAATGTTAGTAGAGACTAGAACTTTGTATGAGGATGTAGATGAGGTGGATAAGGTCACTATCATTGAGGCTATAATCAAGTATATTGTTGTGTTTGAAGTTGACGTGCAAAATATCAAGAAGGATATTTCTAATGATGTATGGAACATTTTGTTGAAGAGAAGACAAGAGGAAATACAAGAACATGAGAAGATTAAGGAAGAGGCTTTGGATGGAGTAAATTATCCATTATCAGAAGATGACAGATCCACACTAGCTATTGTGTTTAGGAAGGAGATGAGAACCAAGCAAAGGGTTACTACCCTTATGGGTAAAGACAAATATTACCTTGAAATTATTTAGAAAGAGAGCAATGATAAAGCTAAGGAAATTGTACAAACGTTAGGTTTGCTTCTAGTGGTTGAAGGAGTAAATGCTGACACCATTGCTCTAGAACAAAATTTACAAGAAGGGAAGACAAATGATGCTCAACATGAGCATGAAAAAAATGAGGAAAATACATAGGAAAACATTCCTCCATAAGTGGAGGACATGGAAAAATAAAATGATGGAGATGCAATAATCGAAGAAGACATTGCGAAGGTAAATGTCACCACTCCTCTTGTACAAAATGATGAAGTTACTCCTCTGGCAAACACTCAAAATACTATAGAGGAAGAGAACACTAACAAGGTGGAGCATGAATAAGAAAAAAATTATGAAGAAAAATAAGAGCAGCATGAAGAAGAAGAAGACAAAAATAAGGATGCATCTAGAGATGCAAAAAAAGACAAACCAATAGACTTTGGTACTATTAAGGACAAGGGAAAGGCTATTGAAATTACTAAGACTCCTTGTGAATCTTTTGGCTCCTCCAAAGATTCTCTAAAAAATCTATTGAGAGTACAACCTAATTTCCAACTAGTCGTGTCTTCCCAATTGCTACAGTTGTCGATGCATCAAGGGAATGTTGACATGGAGAAGATATCTCCCATCCACAAGTTGCAACTAGGAGACATGTTCCATGCATCCACGAGGAAGGATATCATTGAATCATATTAAAGGAGTGGAGAATTAATGGATTAAGAAGTTAAGGTATTTCAAGAGATCATACCTAGATCAAACATTGACACCACACTTGTAAATTTCAAACTGCTAATTGATTCTTTCAAAACTTATGCATTTGGTCTAAATGAGGAAGCTGAGAAAGAAGTGGAGAAAATATTAAGTGATAAGAAAATGTTGGAGATAACAGATAAATGTGCAATTGCACATAAAATTTCTCTGAATTGCTAGAGGATGTAGAAACATGTGTTGAAGAGGCTAAGGCACTATACGGGTATAGCATGAAGTGGCCTAGAGCCACACAAAGCATAAGAAAGGAGATGGAATCCATTGACTCCCAAATCAATGCTACCTCCAGTGCATATGATTCATTTGTTGACCTCACCGAAGAGACAAAGAACACAATTGAAGACATGCAAAATAAGTTCTTCCAACTACAAAATCAAAAAGAACATATCATCTTACAATTTGGAGAGGTAAGGGATTTGGTAGATCCCAAACTTGTACTTATTTCAAGAGCTCTTCTCCATTGTGAAAAAGCTAAGAAGATGAATTTGGTACCTGCTACTTCGAAAGAAGGAGAAAAGATATTTTTTGAGCTTGAAATGCAAAATAGGTTGCTTGCGGAGGCCAAGATAGAATGAGAACTTGGTAGTAAAGCTTGAGAAGATCATCTAAAGAAGTTGCAGGTGTCAACCACCTCCTATTGAATTTTATTCTTTTATGCATTTTCAGTATCTATGTTCAAACTACTTGTACATATGTAGACCATATAGAAATTTTTTTCAGTACATTCTTGAGTTTTCGCTCCGGGATATGACTCAGGGGGAGTCAATACATTCTTTTTAGTTTATATATATATGCTTATATTTCTCAGGGGGAGTTCTTGTAAGAGTCAAAAGAATTCTGTATAGGTGCCCTTTGCCCTTGATGTCAAAGGGG